>QRFJ01000123.1:0-175000 GCA_006176705.1 Cocos nucifera
TTCAACTCTGGAAACTATGAAATTATCATTACCATTAACTCAAAGGAATGATCACAGACACTAAAAGTACACATATATGTGATAGAAAATAACTCATTTTATTGATATTAGTCAAAATTATAATTTTGCCCATAGAAGTGTATTACAAGTGTCAGCCAATTCTGACTTCTAGGGTACATATATCTAACATCCTGGACACACATAGACTGATCGAACCTAATTATAAAGATTGGCTTAGGAACTATAAAATTATTTTGGGTTTTGAAAAGTTAACCCATGTATTGGACCAGGACCCTCCCACCTTACCAGCCCATCCATCCACTGAACAGAGAACGTCTCTGAAAAAATGGATAGACGAAGATAATAAGGCCAGATATTACATGTTGGGCTCGATGTCTGATGAGCTCCAGCGCCAACATGAAGATATCGGGACTGCTCGCCAAATGTTGGCTCACCTATAGGAGATGTTTGGTGAACAGAAGTCATGCAGCCAAGTATCAAGTCACGAAACGATTTTTTAAGGCTAAGATGCATGATGGACAGTCAGTCCAAGATCACTGTCTGATGATGATCAAGGACTTGGAAGAGCTTGAGAAGCTCGGATGTGAAGTTAGACTTGGATCTGCAGAATGATATTATTCTGCAATCCTTGACTGATGCATATGGGCAATTCATCATGAATTACCACATGCATAAACTTCAAAATTTCTTGGCCGAATTAATGAATATGCTGGTCACTGCTGAGCTTTCTATGAAAGGTTCTAAAGGCTCAGTTCTTGCTATGGAATGGACTTCTTCCAAAAGAAAGTCTTATGGAAAGAAAAAGAAGTCTACAAAAAAGCAGAAGGTGGAAGGAGCAAAGAAGAAGAAGGCAGAGCCGAAGAAGAAGGCCGCTGTCAAAGAAAAGTATTTCCATTGCAACAGCGATGGCCATTGGTAGCGGAACTGCCCTACTTACCTGGCCACCCTGAAGAATAAGAAGGAAGGTCCTTCTGGAGGTATGCTCGTTATTGAGTCTAACCTTACGATTTCTTCTGCATCCAGTTGGGTGCTTGACTCTGGTTCTAGTGCTCATCTGTGCACTTCCATGCAGGATCTTGAGGATAGCAGGAGGCTGAGGGATGGAGACATGATCCTATGCATCGAAAATGGAGCAAGAGTTGCTGCAGTAGCCGTGGGAACATACCCTCTTCGATTACCATCTGGTTTAGACTTAGTTTTGAAAGACTGTTATTATGTGCCTGCAGCTAGCAGGAATTTGATTTCTATTTCATGCTTAGCACTAGAAGGCTATGTGATTACCTTCTTTAAGGACCATTGTAACATTCTTTATGAAAGAAATAAAATTGCAAATGGTTTCCTTATTAATGGTCTTTATCAGCTACATATTGATGTACCTGTTCTAACTATCGAGCAAAACGTGAATGCCAAACGACCTAGGGATAGTCCAAATGATAGATATCTATGGCACCTGAGATTAGGTCATATAGCAGAAGATAGGATCAACAAATTGGAGAAAAATGGGCTATTGAGTCCATTGACTTTCGAGTCATATCCAACTTGTGAATCTTGTCTTCAAGGCAAAATGACTAAACTCCCTTTTGTTGGACATGGGGAAGAGGGCCACAGATCTCCTTGCCCTAGTACATACTGATGTGTGCGGCCCATTTGATGTGCCGGCTAGAGGCAATTTTGTCTACTTCATTATCTTTACCGATGATCTATCTAGGTATGGGTATGTGTATCTTATGAGACACAAGTCTGAAGCTTTTGAAAAGTTCAAAGAATTCAGACATGAAGTAGAAAAAACAAACTGGAAAAACCCATTAAGGTTCTTCGATCAGATCGAGGAGGTGAATACCTTAGCCGAAATTCCTAGACTATCTTAAGGAAAATGGCATAGTCTCTCAATGGACTCCACCAGGAACACCTCAACTCAACGGGGATTTTCAGAATGGAGAAATCGGACTCTATTGGATATGGTTCGATCCATGATGAGCTTCACAGACCTCCCTGATTTTCTTTGGGGACACTCATTGTTAACTTCAATTTATCTACTGAATAGGGTTCCTCTAAAACCGTTCCTACCACACCGTATGAGATATGGCATGGTAAGAAACCAAGTCTGAGTCATCTCAGAATTTGGGGTTGTCCGGCTCATGTCAAAAGACAACAAGCGGACAAGTTAGAGTTTAGGTCCTTTAGAGCTCGATTCATAGGATATCCTAAAGAGTCATTAGGATACTATTTCTACATTCAGAAGACCACAATGTGATTGTGAGTCGACATGCCATCTTTCTTGAAAAATAGTTTATTCAAGATAGCGGCATTGGAAAGCAGATCAAGCTTGATGAGAAAGTCTCACAAGTACAACGAGCTAAGGACCAATTGGAACCAAATCAGGTTGAGCCAATAAGAACACTACCTCCTCCACCTCGTAGATCGAAAAGAGTTTTCCGTCCCCCTGAAGAGATACTTAGGTATTATTTCAGAGGAAGTAGAGAAAATGTTCCTCGTAGGTAATGGTGCTCATGGTGATGATCCCAAAACCTACAACGAGGCGATATCAGATATCGACTCCGAGAAATGGCTAGAGGCAATGCAGTCAGAAATTGACTCGATGCACTCAAACCAAGTCTGGACCTTGGTAGATCCACCAGAAGGTATAGTACCTATTGGGTGTAAATGGATCTTCAAGAGAAAGATTGGTGCAGATGGGAAATGTGGAGACATTCAAGGCTAGACTAGTGGCAAAAGGTTATAGTCAACATGAAGGCATTGACTATCAGGATACCTTTTCCCCAGTGGCTATGCTAAAATCCATCCGCACATTGCTTGCCGTTGCAGCCTATTTCGATTATGAAATATGGCAAATGGATGTGAAAATGGCATTCTTAAATGGATATCTTGAGGAAGATATCTATATGGAACAGCCGCTAGGTTTCACATCCAGTGATACTGATCACAAGGTTTGCAAGCTGCAAAGGTCCATATATGGACTTAAGCAAGCATCTCGGAGCTGGAACACTCATTTCAATGATGTGATCAAAATATTTGGTTTCATCAAAAATAAAGAGGAACCATGTATTTCAAAAAGGTCAGTGGGAGCGCTGTTGTCTTCCTCGTATTGTACGTGGATGACATCCTCCTTATTGGGAATGATATTCCCATGATGACAATCAGTCAAATTATGGTTGTCCAAGGAATTCTCCATGAAAGACCTAGGTGAAGCATCCTTTATTCTAGGAATTAAGGTCTATAGGGATAGACCGAATAGGATGCTAGGACTTTCACAGAAGATGTACATAGAGGAAGTACTAAAGAGGTTTAGTATGGAAAACTCTAAGAGGGGATTAATACCCTTCAGACATGGTATTCATCTTTCCAAAAAGATGTGCCCTAGCACACCTGAGGAAATAGAATGCATGAGCAAGATCCCTTATGCTTCTGCAATAGGGAGCCTCATGTATGCCATGCTATGTACACGACCTGATATAGCCCATGCTGTGAGTGTCACAAGCAGATATCAGTCAAATCCAGGTGAAGAACACTGGACTTCTGTGAAATGTATCCTTAAGTACTTGAGAAGAACTAAGGATATGATGTTGGTCTTTGGTAATGGAGAACTCCAAGTCCAGGGATACACAGACTCAGATTTTATGTCCGATATAGATGATCGAAAGTCGACATCTGGGAGTCTGTTTGTGTGCAATGGTGGTGCTGTCAGCTGAAAGAGTTTCAAGCAAACAGTGATAGCAGATTCCACCATGGAAGCAGAATATATCGCTGCATCAGAAGCTGCAAAGGAAGCATTCTGGTACAAGAAGTTTGCTGCATAAAATTCGGAGTAATGCCATCAGATGCCATTCCTCTATACTGCGACAACAATGGCGCCATAGCCCTTGCTAAGGAGCCGAGGTCTCACCAAAATCCAAGCACATTGAGCGGCGATATACCACCTCACCCCTCGATTACCTCGAGAAGATTACGTTCGAGGTCAAGAGGTCAATCCGCAGAGGTGTGGCAGACCCACTTACAAAGTCGTTGGGTAACAGAAGATCGAAGCCCACCTTGAGAAGATGGGACTTAGACTTGTAGCCAATTGGCTTTAGGACAAGTGGGAGATTGTTAGATATATGTGCCCTAGAAGCCAGAATTGGCTGACACTTGTAATACACTTCTAGGGGCAAAATTATAATTTTGACTAATATCAATAAAATGGGTTATTTTCTATCACATATGTGTATTTAGTGTCTGTGATACATCCTTTGAGTTAATGGTAATGATAATTCATATTTTCAAGAGTTGAAAATTTAAGACATGAATAATCATTATTAACTCATAAACAGCTCCCGACCATAGGATCATCACGAGGATGGTGATTGATCCGGAAGGTTGGTGTACGATCGCTTCTCTTTAGTAGATGAGTCTTGAGTCTACGGTGTGGAGACACCGGAGCGAGAGTACAGGTACTCGTTAGAGAACGAGGGCACTGAGCGTGACCACCTCGAGTAGTCATTAGAGAGTCTACCTTCTCGTCAATGACTGACTCGATGCTGCAGTAGTGTGTCTGGTTCTTTGACCTGAGATGCATCGGCAGTTCACCTTGAGGGTGTTATAGTTTGACTACACCATTACTCGGATCTCCTAGCCATATGGAACCCTGAGGTGTATGTTGGCTATAGCATGTTCATTGTAGGAACTGGATTGCATCAAGATGGAATCTATCTACCTCGGTGGTAGAGGAGCAGCCCTATGATGATCATGAGAATCAAGTCCAGAAGTCCATGGCCATGGTAGAGTGAAATAATAGAAAGAGTTTCTATTTAGATTTTCACATTGGACTTCGAATCGAATGATTACATCATATGACAGAGACTAGGGTTTGACGAGTTCACCTTAACCCTAATCTGATCGGGGCTCAAGATAGAAGAACTTAATCACACAGGTAGCTGCACCAAGAGGTTCGCATTCAGCTCTGATGGGTTGCCACCATATACTGCTAGGTGTCACTGGTGGATTTTGGGAGCAATTAGAATGATTTAGATGATCGATCATTCTAGCTGTTCGAATCAGAAGAGTTCTGATCCATCGAAAGGAGTTTCGATGATGTCGATGATAGAGATCATGACATATCCCATTACCATACAGAACTGAACCTAACTGGGTCACACAAACAAGGGTTTGAATCTGGTGATCATCAATTGAACTGATCTAGTTCAATTGATCTGAATGAGATTCAATTAGGTTCAAGGAAATCGTGCTAGCACTCGATTGAACCTAACGTTCTTCTTTTACTATCATAAATAAGTTGTCCTGACTGAGCCAAAGGAGTTTGTGCTCAATCAGAGGCCTTCATATGGTCTGACTGGAGGTTGTCCAAGTCAGAATAGGTTGTCTTATTTTGTAAGACATTACCTGCCATTTTTGGTCACCTGCCATTTCTTGTTCTTTGACTTTGGTCAAAAGTCTACCTTTGACTGGTCAAACGTTGACCATTGACCCTTTGACTTTTGACCACATGTCATGCACCTATTGGAGAGCTGGTGGGGGCCTGTCCCCCTGCCAGAACCTGGCAAGGAGAAGGGCGCACGCCAAGGGTGGAACCTGGCAAGGAGGAGGGCGCACGCCACCCTTGGCGTGTGCCCAAGTTGGAGGCGCCTAGGAGTCCTTGTTGGACAAGGACTCCACCTCCCTTTTTGGATTCCAATCAGAGTTCTACTAAGAATCCAGTTTGACTGGTCTTAGGCGCCCTCTAAGGAGGAATCCAGGGACTCTATTCCAACCAATCAGATTTAGATCTGATTTCACAAAGGGTTGTGATTGATTGGGAAGGAAGAGGAGTTGGATCACAAGAGGTCTATAAATAAGACCCTGCGCCCAACCCTAAGCTAAAAAGATTTCCCACGCCCCAAGGCTGCCTCTCCCCTCCTTCCTCCATGCCATAGTCTCTTCTCCCCTTGCTCTCCACGTCCAAAAGTTTTGGACTTAGTTTGGTGCGATTCAGATCAAGAGAAAGGCGATCAAAAGCAAGAAGGCTGCGCTGCTGCAAAAGGACGACTGCAGATCTTCAAAAGAGTTTTGAAGATCCTCCAGATCAGATCCAGATCTAATTTTTGGAGGTGTGATAGAGAAGAAGAGGATCTCCAGATCCAATCCCGAGTGGATACCGGTAGAGGCCAGGCGCTTGTGGCTAAGATCCAGAACCTTCCGCTGCAATCAGGATCATCTACAGGGTAATAGGATTACCCAAATCAGGTAAATTAAATTTGATTTAATTTATCTATATTTTATTTTATTTTTTAGAATAATAAGAATCAGATCTGAAACATCTCAAATCTGATTCAAATCAAAGAGAAAAATTTTTGAAATATATCGCTTGATCTGATCAGATCTGAACGAACTTGGCTCGGAAAATCAGGATTTTTCTTCACTTTATTATTATAGGGTCATGCCATTTGGACTCAAAAATGCAAGGGCAACGTATCAGCGCTTGGTCAATAAGATCTTCAAGGAGCAGATCGATCACAACATGGAGGTGTACGTGGATGATATGCTCATCAAAAGTCGAGCTTCAATAGACCATCTCGCCGACCTTAAAGAGACCTTCAGTACACTCAGAAAGCACAAGATGAAGCTGAACCCGATCAAGTGTGCCTTTGGCATGACCTCTGAAAAATTTCTAGGGTTCATGGTGTCAAGACGTGGAATCAAAGTAAATTTTAAGAAAATTCGAGCCATTCGAGAGATGACCGCTTCGAAGATGATCAAGAAAGTTCAATGCCTGAACGAAAAGATGGCGTCCCTAAATCGCTTCATCTCAAGGTCGACTAGATGATGCGTGCCCTTCTTCCAAGTTCTCAAACGATCAAAGAACTTTTGCTGGATGGCGGAGTGCCAACAGGCGTTTGAGGAGCTTAAAAACTACCTCAGCTCACCCCCACTGCTGGCAAAGCCCAAACCCAAAGAAGAATTATTCTTGTATCTAGCTGTCTCTCCGGTGGCCTTGGTGGCAGTCCTGGTCAAGGAAGAAGTGAAGACGCAGCGACCGGTCTACTACATGAGTCGGATCCTAAGGGATACGGAGACTAGGTACTCTAGGTTAGAGAAACTAACTTACTCTCTTCTAATTGCTGTCAGGAGGCTCCGACCTTATTTTCAGGAGCACACCATGACGGTCCTCACGGACCAACCAATAAAAGCAGTCCTTCATCGAGCGGATGCTTTTGAAAGGATTACAAAATGAGCAATCGAGCTCATAGAGTTCGACATCAACTACCGAACCAGGCCATCGATCAAGGCTTAGATACTGGCAAATTTTATACTAGAATGCACCATTCCAGTCGAAGCCGAGCTTGAATAGAACGAGACTGGCACCAAAGCGAGATCAAGCTTGGATGAAGTCGAGCTATCACGGTCGAACCTTCCCAAGGAAAGTACCAACCTTTTTGAAGGCTCCTGGGCTCTGCACGTGGATGATTCGTCCAACTCCATTGGAGCAAGTGCGGGACTGGTCTTGGTCAGCCTCGAGGGACTCATTGCCGAGTATGTGCTATGCTTCGAGTTTTCTACAACCAATAATGGGGCTGAATATGAAGCATTGATTACCGGATTAAAGATAGCAAGAGAATTAAAAGTAGATCGGCTTCAAGTCTACAGTGATTTCCAACTGATGGTCGATCAAGTTAGCGGCAGCTATGAAGCGCGGGAGGAAAGCATGGTGAGATATCTTGGAAAAGTGAGGGATTTGACCCTGGCCTTTGACAGTTTCGATATTTGACATATTCCGAGGGTGGAAAATGCAAGAGCCAATCTTCTCTCCAACTTGGCCACTTCAGCCCCGGCCAAACTATCCAAAGAAGTATTTTTGGAGACTTTGAAGTGCCCAACCATAGAGAAATCTCAGGCCATCCTACAGATGAAATTCAAGTCAAGCTAGATCGATCCGTTGGTCGCCTACTTTAAGGAGGGGGTCCTTCCTCACGATCAAAAGGAAGCTCGGAAGCTCAGGAATCAGGCCTTCCGCTACATTTTATATGAAGGCAGATTGTATAAGAGGTCGTACTCTCTTCCGCTGCTGAGATGTCTCCGACCTTCAGAGGCCGATCTCACACTATGGGAGGTGCACGAAGGACTCTATGAAAGTCACGTAGGAGCCAGGTCCCTGTCGTAGAGACTACTTCAGCAAGGGTACTACTGACCGACCTTATTTCATGATTCCATGGAATATGTGAAGAAGTACGACCACTATCAGAAGAACGTCAGTGTGCAAAGGCAGCCAACATCCGAGCTTGCTCCGCTCAGCACGCTGTGGCCATTTGCGTAGTGGGGAATGGATATACTTGATCCCTTCCCAACGGCATCCAAGCAACGAAAGTTCCTCCTGGTTGCGATCGACTATTTCACCAAGTGGGTCAAAGCCGAACTACTAGCAAAGATTATCGAGGCTAAGGTGCAGGGCTTCATCTAGAAGTCACTAGTCTGCCAATTCAGTCTACCCCGAACCCTTATAACCGATAATGGGCAATAGTTCGCTGGAACGAGATTCGCCGAGTTCTACGAAGGACTAAACATCTTCCATCGCTTCACTTCGGTGGCTCACCCGCATGCCAATGGGGAGGCTGAGGTGACTAACCGGATTCTGCTGCAATGCATCAAGATGAAGCTCGATAGGATAAAGGAGACCTAGGTGGATGAACTCTACCACGTCCTTTGGGCATACCGAACTACACAAAGGGCGTCGACCGGGGAAACATCCTTCGTCTTAGCCTTTGGCATGGAGGCAGTTATCCCGATCGAACTTCAGCTCCCGTCTGTACGAGTCGTGGGCTTCAACGAGCAGCTCAACCTCCAGGACCTCAGAGTTAACCTCGACCTGCTGGAAGAAAAAAGGAAGAAAGCCCGCATCCGGATGGCAGCCTACAGATGGAAGGTGGTCCAGTACTACAACTCTAGAGTTAGAGGTAAGACGTTCAGAGTGAGGGATCTAGTGCTTCGATGGGTCACCGTCTCTCAACCTCAGAGCCAAGGAAAGTTTGCCCCAAATTGAAAAGGTTCGTACGAAATAGTGAAGGTCGTTCGATCTGAAACTTATCGCTTGAAGGAGCTCGGAGGAATAGTGCTCTCCCGACCTTGAAACTCAGAAAATCTGAGGATGTATTACCAGTAGACTCTCTTTAATAAAACTCCTTCATTCAATATTATTATTTTTTGGTGCAAGAATCACGTGATGCCAGGAAAGAAATGAGCGAAAGTGGCCCATTAGGAATAGGAGGAGAACCTCATCCTAATGCGAGCAAAGTCGAAGGCCTCGTCCACCTTAGACGAGATGGGAGGGAGAGGCATGAACGACGGTCTGCATGTGCCCCCATAGCTCGTTAGGAACAGGAGGAGAACCTCATCCTAAATGCATGAGCAAAATCGAAGACCTCGTTCACCCTAAACGAGATGGAGGGAGAGGCATGGATGACGGTCCGCATGTGCCCCCACAGTCCGTTAGAAATAGGAGGAGAACCTCGTCCTAACATGAGTAAAGTCGAAGGCCTCGTTCACCTTAGACGAGATGGAGGGAGAGGCACGGACGACAGTCCGTATGTGCCCCCACAGCCCATTAGAAATAGGAGGAGATCCTTATCCTAACGCGAGCAAAGTCAAAGATCTCGTTCGCCTTAGACGAGATGGGGGGAGAGACACGGACGACGGTCCGTATGTGCCCCACAGCCCGTTAGAAATAGGAGAAGAACCTCATCCTAACACGAGCAAAGTTGAAGGCCTCATCCACCTTAGACGAGATGGGAGAAAGAGGCACGGACGATGGTCCGCATGTGCCCCCACAACCCATTAGGAACAGGAGGAGAACCTCATCCTAATGCGAGCAAAGTCGAAGGCCTCATTCACCTTAGATGAGATGGAGGGAGAGGCAGGGACAATGATCCGTATGTGCCCCCACAGTCCATTAGAAACAGGAGGAGAACCTCATCCTAATGCGAGCAAAGTCGAAGGCCGAGCTCCAAAGTCTATAAGAGACTAGATCTTTTTAGAGCGACCAGGACAACCTCGACCAGAGATAAGATCTTTTTCGAGCGACCGAGATAATCTCGATCAGAGATAAGATCGAAGACAACCTCAATCAGAGCGCCCAAGATAACCTCGGCCAGAGATAAGATCTCTTTCGAGCAATCGGGACAACCTCGGCCAGAGATAAGATCGGAGACAACCTCGACCAGAGCATCCAAGACAACCTCGGTCAGAGATAAGATCTCTCCTAAGCAACTTAGACAACCTCGGCCAAAGATAAGATCTCTCTCGAGCGATCGAGATAACCTCAACTAGAGATAAGATCGGAGACAACCTCGACCAGAGTGCCCGAGACAACCTCAATCAGAGACAAGATCTCTTTCGAGCGATCGGGACAACCTCGGCCAGAGACAAGATCTCTCTCGAGCGACTGAGACAATCTCGGCTAGAGATGAGATCTCCCCCGAGCGTCCATATTAACCTCGGCTGCTGGAGACAATATCGCTCCCGAGGAGCTCAACCGTCGACCTCGACCGCAGGAGATGAGATCTACTTCAACATCAACTTTGGCTGGAGATGAGATCTCCTCCCCAAGCTTCGATCTGAACCAGCACGGAGCCTAGAAGAAGACTTCGGTAGTTGCCTTTTCAGCACTCCCTTCCTTCGAGTTTCGAACTCAAAAGTGGAGGGAATATTGTTAGGGATAAATCTCGCTCCTACCGAAGTTCAGTTTGATGCTTAGTTTAATGCAACTGGTAGCCACAGAAGAGCTCCTTCGGAATCCCAGCGTCGGAGCCTTAGTCGAACCCCTTTGATTGATCGAACTTCTCAGCGATCGAGCTCCTTTCGAACTCTCCAACGATCGAGCCTTGGCCGCACTCCTCCAATCAGCCACCTGTGGGAGTCGAACTCCTTCCGAGCTCCCCCTTTGGCCAACCTCCTCAGTGGTTGCACCCCGGTCGAACTCCTCAGCGGTCGAGCTTCTTTCGAACTCTTCAATGATCGAGCCTTGGCCGCACTCCTCCAATCAGCCATCTGCAGGAGCCGAACTCCTTTCGAGCTCCCCCTTTGGTCGACCTCCTCAGCGGTTGTGCCCCGACCGAGCTCCTTAGTGGTCGAGCTCCAGTCAAACTCCCATAGAAGTTGAACTCCTTCCGAGCTCCCTCTTTGGACGACCTTCTTAGCGGCTGCACCCCGATCGAGCTCCTCAGCGGTCAAGTTTCAGTCGAACTCCCACAAGAGTCGAACTCCTTCTGAGCCTCCCCTTTGGCTGAACTCCTCCAAGAGTCCGAACTTCTTTAAAATTAGTATATGCCCGAGTCCACCAACCAACGTCTGCTTCTTCGAGCTATGGCTGTCGAACCTCGGCGGTATGGCCGCCACTATCAGTCTGACGGCACCTTTTTCTCCATAACAAGCTCCATGCGGCCCACGATCGGACGACATGACCACCACTACTAGCGATGTCACTCTCTTCGTAACCAACCTCATGCGATCCACAATCCACCAGTATGGCTGTCACTATCCACCTGACGAGGCCTTTCTCTCCGTATCGAACTTCATGCATCCCCGATGGCTTGCTACCAGGCTGTATGGCCATCACCATCAATCAAGCTCTGCCTATAAGCAAGACCCTCTAGATACGCTAACTTGGATCTCTAAGCTCTAAGCTCTCCTCTCCTTCTCTAAGCTCTGTGGAACTCAATTCTGAGCACTCCATTTTTGTTGGTCAGAGCTGACTTGATCATCGAAGGGTCCTACCGGAGCCACCTCCCACTGGCTCTGGATGAAACTTTATTTTGCAGATCCCCGGCGGCGACCTCGTCGGCCTCCACTCTAGCTGATTTTGGCGATGATCAATTTTTGCACCAACAAATATATAGAAGTATTCCCTGTTAAGTATGGAAGTAAAAAGAAAGGAAATGTCATGCTCGTTAACATTTAAGCTTGAAATCTCCACTAGTTTAGCCTCTGGCCACCATAGCAATGCTGAGAAGAAGCATTAGAGCAAAGCACACATCCCACAAATTTGTTCTTGCTGGCAATCAGATGGCACCTCCATGAAATAACAATCTTAAGGTCTGAAAGGTATTATGAAGAGGATCATAAAATATGCCATTCAACACAGATGTAAAAGAAGAGAATGCAATATGAAAAATCAATGGTAATGGAAGGTCATGCATCCCCTTGGCTTTTGCGACAATAAAAACCCAGTCAGTTTTGTATGAGAATATAGTTTGAGAAGCATAGTAGTGTAATAACCTAGTTTTAAAAAAAAAAAAAATTCAACCTCACACACGAGCGCTTGAGACAAAAGTAGAGGACTCTCGAAGGAGTCCTTCTCTTCTTCCAATCCGATTAGAGATAGAGTCCTAGGACCAATTGAACTCCGGCAAGAATCTTAGGACTCTCACCTATAAATTCCTCCATCCCCATTCTTGGTGCATCACCCAAAATCCCTAATCAATCGTCGGTGAAATCCATGGAATTTTCATAGATTTTTGTTGAATATTTTTGAGAGCCACCACCGATTTCTCATCGGAGATGAGGTTATGATCCCTTCTTCTCCTTCTTTCTTTCTTTCCCGAACTCCACAAAGCTCTGGATGGCCGGATTTAGTTGCTAGTCACCGGATTTTATAGGAGATTGGACCTCCCTATTTTGACCTTTCTTTCCCTTCCCCATTGACCGGCTGTCATTGTCGGATAATTTTGGTCGCTGAGGGAAGGACCACCGGAGGCTCAGTAGTGTTGAGGTCCGTCACTGACCAGGGGCTGCCACTATAGGAGGTGGTCGGCCTCTTAGTTCCCTTACCCTCCCTTATTTCAATGAAGAAGAAGAAAAGAAAGGAAACGGGAAGAAAAAGAAAGAGAAAAGAAGAAAAAAAAAGAAAAAAAAAAAAGAAAGAAAAAGAAAAAAAAGAAAGGAAGAGAGAGAGAGAAGGACCTAATCTAATTGAATTGATCCAAAATTTAATTAAGTCTTGGTCAACACCCAAGTCACATGGATCTAATTTAGAAATTGATTCAAATCTAAATTAGATCCGGGCTAGATTAAAATACTTTTTATTTATCTTAATTTCTCTAGAATTAAAGATTAATAAACTTGATGTGATAGAGTCTTCAATATCGAAAGAATACTGAATCTAGAGATTGAATTGGGAGGACCATAAAATTTTGGATATGATCAATAAGTAAATTTTTTTTATCTTTGAATTTATTTTTATGTATATTTATATATTTAAAATTAGATTCTTGTATATAAAATATTTAAAAAATATTAAATTATTAAAATTTGAAATTAAGAATTTATTTATGAAAAGAGTTTGGAAAAAATTGGATCAAGTATGATGTCATTGTTACATGTTATAATTTTGAAAAAGAAGATTTTCTTAAAAATTGCATAGTCTTTTCTTAAAATTGCATGATATTTAAAAAAAAAATTATATTTATCCATTGATGTAAGAAATTTTGAATAAAAATTATTTTTATTGCTCTTTTGAAATATGTAAAAATTAAATTGATATTATTATGAAGTAAGTCTTTCATAGAAAAATAATTTTGACAAAGCATAAGAAAAACTCTCTAGTTAGATTATAATTTGGGTCTAGCCAATGAAACTGATCATTGGTCACATGTCAGAAATATTTTTTTTTTTGTGTCTAGCCAGTTCGAAACTGATCGCTGATAGAAGTTAGTCCTTATGGGTCCTAGCCAGTAGGGCTGATCACTGATAGCATACGTCGATAATTTAGATATTTTTTATTCAAGACTAATCTCTTTGCCTTATCACGGAATGAATCATAATCATGTAAACTAGAGCTAATTTTTCTTATGGCCTAGCCAGTAGAGCTGATCACTGGTAGCATGTCGATAGTTCGGATGTTCTTTATTTAGAAACTAGTCTCTTCTAAGCCTTGTCATGGAGCTGATCATGGCCGTGGTCAACGAAGACTTAGAGAGAATTTTTATTTTTACTGATGTGCATGGCATATTTTTGAAAGAAAATTATCTTTATTACTGCTAAATTATTATACTTTGAAAAATAATTATGCTTGATCCCTCAGAGATGATTGGTAACTTACTAGCCCATAAAGCTCATTCCTTCTTTTTTTCTGTTTTATTTTTCAGATCCACTACGGGATTGAAAATCAATCAGATTGCATATTCTTTAGAATTTTATCCTAAGAAATATGTGGCATCACGTGCTGATATAGGTACTAAATTTGATGCATGATAGAGTGGTATCAGAGCTAGGTTGTGTTCATTTGGAATTGTGATATAAATGATTAGGATATGATAGAGTGAGCCTAGATTTAACACCACTAGGGACTGTAGCATAAGTGATATCGAAGCTTAAAGATTATGATTGCTCGGAGTTATACTTGAACTTAAGGTTATGATCTCTAGGGATTATGACTTAAGAGGTAATTGAGCATAAGATTATGATCACCAAAGTTTGTTGCAAGAGTGATTCACTAGGTTTGGATTTTGATAGATAATTTATATCTCAAGTTATAATTTAAGAGGTTGACAAATTTATGATCTTACTAGTTTGGATGTTATTTAGCAAATTTGAAAAACTTGGTAGATTTAGATCAGAGTGCGCAATGGAAGTATGGTAGTTTAAACCATTAAAAATTAATTAAAAATGTTATTGTCCAAGGAGTATTATGATAGAAGATTCAAATTTTTTTCAACAAAAAGGAAGGAGGTCAAGGATGAGATAAGAATTTTGTTCACTTAATATTATTGACTTTATGATATGCCAATTTCGGGGATGGAATTATTTTAAGAGTAGAGAATGTAATAACTTAGCTTTTTTAAAAAAAATTCAACCTCACACGCTAGCGCGTGAGGCGAAAGCAGTGGACTCTCAAAGGAGTCCTTGACTTCTTCTAATTCCGACTGGAGATAGAGTCCTAGGGCCAATCGAACTCCGGTAAGGATCCTAGGACTCTCATCTATAAATTCCTCCATCCCCTTTCTTGGTGCATCACCCAAAATCCCTAATCAATCGCCTGTGAAATCCATGGGATTTCCATGGAATTTTTGTCGAATATTTTTGAGAGCCACCATCGATTTCTCATCGAAGATGAGGTTAGGATCCCTTCTTCTCCTTCTTCCTTTCTTTATCAAACTCCATAAAGCTCTGGACGGCTAGATTTGGTTGCTAGTCATTGGATTTTATAGGGGATTGGACCTTCCCTATTTTGACCTTTCATTTTCCTTCCCCATTCGGACTGGCTGTCATCGCTGGATGATTTTGGATCATTGAGGGAAGGACCGCTGGAGGCCCAGTAGTGTCAAGGTTTGTCACTGGTCGGGGGCTACCACTATAGGAGATGGTCGGCCTCTTAGTTCCCTTACCCTCCCCTATTTCAATGAAGAAGAAGAAGAAGAAAGAAGGAAACAAGAAGAAAAAAAAGAAAAGAAAATGAAAGAAAAAGAAAAAAAGAAAAAAAAAGAAAAGAAGAGAAAAGAAGAGAGAGAGAGAGAGAGAGAGAGAGAGAGAGGGACCTAACCTAATTGAGTTGACCCAAAATTTAATTAAGTCTAGATCAATCCGAGTCACATGGATCCAATTTAGAAATTGATTCAAATCTTGACTAAATCTGGACTAGATTAAAATATTTTTTATTTATCTTAATTTCTCCAAAATTAAATGTTGATAAACTTATTTGATGTGCTAGAGCTTTTAATTTTAAAAGAATATCAGATCTAGAGATCGGATTGCAATAATCACATAATTTTGGATCTGATCAACAAGTAAGTTTTTTTTTATTTTTAGATTTATTTATATATATATTTATATATTTAAAAACTAGATTCTTGTATATAAAATATTTAAAAATTATTAAAATTAAAAATTAAAAATTTATTTATGAAAAGGGTTTTGGAAAAATTGGATCAAGCATGATGTCATTGTTATATGTTATAATTTTGAAAGAGAAGTTTTTCTTAAAATTGCATGGCCTTTTCTTAAAATTGCATGGTATTTGAAAAAAAATTATATTTATCCATTGATGCAAGAAATTTTGAATGAAAATTATTTTTATTGCTTATTTAAAATATATAAAAGTTAAATTAATATTATTATGAAGCAAGTCTTTTATGAAAAAATAATTTTGACAATGCGTAAGAAAAACTCTCTAGTTAAACTATGATTTGGATCTAGCTAATGAAACTGATCGTTAGCCATACGTCAGAAATATATTTCTCTTAGGCATAGCCAGTCAGGACTGATCGTTGGCAGAATTAGTCCTTGTGGGCCTAGTCAGTGGGGATGACCATCGGTAGCATACTGATGATTTGGGTGTTTTTTGTTCGGGACTAATCTTTTTATCTTATCATGGGATGAATCATGGTCATGTAAACTAGAGCTAGTTTTTCTTATAGGCCTAGCCAATGGGGCTGATTACTAGTAGCATGCTGATAGTTCAGGTGTTCTTTGTTTAGAGACTAGTCTCTCTTGGATCTTGTCATGGGACTGATCATAGCCATAGTCAACAAAGACTGAGAGAGAATTTTTATTTTTTACTGATGTGCATGGCATATTTTTGGAAGAAAATTATCTTTATTATGGCTAAATTATAGTACTTTGAAAAGTAATTATACTTGATCCCTTAGAGGTGATTGGTAACTTATTTTGCCTATAAAACTCATCCCCTCTTTTTTTTTGTTTTATTTTTCAGATCCACTGCGGGGCTGAGAATTGATCAGTGAGGAGGCTTAGCATATTCTCTAGGATTTTATCCTATGGAGTACGTGGCATCACGTGCCAATCTGAGTACTGAATTTGGTGTGTGATAGAGAAATGTAATAACCTAGCTTTAAAAAAAAAATTCAACCTCACACATGAGCGCGTGAGGCGAAAGTAGAGGACTCCAGAAGGAGTCCTTCTCTTCTTCCAATCTGAATGGAGATAGAGTCCTAGGCCAATCGAACTTCGGTAAGGACCCTAGGACTCTCACCTATAAACTCTCCCATCCCATTCCTTGGTGCATCACCCAAAATCCCTAATCAATTGCCGATGAAATTCATGAGATTTTCATGGATTTTTGTCGAATATTTTTAGGATCCACTGCTAATTTCTTGTCGGAGATGAGGTTAGGATCCCTTCTTCTCCTTCTTCCTTTCTTTCTCGAACTCCATGAAGCTCTAGACGATTGGATTTGATTGCCAGTTGCCGGTTGCCGGTCGCCATTCGTTGGATTTTATATGGGATTGGACCTCCCTTTATTTGACCTATTTTTCATTCTCCATCGGATCGGCTATCATCATTGGATGATTTTGGTCACTGAGGGAAGGACCGTCGAAGGCCCAGTAGTGTTATTATCTATCACTGGCCGAGGGCTAACACTATAGGAGGTGGTCGGCCTCTTAATTCCCTTACCCTCCCCTATTTCAATGAAGAAGAAGAAGAAAGAAGGAAATGAGAAGAAAAAGAAAAAAGAAAAGAAAAAAAGAGAAAAGAAGAGAGAGAGAGAGAGAGAGAGAGAAGGACCTAACATAATTGAGTTGACTCAAAATCTAATTAAGTCTAGGTCAATCCGAGTCACATGGGTCTAATTTAGAAATTGATTAAAATCTAGATTGGATCCAGGCTAGGTTAAAATATTTTCTATTAATCTTAATTTCTTCAAAATTAAAGGTTAATAAACTTATTTGATGTGCTAGAGCCTTTAATACTAGAAGAACACTAGATCTAGGGATCGGATTGGACGGATCATAAAATTTTCTATTTTATAGGGTAGGTCCAATCCCTTATAAAATTCGATGATCGACAATCAAATCTGGCCATCCAGAGCTTCATGGAGTTTGGGAAAGAAAGGAAGAAGAAATCCTAACCTCATCTCCAATGAGAAATCGACGATGGCTCTTAAAAATATTTGATAAAAATTCATAAAAATATTGAAAAATATGCAGGATTTCATGCATGATTTTTAATTTTTTTTTGAAATATAAAGCAACAGAACATATAGATTAAATCTTTTAATCTATAAATGCATGTAATCTAATTATTAAATTCTATATCTAGGATCTATAATATATCATAATACATTCTTAAATCTAAAAATAAAAATTTTGGTATTGATCAAATCAATACCTTAGATTTAGAACGGTTCTAGATCTAAAACCTAGATCACATCTAGGTGAGAGAAGAGGTCAAATCTCTTATATTAGCATGAGTTGAGAACTTCGTGGTTGATTTTCGTTATTGTCTTTAGAGCCGCACATGTGTCTGACCTCTACAAGTGATCCACATGAGGCTGTAACAAAATCGGAGATTCATCGAACGAAGATTAGCTCGAAGTGCTAGCTTCTCGCGGATCCCTCTTAATGGTTAATTTAAAATTTATTCTTCAGATCTCTTGGATACTCCAAGAGATGTAGAATATGAGGAGGATTAAGGGAGAAATCTAATTTTTGGATTATCCAAAAATCAGAAATTAAATAGTTAAGAAAGATTCTAAGAGAAGATATATCTTCTCTTTTCAGGACATCAACTGTTGATGTCCTAAATGGATCTTCATACCTGGACAAGAGGAGACCTTGTCCTCTAAAATATTTCACACTTCTAGATTACATCCCTTCTGATTTTTATTATAGAAAAAATCATACAAACATAAGAAGAAGAAAGGTTCTTAAGAAAACCCTAAGAGAAGACCTTCTTCTCTTCTTCTTCTCTCATCAGGACATGATCATATCATATCCAAAATGATCATCCTATCCAAACATTTTGGAGCACAGATCTCCATGCCATTATCCTCTCTCTCTCTCTTAAATTTTTATCATATAAAAATCATAAAGAAAAAAATAAGAAAGTAAACCATGAAAGAAAACTATGAGAGAAGAAATTCTCTCTTACCTTTGTCTTCATCAAAACATGAACCTTTTATATCTTAATGAAGACTTTTCCTCCAAGGATGTAGGCACCCATAACTTTCATGCCAAGACCTCTCTTTCTCTTTTTTTTGCCATGGAAAATACCAGAGTTTTTGATGCCTAAAAACTTTGGAAGGTGGTGTCACACAATCTCCTCCTTTGACTAGGTCAAAACCTAGTTTTAAGGAGGATTTTAAGGAGCCTAATGGGGCGTCCAACTCTTGGATAACTCTTTCCTCTTTTTTAGGCATGACTCCCTTCTATTCCATGCACAAAATAAAATAAAAAGAGGTGACAAAAAATTATTTCGCATGAAGAGAAATGGCGCATAAGGAAAGGAGGTGTTTTTGTCAAGAGGGATTCTTTCAAAAGGAAACAAATCCAAACCACTTTCCAAAATGGATCAAATCAGATTTGATTCAAAATCTCTAGAATAATGGGTGTGGAAAAACAATCCTTACGCATGGAAATCATAGGAAAAATCTAGAAATAAAATTAGATGGGCATGGAGAATATTTTCGCAAGGAAGGAAGCAAGGAATCCTAGTCTAACTAGGATTCTCATGTATTGACTAGGTCAAACTAATTTTTAACCCAATTAAAATAGGATTAGTACAAGCCTAATTATGGATGATCATAGTCCAACTAGAAATCTAATTAAGTTATGTTTAAATCATATTTAAATCTGATTTAAATTTTAACTCAATTAGAAATTAGGTGCACTCAAATTCTAGTCCAACTAGGAATTATTTTTTCTTATAATAGGCTTATCTAATAAACTAATTAAACTTAATTTAATTAAGTCCAAACTAATTTTAATTGAATCTAATTCAATTAGACTTGATCTTAAGCCTGATTGCTCAATCAAATTGAGCCAATTAGCAATCTCAATTGCTAATCGATCCTCCTATAATACTTGCATTAGGTCAAATATCAATCATATTGATTAGTTTGACCTTAGAACGATTCTAAATCGTTCGATCAACCATCTGATTCAGATTACAATCTCTTATGTATATGATTCCTATAGATTTCAAACCTAAGTCTGGTAGTATAGAAATCAATTTTTATACCAATCGAAAGTGACCTATCTAGCAATGATTACTCGACGTATCCAGATAGGTCGAATGTATTGCAAAGCAACATTCTTAGAACCTTAGCCCTATGGTTATCTGTATAATTCATCCCTTTTAACTAATAATGCATCAAAATGACTTCAAGTACAGCTGTCAAACACTCATAAAAAGTTCATCTCATATTGTATTTTCAAAATTTTGCAAATCCCATGACTCATCATGAGGATTATCCAGGCCTAGGTTTTGCTAAATTGAAAATACAATGAGTTCATTCTCTTCCTTAAAGTTAATCAAGGAGTGGTTCAATCCCATCTTGACTCATACATCGACTTTATAAGTACTTGACTATACTCAAAAATCTTTCCAAATCCTGTATTAGAAATATAGATAGTCTGATACCAAAGTACAGTGAGTTGCTTGTAAGTTCATCATGATGGATCTCAGATCGGAGGGACACTTATACCCATTGGCCTTGGCTAGCTACTCTTGATAGTAGAGTGCTACATTGGTCACGTTCAATGTAGATATACTCCTACATCTCACTTGGATGCTATACCAATGTCTCCATACTACTTGGTTATGAGGAACAACCAATGCATATGGACATACAGCGATCTTACACTCGATAAGTTATCATCCTTAGTTAATAACTTATCATTTAATCGTGAACAGTTTAAGAACCATCCGATAAATCTTTTTTTATTAATTGATTATGGTTCTAAGGACTTTATCATAATTTAGAAGTTCATTTAAGAAAGATAAAACTTTTTTGATGAACCATCCAAATAACTATTATTATTAGATAATTTATATACTAATTTCAATCATCTACCACTTAGATAATTGGCTTTAGGACATATTTTCTAACAACTCCCACTTGGACTAAAGCTAATCAAAATGATATCAAATATCCTATCTTCCACTTAAGTTCGTAGAACTCCTTAGTTTCAAGACCTTAGCGAATGGATCAGTCAAGTTCTCCATGTCCATCGATCTTCCAAAAATCGATGTCATCCCGATTTAAAATTAAAGGTGGTAGCGATGCAGAATATGCTGGTCCTTTGGTTCTTTAGTCTAAACTATGGCTCCAGTGCTATGATAGAACTGGACCATCGGTGGAGGGTGCCACTCCCAACTTGCTAATGAACCTCAACTACTACATAGCTTACATGGCAGCATCATATGCCATGATGTACTCTGCATCACTAACTGAATAGGCTATAGTATCCTACTTAGAATCTTTTCAGTAGATTGCTCCCATAATTAGGATATGATCCAACACTTTTTTGTTGTTATCTTGTTCTGACTGAAATTAAAACATCCATATATTTTAAGTCAGTATCTCCATATTTGAGTCATTGGATCTTAGTATTTTTTAAATACATTAAGATTATTTATACAATCTTCTAGTGATCTTCACTTAAATCAGACTGATATCTACTTACTAGCATTAGTAAGTATATCATATCTAATTTTGAATATGAAGAAATTAGATAATAATCAAATCTTTATTCCTTGCAATGTTGGAATGCCATTCTCGATTAAGAGAATTTTATCCATAGACAACATAAGGAATAACACTATAGAATATTTTGCCCACTTACAAATGCAGGGTTTATCTTTGTTCATAACAAAGACATACATTCAAAATGTATGTTCCAAGACTGAGATAATAGCTAAACAGGTTTTACAGGTCTTCAACTTTCCATCTGCGCTACTCTGATTCTTTTGAAAATCTATTCACATCCAATGAATTTTATTCCTTCAAGTGAATCATCTAATGTCCATACACTATTGATTTTCATGGACTTCAATTTGAACCTTGTTGTTCTCATTTAATGGCTCCAACCCATTTTTTAGAGTCAAACCACTGCATTGCATCCCTATAGATGATCGGATCCTTGATCATAAAATATTAAATAAAAATATTACTAATTGTTCTAATCAAGCTCAACAGAATCGCTTAAAAGAAGAAGTTTTCGTCATTATAAAGAAAATGAAAGAGAAAGAAATAAATATCTGGATCTAGATACTGAAGTATCTATCCGACTAATGCGGTACTCTACCAAATCTTCTTAAAAGTGCTACTTTAATGGGCTTCGGATTTGATCTGATCAAATTTGATTCTGTAGGTTTACTAGAATCAATTTAAAAAAAATATTATGTCGATTTTCAAAAAGAGAGAAAAGAGAGAAATTTCTACCAGCAATCTTCTACAACTTCTCAAACAAAGAAGAGAGTTTTTCCAAGTTCTAAAAGAGTTTAAAACTTGACAAGTATTTTTATTTTCTTTACATCGATTCCTATAATTGGATATTATAGATTTTAGTTTCTCTAAGAAACTTCGGTATAAGATTTTGATTGGTTCCAAAAAAAATGAAAAAACAAACACACTATTCTACTACTGATGAACATCTTATGTTCTTCAGCTTATTTTTTTTACATTTATGGTAGAATTAATAACCCTCAAACATCAATTGCCTAATTAATTACACATACTTATTTAGACGAAATCCTCTCTCTTGGGTTGCTATCCAAGTTTATCTATGTGCTTTAGTATGGAAGAAATAAAACCTTTGATACCCTATAAACATACACATAGGCCGATCAACTCTAAACCCGAAGGTGAGAGAGTCTAGGTCTATGCCTGATCTATATCCCATATGGAGATTTACAACAGATTTACTCGGTATATTTTTAAAGTAAAATAGATAGTCAAACAAGAGCACAACCCTAAAATGCGTAGACAAGTGAATCCTATCATGGATTAAACTATGTCTAACAAAGTTCAACTTTTTCTTTCAGATATACTGTATTTCAAAAGAAATCTACTAAGAAAGAATCCTATTTTTTCTTAGATATGTCACAAACTTACTGAATAAGTATTCATCTCTTCGATCTAATTAAAAAGTTCTAATACCATTTTTAGTTTATTTTTTTATTTTATTATTAAATTATTTGAACATTTCAAATGATTCAAGCCAGATGCATCCATGCCCAGATATGTCATCTATAATGAAATATTAATATTTTTCTCTGGTACTTAAGTTCATAGGTCCACATATATCAATATGTATGAGAGTTAGAATTTTATTAGCTCCTTCATCTTTTTTAGTAAAAGGTGACTTTGTCATCTTTCCAAGAAGATAAGATTCATAGGCTATCAATGATTCACAATCATTGATATCGAGGTTTTCCTCTCAAGCTAACCCATTTATCCTATTTTTGTCAAGATGACTAAGCCTATAATGTTAAAGATAGACATCCATGATATTATCTAATTTGGATGTGTACATTACACTTAACAGACTGTATTGATGTTAAATATTATTTTTTTATTATTCATATATTATTATAATATTATTCATAATAATATTATAATAATTTTTTTTATTGATAAATGATAACCATCTCTGATCAAAAAGCCAACAAAGATCACATTTATCATAAACGATGGATAATGATGATAATCACTCAAAATGACAATATTTCTTGAAAATAAGCTTGATAATTTCTAAAGCAAGGATTGGAACAGGACTTCAATCCCTAACGTTCAAGATATTTCTCACTATTTTTAAATATTTTACTTACCTAAAATTCTTGCAATAAATTACATAAGACTACCGGTATCCCATACCCAGGTAGCAGAATTATATATAGAGAAATTTTAAGGTGTTATCATATAATATCCTTGATGAGTAACTCTTGTTTCTTTCTCTTGTTCAACCTATTATTGTCGAGAAAAGTAAGACAATTCTTTTTCCTATGATCCTGCTTCTAATAGTAGAAGCACTATACCTGATTTGGATCAATATTGGACTAATTATTTTGACTGGGCTTAGAAGCCCCAATACGAACCAATTTGTACTACTGAACCAAATTTAACTTTTAATACTAATTATCAAAATTGGATCCCATAAGTCATCATTATCTAAAAATGATTGGAGCAATTAGGGTTTAGCCTTATTCTATGAGAAAAGAAAACATAGACCTAAGTATATGAATTATTTTAAGTCTAGAGACTTGGACTTTAGTCTTAAAATTTTTTTACTATTTTATTCGAATTGGTAGCCTCTACCTCCAACTCAAAAAATTACTTTAATTTTCTAGTAGGTACTAGAATTTACATAGACTACATATAAGCCCAACTTTAGACGTCGACCAACCCATGTGCATCTACGGGTAGGTTTATTAACCAATTATTTCTTCAAACAACTTTTAGTAATTTAATTTTACCTCAAAAGTCTAATCAGTAGGCTTTGGCCTCCACTATAAGGATCTGATTAGGTCCAACTATTAACATGACTATACTTGGTGCATCTAACTAATGAATGATTAAGCCCAACTTTGGTTGACCAATCTAAACACCATTAGAGAGATACTTCCAAGTTATCATATTATGAATGGTAATTCCATTAGTCAATAAGCATCAAACTTTTGGGCCTCCAATGATTATTGAGTTAATGGATCCATTATCATTCAACTTAATGGAAGGCTATGACTCAGTTATCTCCTTAACTTATCATTTTAAGGATCTAATAATTTTAGAAAATTTAAATTATTAATGATTTAAGGATGGAAAGGATATGGATCAATTTGCTCCCACTGACTTTATCAAGTCAAATCCTCCTACTGACTTTTAGCCTTTGAGGACTAAGATCAATTATCGATCCATGGGCACCTAGATCAGTCTCACTGAATAAAATCATTCTTAGTGATTTCCTATGTGACATAAGTTAGCATGAATCAATGAATAATCTAATCAAGATCTGATTAACCACATTGGCCAGATAAGTGAGATCGGTGGAAGAATCTGCTAAAACTTGCCTTAGACACCATTAGAAATGGCCAAGTGGCCTATCAATTAAAAATCATCGATATGAAATGCCAAACTTATCTTAGACATCAATCAATTTATTAGTTTTGATTTGATGTGCCTAAAGACTCGAACTCGATCATTGAGCCATGATCAGTATCCATTTGTTAGATGTATGAACTTTGATCAACTACAACTATTGAAGTGATCTATAGAAATGACCTAATCCTAATTAACTATTAATTAGGTTTGATCAATTTTTTAACTTAGTTCATATTTAATCTAACCCAAGGTCTAGCCCAATTAAGGATCTGATCAAAGCTAACCCATTATCCTTTAACCCATATTTTATGAAATTATCTTAGAATCTTCAAATCACAAATCTAGATCCTAAACAATCACTTAATTCTTCAATTAAGTTCAAAGACTTATGGAGTTTGGAGTTTATGGAACCTTAGAACTAGTTTTTGATTTCAAGTCATTTGAAATATTTTCAAATTGTAAACAATTTACATTGAATCAATATTCAATTATATGATTTTAGATCTAATTTATTTCATTATTTCGATCATGTCCTAGGGTTTTTGAATCTAGGGTTTTGCAAAAAAGTAAGTTCATAATTTAAATTCTATAAGACATAAATATCATCACATATATTCTAGATTCAAAATAAAAATTACATATCCACATATGCAACAATAGGATCTAGATCTAAATATAAAACACATCATATGGATCAGATCATAAACCATTTAAAATTAAATTTAAAATCTAAAAATAAATCATCAATTATTTAAATTTTATCTAACATATTTATGATTTAAGTTATTCGGATCAACACATACTAGGACAACCTCTCTATTGTAAGGGATAAATCTTACAATAGGACAATCTTATAATCAGTATGTCCAATCTGATATTATTTAGATCTAATCTAAATAATCTAAAATAAATTTAAACATCTATTTAATTTTAGATTTAAAATTAAAAAATAAATCATAAAATTATTTAGATTCACATCTAACTTATTCATGATTTAAGAATTAGATTCAGCACATACTATAACAACCTTTTCCATTGTAAGGGGTTAAACCTTACAGATAGGACAACTTTATGAGCAGTATGTACAATCTTCAAAAGTTTTACTTTTTTAAATTTATTTTAATATAAAATATGATCATGTTATAAAATGAATCTTAGATGCTCTGATAATCATTATTGGAAAAACATATAGGATTTCATGCATGACATTTTAAAAGCTTTTTCGAAATATAAAAGCAGTAGAAAGATATAGATTAAACCATTTAATCTATATCTAATATGATGTAATCTAATTACTAAATCCTACATCCAAGGATCTATAACATAGTCATGATGCAATTCTATAAATCTAAAAATAAAAGAGTTGGTATTGATCAAATCAATATCTTAGATCTAGAATAGATCTAAAACTATTCTAGAAACCCTAGATTGCATATCTAGGATCAAGAGAAGAGATCAGATCTCTTATCTTCACGCATGGGTCGAGAACTCTATGAGTTGATTATTATAGTCCTTTATTGCTTTTGGAAGCCACACACATGGGTTTGGATCTCTATGGATAATCCACATGAAGGCTGTAACAAAGATCGGAAGTTTCATCGAATGAAGATCTGCTCGAAGTACAGCTTCTCATGGATCCCTCCTGATGGTTAATCTAAAATTTATTCTTCAAATCTTCTTGGACACTCTAAGAGATAAAGAATATGAGGAGGATTAAGAAAGAAATTCCAACCCTTTGGATCTTCTAAAAATTAAAAATTAAAATACTTAAGAAAAGATCCTAAAGAGAAGATACATCTTCTCTTTTCAAGGACATCAATCGTTGATGTCTCTAAATATATCTTCCATACCTAGGACAAGAGGAGACCTTCTCCTCTAGAATATTCTCATACTTCCAGATCACATATTCTTCTAATTTTTATCATTAAAAAAATCATACAAAAATATGGAGAAGAAAGGGATTCTCAGAACGAAACCCTAAGAGAAGACATCTTCTCTTCTCTCATTCAGAGCATATGATCAGATCATGTCCGAAAGATGATCATCTTGATACCCAAATAATTTTGGAGCATCCAAATCTTCCTACACCCATCATCCCTCTCTCTCTTTCTAAATTTCTCTATCATATAAAAATCCACAAAAAAAGAATAAGAAAGTAAACCATGAAAGAAAACTATGAAGAGAAGATAATCTTCTCTCTTACCTTTGTCTTCATCAAAACATAAACTTTTCATGTCTTAATTGAAAACTTTTCCTCCAAGGATGTAGGCTCCCATAACTCCCATGCCAAGACCTCTACCTTTCTCTCTCTTTTTATGCCATGGAAAATACCAGAGTTTTTAATGCCAACCACCCAAAACTTTGGAAGGTGGTGTCACACAATCTCCTCAGGAGGAACTAGGTCAAAACCTAGTTTATAAGGAAGGCCTTTTAAGGAGTCTAATGGGGGGGATATCCAACTCTTGGACGCCCCTTTCCCCTATTTTTTTGAATGTGCATGACTTCCTTCTATTCCATGCATACAAAACAAAGAGAGAAAAGAGGTGACAAAAAATTATTCTGGCATGGAGAGAATATGGCGCATGAAAGGAAAAGAGGTAGTTTGGTTATCAAGAGGGACTCTTTCAAAGAAAATAAATCCAAACCACTTACTCCAAAATTGGATCAAATCAAGATTCTGATTCCAAAATCAACCTAGAATAATGGGTGTGGGAAAACCAATTTCCTTAGGCATGGAAAAACTCATAAAAAAAAAAATGGAAGTAAAATTAGGTAGGCGTGGAGACACTTATTGGCGCAAGGGAAGAGGAAGTCCTAGTCTAACTAGGATTCTCATGTATTTAGACTAGGTTCAAACTAATTTTTGAATCCTAATCTAAATTAGAATTGAGTGTAAGCCTAATCAATGGATGATCCTTAAGTCTAACTAAAAATTCAATTAAAGTTAGGTTTAAATCATATTTAAATCTAGATTTAAATCCTAACTAAAATTAGAAATTTAGGTACACTCAAGTTCTAGATTCCAACTAGGAAATTATTTTTTTCTTGCAATTAGCTTATTCAATAAATAAATTAAACTTAATTTAATTAAGTTTAAACTAATTTTAATTGAATCTAATTCAATTAAACTTTATCTCAACCTGATTGCTCAATCAAATTAAGCCAATTAGTAATCCAATTGCTAATCGATTCTTCTACAATACTTGCATTAGGTCAAACATCAATCGTATTGATAGTTTGACCATAGAACGATTCTCAATCATCGATTGACCATCTGATTAAATTATAATCTTTTATGTATGTGACTCTATAGATTTGAATCTAAGCCGATAGTATAGGAATCAATTCCTATACCAGTCAAAATAATCATCTAGCAATGATTCTCGATGTCCAGATAGGTCGAATGTATGTAAAGCAACATTCTTAAAATCTTGGCCCATGGTTATCATATAATTTATCTCTATAATTAATAATGCTCAAGATGACTTTGAGTACACTATCAAGCACTCATATAAGTCATCTCTATTGTGTCTTAAAATTTTGCAAATCCCATGACTCTTTACAAGGATTATCTAGGCTTAGATTTTGCTAAATTGAAACACAATGAGTCATTCTCTTTCTGAAGTTAATCAGGAGTGGTCAACTCCATCTTGACTCACACACTGACTTCATAAGTACTTGACTATATCCAAAAATCTTTCAAATCTATATTAGAAATATAGACAGTCTAGTACCAAAGTACATTGAGTTGCTTGCAAGTCACCGTAGTGGTCTCAGGTCGGAGGGATACTTATATCCATTGGCCTTAACTAGCTACTCATGATAATAGAGTGCTACATTGGTCACGTTCAGATGTACTTCTATATCTAACCTAAATGCCATATCAGTGTCTCCACACCACTTGATTATCAGGATAACCAACGCATATGGCATATAGCAATCTACACTCAATAAGTTTTCATCCTTATTAATAACTTATCATTTGATTGTGAACAGTTTAAGATCCATCTGATAAATTCTTCTTTATTGATTAATTATGGTTCTAAAAACTTCATCATAATTTAGGAGTTATTTAAAAAAGATAAAACTTCTATGATGAACCAGCCAAATAACTATTATTATTAGATACTTTATATACTAATTTCAATCATCTATCACTTAGATGATTGACTTTAGAATACATTTTTCAATAAAAAATCCCATGGATTTCACTGGCGATTGATTAGGGATTTTGGGTGATGCACCAAGGAAGAGGATGGTGGAATTTATAGGTGAGAGTCCTAGGATCCTTGCCGAAGTTCAACTAGCCCTAGGACTCTATCTCCAGTTGGATTAAAAGAAGAGAAGGACTCCTTTGGGAGTCCTCTGCTTTCGCCTCACGCGCTCGTGTGTGAGGTTGAAATTTTTTTTTAAAAGCTAAGTTATTATATTCTTCCTCCTTAAAATAATTTCGTCCTTGAAATTAGCATATCATAAAGTCGATAACATTAAGTGAACCAAATTCATATCTCATCCTTGACCTCCTACCTTTTTGCTAAAAAAAATTTGAATCTTCTATCATAATACTCCTTAGGTAACCTTTTCAATTAATTTTTAATGGTTTAAACCATCACACTTCTGCTATGCACACTGATCTAAATCTACCAAATTTCTTAGATTTGCTAAATACAAACTAGTAAGATCATAAATTTGTAAACCTCTTAAATTATAATCCGAGAGACAAATTATCTATCGAAATCCAAATCCTATGAATCACTCTTGCAACAACTTTAGTGATGATAACCTTGTGCTCAATTACCTCTTAAGTCACAATCCCTAGAGATTATAACCTTAAGTTCAGGTATGATTTCGAGCAATCATAATCCTTAGGTTTCAATATTACTTATGTCGCAGTCTCTAGTAATGTTAAATCTAAGCTCACTCTATCATATCCTAATCATTTATATCACAATTCCAAATGAACATAACCTAAGCTTTGATACCACTCTGTTACGCACCGAATCTAGTACTTGGATTGGCACATGATGCCACATATTTCTTAGGATAAAATTTTAAAGAATATGTAAGGCCTCCTCACTGGTCGATTTCCAGCCCCACAATGGATCTGAAAAATAAAATAGAAAAAAAGGGGTGAACTTTATGAGCTCAATAAGTTATCAATTATCTCTAAGAAATCAAGCATAATTACTTTTCAAAGTATAATAATTTATCAATAATAAAGATAATTTTCTTCCAAAAATATGCTGTGTACCATAATAAAAAATAAAAATTCTCTCTCAATCTTTATTGACTGCAGCCACGATTAACCCCATGATAAGGCCCAAAAGAGATTAGTCCCTAAACGAAGAACATCCGAACTATCAACATGCTACTAGTGATCAGTCCAACTGGCTAGGCCTACAAAAAAACTAGTTCTAGTTTACACGACCATGATTCACCTCATGATAAGACAAAACGATTAGTCTTAAATGAAGAACATCTGAATCATCAACGTGCTACCAATGATCAATCCCACTGGCTAAGCCCACAAGGACTAACTCTTCCAACCCTGACTAGCTAGGCCCAAGAGAAATATATTTTTGACATGTGGCCAACGATCAGTCCCATTGGCTAGACCCAAATTATAGTCTAACTACAGTTTTTCTTATGCATTATCAAAATTATTTTTCCATGAAAGATTGCTTCATAATAATATTAATTTAATTTTTATATATTTTAAAAGTATAATAAAAATAATTTTTATTCAAAATTTCTTGCATCAATGGATAGATATAATTTTTTTCTTAAATACTATACAATTTTAAGAAAAGATCATGCAATTTTTAAGAAATATTCTCTTTCAAAATTATAACATGGAATGATGACATCATGCTTGATCCAATTTTTTCCAAATCCTTTTTATAAATAAATTTTTAATTTTAAACTTTAAAAATTTTTAAATATTTTATATATAAGAATCTAATTTTAAAATATATAAATATACATAAAAATAAATCAAGAGATAAAAAAACTTACCTATTGATCAAATCCAAAATTCTATGATCCTCCTAATCTGATCTCTAGATTCAGTGTTCTTCCGATATTGAAGGCTCTAGCACATCAAATAAGTTTATTAATCTTTAATTTTAGAAAAATTAAGATAAATAAAAAAAAATATTTTAATCTAGTCCGGATCCAACCTAGATTTGAATCAATTCCTAAATTGGATCCGTGTGACTCGGGTCGACTTAGACTTAATCAAGTTTTGGGTTAACTCAATTAGGTTAGGTCCTTCTCTCTCTCTCTCTCTCTTCTTTTCTCCTTTTTTTTTCTTTTCCTTTTTCTTTTTCTTTTTATTTCTTTTTCTTTTCTTTTTCTTTTTCTTCCCGTTTCCTTCTTTCTTCTTCTTCTTCTTCATTGAAACAGGGGAGGGTAAGGAAACTAAGAGGCCGACCACCTCCTATAATGGTAGCCCCCAACCTATGACGGACGTTGACACTACTGGGCCTCCGACGGTCCTTCCCTCAGCGATCAAAATCATCCGATGATGATAGCCAATCTGATGTGGAAGGGAAAAAATGGTCAAAATAGGAGAGGTCCAATCTCCTATAAAATCCGACGACCATCAACCAAATTTGATCGTTCAGAGCTTCGTGGGGTTCGGGAAAGAAAGAAGGAGAAGTGATCCTAACCTCATCTCTGACAAGAAATTAGTGATGGCGCTCGAAAATATTCGACCAAAATCCATGGAAATCCTGTGAATTTCACCAGCGATCAATTAGGGATTTTGGATGATGCACCAAGAAAGGGGATGGGGTAATTTATAGGTGAGAGTCCGAGGGTCCTTGCCGGAGTTCGACTGGCCCTAGAACTCTATCTCTAGTCGGATTGGAAGAAGAGGACTCCTTCGGGAGTCCTCTGCTGTTGCCTCATGTGCTCGCATGTGAGGTTGAAATTCTTTTTTTTTTAAATCTAGGTTATTACATTCTCCCCCTCTTAAAATAATTTTGTTCTCAAAATTAGCGTATCATAAAGTCGATAACATTAAGTAGACCAAATTCTTATCTCATCCTTGACCTCCTATTTTTTTGCTAAAAAAAAATTTGAATCTTCTATCATAATACTCCTTAGATAACATTTTCAATTAATTTTTAATGGTTTAAACCACCACACTTCCATTGCATACTTTGATCTAAATCTACCAAATTTCTCAGATTTGCTAAATAACCTCCAAATTAGTAAGATCATAAATTTGTCAACTTCTTAATTTATAACTCGAGATACAAATTATCTATCGAAATAGAAACCTATGAATCACTCTTGCAACAAACTTTAGTGATAAGATCCTTATGCTCAATTATCTCTTAAGTCACAATCCCTATAGATCATAGCCTTAAGTTCAAGTATGATTTCAAGCAATCATAATTCTTAAGCTTCGATATCACTTATGTCACAATCCCTAGTAATGTTAAATCTAAGCACACTCTGTCATATCCTAATCATTTATATCATAATCCCAAATGAACACAACATAAGCTCTAATACCACTCTGTTATGCACCGCATCTAGTACTCTAATCAACACATGATGCCATATACTCCTTAGGATAAAATCCCAAAGAATTTGTATGGTCTCCTCACTGATCGATTCCTAGCCTTGTAGTGGATCTAAAAAAAAAAAAAAAAAAGAGGAGGTGAGCTTTATGGACTCAGTATGTTACCAATCATCTTTGAGAGATCAAGCATAATTACTTTTCAAAATATAATAATTTAGCAATAATAAAGATAATTTTTTTCAAAAATATGTCATGCACATCGGTAAAAAATAAAAATCCTCTATCAGTCTTCATTGACTCTGGTTACAATCTGCCCCATGATAAGATCTAAAAGAGACTAATCTCTGAACGAAAAGCATTCGAACTATCAGCATGCTTCTAATGATCAATCCCACTGCCTAGGTCTACAAGAAAAACTAGCTCAAGTTCATACAGTCATGATTTGCCCTGTGACAAGATAAAGAGATTAGTCTTGAATGAAGAACATCCGAATCATCGATATGCTATCAATGATCAGTCCCACTTGCTAGGCTCAAGAGAAATATGTTTTTGACATATGGCCAATAGTCAGTCCTGTTGGCTAGACCTAAATCATTATCTAAAAAGAGAGTTTTTCTTATACATTATCAAAATTATTTTTCCATGAAAGACTTGCTTCATAACAATATTAATTTAATTAATTTTTATATTTTTCAAAAGTACAATAAAAATAATTTTTATTCAAAATTTCTTGCATCAATGGATAAATATAATTTTTTTTCAAATATCATGCAATTTTAAGAAAAGACCATGCAATTTTTAAGAAAATCTTCTCTTTTAAAATTATAATATGTAACAATGACATCATGCTTGGTCCAATTTTTCTCAAACCCTTTTCATAAATAAATTCTTAATTTCAAAACTTAATAATTTTTAAATATTTTATACATGAGAATCTAATTTTTAAATATATAAATATATATATATAAATAAATTCAAAGATAAAAAAAATTTACTTGTTGATCAGATCCAAAATTCTATGATCCTTCCAATCCGATCTCTAGATCCAATGTTCTTTTGTTATTGTAGGCTCTAGCATATCAAATAAGTTTATTAACCTTTAATTCTGAAGAAATTAAGATAAATAAAAAATATTTTAATCTAGTTCATATCCAGTCTAGATTTAAATCAATTCTAAATTGGATCCATGTGACTCGGGTTGACCTAGACTTAATTAAATTTTTGGTCAACTCAATTAGGTTAGGTCCTTCTCTTTCTCTCTCTCTCTCTCTCTCTCTCTCTCTCTCTCTCTCTCTCTCTCTCTCTCTCTCTCTTCTTTTTTCTTTTTCTTTTTCTTCTCATTTCCTTCTTTCTTCTTCTTTTTCATTGAAACAGGGGAGGGTAAAGGAACTAAGAGGCCGACCACCTCCTATGGTGGTAGCCCCCGGCCAGTGACAGACTTTGACACTATTGGGCCTCTAGAGGTCCTTCCCTTAGCGACCAAAATCATCCAATAATAACAACCGATCCGATGGAAAAGGGAAAGAAAGGTCAATATAGGAGAGGTCTAGTCCCCTATAAAATCCGACGACCTGTAACCAAATCCAACCATCCAGAGCTTCATGGAGTTTGGAAAAGAAAGGAAGAATGAGAAGAAGGAATCCTAACCTCATCTTCGATAAGAAATCGATAGTGGCTCTCAAAAATATTCGACAAAAATCCATGAAAATCCCATGATTTCACCAGCGATTGATTGGGGATTTTGGATGATGCACCAAGGAAGGGAATGGGAGAATTTATAGGTGAGAATCCTAAGGTCCTTGCCGGAGTTCGATTGGCCCTAGGACTCTATCTCCAGTCGGATTGGAAGAAGAGAAGGACTCCTTCGAGAGTCCTCTGCTTTTGCCTCATGCGCTCACATGTGAGGTTGATTTTTTTTTTTTAAACCTGGATTACTATATTCTCTCCTCCTTAAAATAATTTCATGCTTAAAATTAGCATATCATAAAGTCGATAACATTAAGTGAACCAAATTCTTATCTCATCCTTGACCTCCTACCTTTTTGCTAAAAAAAAATCGAATCTTCTATCATAATACTCCTAAGATGAGATGTTCAATTAATTTTTAATGGTTTTAACCACCATACTTTCGCTGCATACTCTAATCTAAATCTACCAAATTTCTCATATTTGCTAAATAACCTTCAAACTAGTAAGATCATAAATTTGTCAACCTTCTAAATTATAGCTCGAGATACAAATTATCTATCGAAATTCAAACCATATGAATCACTCTTGCAACAAACTTTAGTGATCATAATCTTATGCTCAATTACCTCTTAAGTCACAATCCCTAGAGATTATAACCTTAAGTTCAAGCATGATTCTGAGCAAGCATAATTCTTAAGCTTTGATATCACTTATGCCGTAGTCTCTAGTGATGTTAAATCTAAGCTCACTCTATCATATCCTAATCATTTATATCACTGTCCCAAATGAATACAATCTAAGCTCTAATACTACTCTATTATGCACTGAATCTAGTACTCAGATCAACATGTAATGCCACATACTTCTTAGGATAAAATCCTAAGAAATATGCAAGGCCTCCTCACTGATCAATTTCCAACCCCGTAGTGGATTTAAAAAATAAAACAGAAAAAAAAAGAGGGGGTAGCTTTATGGGCTCAATAAGTTACCAATCATCTCTGAGGGATCAAGCATAATTATTTTTCAAAGTACAATAATTTAGCAATAATAAAGATAATTTTCTTCCAAAAATATGCCATGCACATCAGTAAAAAATAAAAAATTTTTTCTCAGTCTTCGTTAACTACGGCCACGATTAGCCCTGTGACCAGGCCTAAGAGAGACTAGTCCCTGAATGAAGAATATCTGAATTATTGGCGTACTATTAGTGATCAATCCCACTGGCTAGGCCCACAAAAAAATTAGTTTTAGTTCACACGACCATGATTTGTCCTGTAATAAGGCAAATAGATTAGTCTTAAATAAAGAACATCCGAATTATCGACATGCTACCAGTGCTTAGCCCTATTGGCTAGGCCCATAAGAACTAATTTTGCTAGTAATCAGTCCCGACTGGCTAGGCCCAAAAGTAATATATTTCTGATATATGGCCAACGATCAGTCCCGTTGGCTAGACCGAAATTATAGTCTAACTAGAGAGTTTTTCTTATGTATTATCAAAATTATTTTTTCATGAAAGACTTGCTTCATAACTATATCAATTTAATTTTTACATATTTTAAAAGAGTAATAAAAATAATTTTTATTTAAAATTTCTTGTATCAATGGATAAATATTTTTTTTTTAAATACCATACAATTTTAAGAAAAGACCATGCAATTTTTAAGAAAACCTTCTCTTTCAAAATTATAACATGTAACAATGACATCATCCTTGATTCAATTTTTCCAAATCTTTTTCATAAATAAATTATTAATTTTAAAATTTAATAATTTTTAAATATTTTTTATATAAGAATTTAATTTTTAAATATATAAATATACATAAAAATAAATTTAGAGATAAAAGAAAACTTACTTGTTAATCAGATCCAAAATTCTATGATCCTCCCAATCTGATCTCTAGATTCGGTGTTCTTTCAGTATTGAAGGCTCTAGTACATCAAATAAGTTTATTAACCTTTAATTCTAAAGAAATTAAGATAAATAAAAAATATTTTAATCTATCCTGGATCCAGTCTAGATTTTAATCAATTCCTAAATTGGATCCGTGTGACTCGGATTGACCTAGACTAAATTAAATTTTGGATCAACTCAATTAGGTTAGAACCTTCTCTCTCTCTCTTCTTTTCTTTTTTTTTCTTTTTCTTTTTTCTTTTTCTTTTTCTTCCCATTTCCTTCTTTTTTCTTCTTGTTCATTGAAATAAGGGAGGGTAAGGGAACTAAGAGGCGGACCACCTCCAATAGTGGCAGCCTTTGACCAGTGATAGATCTTGACACTGCTGGGCCTCCGACGGTCCTTCCCTCAGCGACCAAAATCATCCAGCTATGATAGCCAATTCGATGGGGAAGAGAAAGAAAGGTCAAAACAAGGAAGATCCAATCCCCTATAAAATCTGATGATCGGCAACCAAATCTGAGCATCTAGAGCTTCGTGGAGTTCGAGAGAGAAAGGAAGAAGGAGAAGAAGGGATCCTAACTTCATCACCAATGAGAAATCGATGGTGGCTCTCAAAAATATTCAACAAAAATCCATGGAAATCCCATGGATTTCACTAGAGATTGATTAGGGATTTTGGGTGATGCACCAAGGAAGGAGATGGAGGAATTTATAGGTGAGAGTCCTAGGGTCCTTGCTGGAGTTTGATTGGCCCTAGAACTCTATCTTTAGTTGGATTGGAAGAAGAAGACTCCTAAGGGAGTCCTTTGCTTTTGCCTCATGCGCTCACATTTGAGGTTGAATTTTTTTTTTAAAAGCTTGGTTATTACATTCTTCCCTTTTTAAAATAATTTTATCCTCAAAATTAGCATATCATAAAGTCATTAACATTAGGTGAACCAAATTCATATCTCATCCTTTACCTCCTACCTTTTTGCTAAAAAAAATTTGAATCTTCTATCATAATACTCCTTAGGTAACATTTTCAATTAATTTTTAATGGTTTAAACCACCACACTTCCACTGTGCACTCTGATCTAAATCTATCAAATTTCTCAGATTTGCTAAATGACCTCTAAACTAGTAAGATCATAAATTTGTCAACCTTATAAATTATAACTTAAGATACAAATTATCTATCGAAATCCAAACCCTATGAATCACTCTTGCAACAAACTTTAGTGATCATAACCTTATGCTTAATTACCTCTTAAGTCACAATCCCTAGAGATCATAACCTTAAGTTCAAGTATGATTCCAAGCAATCATAATCCATAAGCTTCGATATTACTTATACCACAGTCCCTAGTGATATTAAATCTAAGCTCACTTTGTCATATCCTAATCATTTATATCACAATCCTAAATGAACACAACCTAAGCTCTGATATCACTTTATCACACACCGAATCTAGTACTTAAATCGGCACGTGATGCCACATAATCCTTAGAATAAAATCCTAAGAAATATACAAGGCCTCGTCACTGATTGATTCCCAGCCCCACAGTGGATCCAAAAAATAAAATAGAAAAAAAAGAGTGGGTGAGCTTTACGGGCAAAGTAAGTTACCAATCATTTTTGAGGGATCAAGCATAATTACTTTTCAATGTATAATAATTTAGCAATAATAAAAATAATTTTCTTTCAAAAATATGCCATGCACATCAGTATAAAATAAAAATTCTCTTTCAGTCTTTGTTGACTATGGTCACGATCAGTCCCATGATAAGGCCCAAGAGAGACTAATTCCCAAATGAAGAATACCTAAACTATCAACATGCTACCAGTGATCAACCCCAATAGCTAAGCCCATAAGAAAAACTAGCTCAAGTTTACACAACCACGATTTACTCCATGATAAGGCAAAGAGATTAGTCTTGAATGAAGAATATCTGATTCATCGACATGCAACCAGTGATCAGTCCCACTTGCTAGGTCCATAAGGACTAACTCTACCAGTGATCAGCTCCGATTGGTTAGATCCAATAGAAATATATTTCTGACATGTGGTCAATGATCAGTTCTATTGGCTAGACCCAAATCATAGTCTAACTAGAGAGTTTTTCTTATGCATTGTCAAAATTATTTTTCTATAAAAGACTTTCTTCGTAACAATATCAATTTTATTTTTACATATTTCAAAAGAGCAATAATAATAATTTTCATTCAAAATTTTTGGTATCAATGAATAAATATAATTTTTTAAAAAAAAAAACTATGCAATTTTAAGAAAAGATCATACAATTTTTAAGAAAATCTTCTCTTTTAAAATTATAACATATAACAATGACATCATGCTTGATCCAATTTTTTCAAAACTCTTTTCATAAATAAATTCTTAATTTTAAAATTTAATAATATTTAAATATTTTATGTACAAGAATCTAATTTTTAAATATATAAATATACATAAAAATAAATTCCAAGGTAAAAAAAAAATTTACTTGCTGATCAGATCCAAAATTCTATGATCCTCCTAATTCGATCTCTAGATCTGATGTTTTTCTCATATTGAAGGCTTAGCATATCAAATAAGTTTATTAACCTTTAATTTTAAAAAAATTAAGATAAATAAAAAATATTTTAATCTAGCTTGGATCCAGTCTAGATTTAATCCAATTCCTAAATTGGATCTATGTGACTCAAATTGACCTAGACTTAATTAAATTTTGGATCAACTCAATTAGGTTAGGTCTTTCTCTCTCTCTCTCTTCTTTTCTTTTTTTTTTCTTTTTCTTTTTTTCTCTTTATTTTCTTCCCATTTCCCTCTTTCTTCTTCTTCTTCGTTGAAATAGGGGAGGATAAGGGAACTAAGAGGCCGACCACCACCTATAGTAGCAACCCCCGGCCAGTGATGGACCTTGACAATACTGGGCCTCTAATGGTCCTTCCCTCAGCGACCAAAATCATCTGACGATGACAGTCGGTCTGATGATGAAGAAAAAGAAATGTCAAAATAGGGAAGGTCCAATCCCCTATAAAATATGGTGATCAGCAACTAAATTCGGCCGTCTAGAGCTTTGTGGAGTTCGGAAAAGAAACAAAGAAGGAGAAGAAGAGATCCTAACCTCATCTCCAACGAGAAATCAATGGTTGCTCTCAAAAATATTCGACAAAAATTCATGAAAATCCCATGGATTTCCCCGACGATTGATTAGGAATTTTTGGTGATGCACCAAGGAAGGGGATGGGAAAATTTATAGGTGAGAGTCCTAGGGTCCTTGTCGGAGTTCGATTGGCCCTAGGACTCTATCTCCAGTCAGATTGGAAGAAGAAGACTCCTTCAAGAGTCCTTTACTTTTGCCTCATGCGCTCGCATGTGAGGATGAAATTTTCTTTTTAAAGCTAGATAATTACATTTTCTTTTTCTTAAAATAATTTCATCCTCGAAATTAGTATATCATAAAGTCGATAACATTAAATAAACCAAATTCTTATCTCATCCTTGGCCTCCTACCTTTTTGCTGAAAAAAATTTGAATCTTCTATCATAATACTCCTTAAATAATATTTTTAATTATTTTTAATGACTTAAATCATCATACTTTCATTGCACACTCTGATCTAAATCTATCAAATTTCTCAGATTTGCTAAATAACCTCCAAACTAGTAAGATTATAAAATTGTCAACCTCTTAAATTATAACTCGAGATATAAATTATCTATCAAAATTCAAACCCTATGAATCACTCTGGCAACAAACTTTAGTGATCATAACCTTATGCTCAATTATCTCTTAAGTCACAATCCCTAGAGATCATAACCTTAAGTTTAAGTACGGTACCGAGCAATCATAATCCGTAAGCTTTGATATCACTTATGCCGTAGTCCCTAGTGATGTTAAATCTAAGCTCACTCTATCATATCTTAATCATTTATATCACAATCCCAAATGAACACAACCTAAGCTCTAATACCACTTTGTCATGCATCAAATCTAGTACTTGGATCGACACGTGATGCCACATACTTCTTAGGATAAAATCTTAAAGAATATGCAAGGTCTCCTCACTGAATGATTTTCAGCCCTGCAGTGGATCTGAAAAATAAAATAGAAAAAAAAAAGAGAGTGAGATTTACGGGCTCAGTAAGTTACCAATCATTTCTAAGAGATCAAGCATAATTATTTTTCAAAGTATAATAATTTAGAAATAATAAGATAATTTTTTTTCAAAAATATGTCATGCACATCAGTAAAAAATAAAAATCTTCTTTTAGTCTTCGTTGACTAGGACCATGATCAGTCCTATGATAAGGTTCAAGAGAGACTAGTTCCTAAATGAAGAATATCCAAACTATCAGTGTGCTACCAGTGATCAGCCCCACTGATTAGACCCATAAGAGAAACTAGCAATTGTTTATACGGCTATGATTCACCCAATGACAAGATAAAAAGATTAATTTTGAATGAAGTATATTCGAATCATCGACATGCTACCAGTGATCAGCTCTACTGGCTAGGCCCATAAGGATTAACTCTGCCATCGATCAGCCCCGACTGACTAGGCCCAAGAAAAATATATTTTTGGTATATGGCTAATGATCAGTCCCATTGGCTAGACCCAAATCATAGTCTAACTAGAGAGTTTTTCTTATGCATTGTCAAAATTATTTTTCCATGAAAGACTTGCTTCATGATAATATGAATTTAATTTTTATATATTTCAAAAGAGCAATAAAAATAATTTTGATTCAAAATTTCTTGCATCAATGGATAAATATAATTTTCTTTTCAAATACCATACAATTTTAAGAAAAGACCTTGCAATTTTTAAGAAAACCTTTTCTTTTAAAATTATAACACGTAACAATGATATCATACTTAATCCAATTTTTTCCAAAACCTTTTCATAAATAAATTTTTTATTTTAAAAGTTAATAATTTTTAAATATTTTATATACAAGAATCTAATTTTTAAATATATAAATATACATAAAAATATATCTAAAGATAAAAAAAAACTTAATTGTTGATTAGATCTAAAATTCTATGATCCTTCCAATCCGATATCTAGATTTGGTGTTCTTTCAGTATTGAAGGCTCTAGCACATCAAATAATTTTATTAATATTTAATTTTAAAAAAATTAAAATAATAAAAAATATTTTAATCTAGTCCAGATCCAGTCTAGATTTGAATCAATTCCTATATTGGATCCATGTGACTCAGATTGACCTAGACTTAATTAAATTCTGGGTCAACTTAATTAGGTTAGGTCCTTCTCTCTCTCCCTTCTTTTCTTTTTTCTTTTCTTTTTTCTTTTTCTTTCTTTTTCTTTTCTTTTTCTTTTTTCAACTCAGTTAGGTTAGGTCCTTCTCTCTCTCTCTTCTTTTCTTTTTCTTTTCTTTTTTCTTTTTCTTTCGTTTTCTTTTCTTTTTCTTTTTCTTCTCGTTTCCTTCTTTCTTCTTCTTCTTCATTGAAACAGGGAAGGGTAAGGGAACTAAGAGGCCGACCACCTCCTATAGTGATGGACCTTAATACTACTGGGCCTCCGACGGTCCTTTCTTTAGAGACCAAAATCATTCGGAATGATAGCCAATCTGATGGGGAAGGGAAAGAAAGTTCTAAACAGGGGAGGTCTAATCTCCTATAAAATCCAGTGACCAACAACCAAATTTGGCCGTCCAGAGCTTCATGGAGTTTGAAAAAGAAAGGAAGAAGAAGAAGAAGGGATCCTAAGCTCATCTCTGGTGAGAAATCGGTGGTGGCTCTCAAAAATATTCAATAAAAATCCATGAAAATCCCATGGATTTCACTAGTGATTGATTAGAGATTTTGGGTGATGCACCAAGGAAAGAGATGAGAGAATTTATAGGTGAGAGTCCTAGGATCCTTGTCGGAATTTGATTGGCCCTGGGACTCTATCTCCAATCAGATTGGAAGAAGAGAAGGACTCCTTTGGGAGTCCTCTGCTTTCACCTCATGCGCTCGCATGTGAGGTTGAATTTTTTTTTTTTAAAGATAGGTTATTACAAGTAGCCTTCTTGCATATTATAGGAGTTGAAGGCAATGGTAAAAGTAAGTAAACTCAGTGTTGAGCCATTCCTCATAAGAGAGTTGCTTTGTTATAGGGACAATGCAAGCATTCCAAATAATCTAGGCACCAGCTTCATCATAGTTCATATGAAAAGTCCAATAGGCACTAGAATCAATAAGAGAGATTAAGTAGGCCTCCTAAAAATTGGAGAAGTTAAATCCACAAATTAAAATAGTAATCTCAATGCTGAGCCCTTCAACATCATGGTAGGATCACTCCATTATAAGAGTAGAAAGAAAATATTCAAGGGGATCTGGGCATGAGCATCATCATGGCTCACAAGGAAGGTCCAGTAGATAGTAAAATCAATGAGAAAAACAAAATAGGCATCCTATAGTTTAAAAGTATTAAGCTCAACCTTTAAAATAATAAACTCAGTGCTGAGCCATTTAGCCTCATTACAATGGTGCTTGGATAAAATGATAAAAATATCTATTATGCCCCGAACTCAGCACCAGGGTCGGATACGTGATGGCCGCACACTCCTTAGGATGAGGCCCTAAAGAATATGCCAGGTCTATAAGATCACTCCATTACTCAAACTCCACATCAGACTCATCCAAAATTATATGTCCTGCAACTTTGAAAAAGAAAGTAAAGAAGGATTGTGAGCTTTACAACCCAGTAGAAATTCTATCATATTTATACTAATATAATAATATAATTCAAAAGAATGATTAAATCATATCAAAAAAAGATCATAAGCCATAAAATCTCATGTCCAATATAACACAATAATTATATAAACATAAATATCAAGAATTATGTACTATCATAAATTCATCATAAATATCTCATATGAATTCATATAACTTATTTTTTATATTTCATCTATATTTTCTAAATCAAATATTATCTTTTAGTTTAGACTAATCATGATCACAATTCAACCTATGATAGGTAAATCATAAACTACGCTTCGACTTGTAGTGGTAATTCATAATAACTATGCTTCGATCCGTAGTGGCAGACCAGATTAATCATACTTTGGCCTGCGCTAGCAAACCAGACTAGCAATATTTCAGCCTGTGGTGGCAAACCAGAGTATCACGATTTGACACATGACTGACAATCCAGGATGACATAATTCGGCCCATAATCGACAATCCAGGATGACATAATTCGGCCCATAATCGACAATCCATATCATGGCTAGTCCAAATCTTCTTATACATTCAAGAGTTCTTTCCAATGATTTATATTACATCTCTTATTTAATTTTCAAACATCAAATCTCATATTTTCAAAAATCAAACAATCAATATGTGATATACATATATAATTAAATAATCATATATTCTCATAAAATCAAAATCATCATACATGATGCAAAAATACACATACAGGTGATCATGTAAAGGGATCCTTACCTCTATTGATGTCCAATAAATCTTCTAATCTCAATCCGCACCATGATTTTTATGAATCAAGTGCTAAAAAAACCTACTCGAAGATCTTTTATTTAGAAGATCGTTCCCCTATAGACCAATCTTAATAATAAAATAATAAAATATGAATAGCTTAATTCAACTCTCTTCAGCTCACCAGGGGTCCACTCCAAGTTTCCAAATATTTAATTTAATTATTATTTTCTTTTCCTCAACCTTATTAGAAAGAAATAAATAAATAAAAGAAAGAGAGGAAAAAGAGTCTCTCTCTCTCTTTCTCTTCTTCTTCTTCATGAAAATAGAGGAGGGGAAAAGCAAAGAGGCTAGTCATCTGGTGACCTCCAAATGGTGCTAGCCCCTCCCCTCGATAATTTTGGCTCTTGACGACTCGAGCAAGGCCATCTTCGGTGGTAGTGGCTAATCTGGTGGAAGGAAAGAAGAAACTGAAATAGGGAAGGTTTGGTCTCCTCTAAAATCCAGCTTTCGATGGCTTATTCCATCCATCAATGGCTTCTTGGAGTTCAAAAAAAAAAGAGAAAAAAAAAATGGTAGATCAATATCTTAGTTTGACGATGAATCAGTGGCAACTCCTCAAAAATTAGCTGACAGAAATAATGCCTCTAACCTTCGATTTCATCGATAATGGAGAGGATTTTGGGGTAAGGTGGCAAGGAGGGGAGGAGACTCTCTTATAGAGCATGGATCCTAAGGTTTGGCTACCCTAAGACCCTTTCTCCTAGTTGGAAAGGGAGAAGAGGAAGACTCCTGTTGGGAGTCTTCTGTCCCCTACCTTACGCGCATAGTAGTGCGTAAGGTTTTAAATTTTTTTTTAAAGGCTGGGTTATTACATTCTCCTTCTTTAAAATAATTTCATCCTCGAAATTAGTATACTACAAAGTCTATAACTTTAAATGAATCAAATTCTTATCCCATTCTTTACCCCTACCTCTCACCAAGAAAAGATATTTGAATCCCCTATCATTGAAACCAAAGTTTCCAATCAATTTTAAATGATTTAAATCATCATGCTTCCACTGCATATTTTAATTTAAATCCATCAAATATCTCGGGGTTACTAAATAATTTTAAACCAATAAAGTCATAGATTATCAATTCCTCAAATTATAGCTAAATATAATTCTTTCACATCCTTAGTGATCCATAACCTTATGCTCAAATACCTCTTAAGTTATAATTTCGAGTAATCATAATTTTAAACTTCGATATCACTTATACTATAGTCCCTAGTTGTTGTCCCTAGGATTGATTTTGATGAGTACAAAATAATTGAGAGGGTTACTAATAATTTTTATTCTTGGAGATATTTTTAAAAGTCATTTCAGAATTTTCAAGAATTTTTGTATTGCATAAACTTGAATAAAGATGGTTAATTTAAAATTTACTTAAGTTGGAGCAAAAATTGAAGTTTTTTGAAAGTCTCAAGAACTTCCTAGATGATGTCGATTCATTTGGAGATGATCTTAAATTGTTTGAAAACTTAAAAGTGAAGATATGATATTTTAGATAAAAGAGGACGATCCTTAGGTCAACCCTTTTTTCATTGATAATGGCATGTAGGATCGACACACCTTTTCAAAGCTGGCATGCAAAAAGAAGTGACCTGTGGGGTGCCCCATGGAAAAAGGGACGATCCTATGGAGCACCTCCTGCAGGTTCTGTGCACAAAATACAAAATGCAGATTTTATCGTCTATTGCATAAAGGGGCGACCCATGAGGGACCCCTTGAAAGAACTGCTCAGATATATAGAATACTGTTCTTCTTGTCTATTACCAATGGGACGATCTAAGGGGCACCTCCTATGATGAGGATTCCTATAATAGCTATATTTCTTCCTTCGTTCGATGTATTTATTATTTTCCAAATGATCTTCAATGGCTACAAATGGTTACTGTTCATCTTTCAACATTAAATGAGGGTTTAAAGCATTCAAAAAGGAAGAAAATAATCAAGAAAATCAAGAGAATTTTTAGTTCAAAGAAAACTCAGCCCTAAGTAAGAGAAGTATTGATTTCAAGCTCAACCACTTCTCCAACATGCATTCAAGTCTTCAATCTCTTTGAGAGGATTCTTAAAAACTTCCTCTAATTTATGTAAAGAATTTTTAAAACTTTATTATGCTCATTTAGGAGCTAGCTGTACTGAAATTATATATCTTTTCAAACTCTGTTCACTGTTTTGGGGCTTAAGTTTTTAAGAGGATTTTCAAAGCTTAAGAAGGTTGATCCGAATCTTAAATCAGAGTGTTTTAGATTGGTTTGTACCCAAAAAATAAGTATCTAGCTTAGGATAGCTATGGTCGGAGCATCCGATATTGTATTCGATTGAATACATTTAGTGGATTAGAATTTTCAAGTACGAGTTTTAAGAGTGGATGTAGGTATAAAGTTGACACTGAACCACTATAAACTATCTTATTTGCATTGTTCTCTCTTTTTTCTCTTTACTTGCTTCTTTGTATTTACTTTTTTTCTTTTAAATTAAGCTCTTGCATCTTACTTACCTAATTCACCTCACTTTACTTAAAATTTTAAAAGCACATCTTGTAATTCTATTTTTAAGTTTAATTTTTTTAAGAAACTCAATTCATCCATTCTCTTGGATTGCATAGCTGGGCAATAAGTCATATCAAAATTCGATGCTCTAGTCCTTTCTTGATTTCACCATCAAGAGCTAAAGATTTATGGCAACTTAAGTTGGCACTTCACTTGCTGAGGGGCAACCCACAAACCGACTTCCACTTTTCAATGGGTCAAATTATACCTATTAAAAACCTCGGATGAAGATATTTATTCAAGCTTTTGACTATGACATGTGGAGTATCATAGTGAATAGACCTCACTCACTGATAAAATAAATTGATGGAAAGGATATTTCCAAACTTGAAAATAAGTGGGATGAGGTTGACAAGAAGATAGCACAACTTAATGCAAAAGCTATGAATATTTTATATTATGCTCTAGATGCAAATGAATTCAATAAAATTTTCACATATAATTCTACTAAGAAAATATGGGATAGATTAGAAGTAACTCATGAAGGTACTAATCAAGTAAAAAAGTTTAAAATTAATATGCTTGTCCATAAATATAAACTTTTCAAAATAAAACCTGATGAGTCTATTATCCAAATGTTTACTTATCTTACTGATATCATTAATGAACTTAAGAGTCTTGGCAAGTTCTATACTAATGATGATCTTGTGAGAAAGGTACTTAGGTCTTTACTAAAAACTTGGGAGGCAAAAGTTATAACAACTCAAGAGGCAAAGGACCTTAATATCCTACCATTGGAGGAGCTTCTCGAGTTGTTTATGATACATGAACTCATCATGAAGTAACATAGTGAAGAAGAAATAAAAAAGAATAAGACTATTACTCTAAAATCCATTATTCAAGAGGAGGAAGACTTGGACCAATCAAACAACGAAGATGAAGATAAAGAGCTTGCTCTAATTACTCAAAAATTCAAAAGATTCATGAAGAAAAGGATGCAAGGATTAAAAAGAAGGTTAATGACTAAGGAAAAGCCAAGCAAAGAGAAGAAAAAAGAGCAGCCCCTTATATGTTATGATGCAAGAAACTGGGTCACTTCAGATCCGATTATCCTCAACTTAAGAAGATTCCTAAGAAATTTAAAAAGAAGACTATAATGGCAACATGGAGCGACAGCGATGAATCAAGCTTCGATGATAATATCCATAAAAAAGCCAACTTTTATCTCATGACACACGAAAATAAGATAACATCTGAACCTTCAAATGACTTTACGATTGATAAATTGCAAGAGACTTTTAATGATCTATTAAATGACCTAAAAGAGTTAGGATTAAAGAATAAATAGCTGAAAAAGCAAAACCAATGCTTACTCAAAGAAAAACAAAAGATTTTGGCTGAAAATAAAAATTTAATTTAGAAAAATCAAAATCTAAAAACTAAAGTAAATAAGCTGAAACCTATAGTAGATAAATTTATTTTAAGTTTAAGTAAATTAAATATAATTATAAAAAACCAAAAGGCTATTTATGACAAAGCTGGTCTTGGTTATAACCCACTAAAGAAACAAAAAATTTTGAAGAACATATTTATGAACTCTCATCAAAATACTATTTCATGTTTCAGCTGTGGTAAATTAGGCCATAAATCTTTTGCATGCTACTCTAATAAATTTGGTAGCTCTCATGTAAAAATGGTGTGGATTTCTAAAGAAACCATTATGACTAACCAAAAAGAATCCAAGAAAGCTTGGGTACCTAAAGTTAAAACCTGATTTTCTTTGTAGGTATGTCTTGCATCCCAAAGATTAAAAAAAAATGGTATCTTGATAGCAGATGCTCAAGATATATGATTCGTGATGAATCTCAATTCATCACTCTTGAAGCTAAAGATGGAGAGATGGTCATCTTTGGAGATAATGGTAAAGAAAAGATCATTAGAGTAGATTACATTGGTATAACTCCCTTCATATTTATTGAAAATATTTTGCTAGTAGATGGTCTCAAGCATAATCTTTTAAGTTTTAGTCAATTATGTGATAATGATTTTAAAGTTATATTTGAATCTATTTTATGCATTATAACTAGTCCCAATAATGATGGCATGAGATTTATTGGATATAGGCATGGCAATGTTTACATGATAAACTTGAATGATTTATCTTTGCAAAACATGCAATGCCTAGTAGCCATGAATGCTAAGATTAATGAGATTAGTTGGTTTTGGCACCGTAGACTTGCTCATATTAGTATGCATTCCCTTTCTAAACTCATTAAAAAAGATTTAGTTGTTGGCCTAGTTAAACTAGATTTTAAAAATGATAAAATATATAATGCATGTCAACTAGAAAAATAAACTAGAGTTTCATTCCAAAGTAAAAACATTATTTTAACTTCTAGGCTATTGGAATTATTATATATGAATTTATTTAGATCTACTAGATTTACAAGTTTAGGTGGAAAAAGATATGATTTTTTGATAATTGATAATTTCTCTTGATTTACATAGATTTTATTTTTGGCATCAAAGGATAAATTTTTTTCAGCTTTTACCAAGTTTTATTAAAAAGTTTCAAATGAAAAGGATTTTTGAATTCTTAAAATTCATAGTGATAATGAAATCAAATTTGAAAATCATGATTTTAAAAAATTTTATGATGAAAAGAGCATTGATCATAATTTTTCTGTAGCTAGGATATCCTAATGAAATGGGATAGTAGAGAAAGAATAGAACTCTTAAGAAAATGGCTCGTACCATGCTATATGAAAGCCACCTTCCAAAGTATTTTTAGACAGAGGCAATTAACATGGCATGTTATATTTTAAATCATGCTCTAATTAGACTATTATTAAAGAAAATATCTTATAAACTTTGAAAAAAAAAGAAAACCCAACATTACATATTTTCATGTTTTTGATTGTCAATGTTTTGTTTTAAATAATGGTCAAGATAAGTTAGAAAAATTAGATGCTAAACCAGATGAAGCAATTTTTCTTGGTTACTCTACTTCTAGTAAAGCCTTTAGAGTATTCAATAAAAAGACTTTAGTTGTAGAAGAATCAATACATATTGTTTTTTATGAGACTAATGATCTTTCAATAAGAAAAAGAGATGGTATTGATGATGCAGGTTAAATTATTGAAGGTATGAATGAGCTCACTATAAAGAAGTCATCAGTTCAAAATGATAAGAAACTTGAAAATAAAAAGAAGGATGAAGATGAGGAACAATAAGATCAACTAGAACAATCCAAAGGTACAAATGACTTTTCAAAAAAATGAAAATATGTTCACAATCATCCTAAAGAACTTATTATTGATAATCCTACACATGGGATAAGAACTCGATCCTCACTTAAAGATGTAAATAATTATTTTGCTTTTAACTCTCATTTTGAACCAAAAATCATTGATGAAGCTGAAAAAGATCATAATTAGATAAATGCAATACAAGAAAAACTTAATTAATTTGAAAAAAATAATGTATAAATCCTAGTTGAAAGACCAAAAGATCATTCTATAATTGAAACTAAATGGATGTTTATAAATAAATTAGATAAAAATAAAAATATCATAATAAACAAAGCAAGATTAGTAGCTAAAGGGTATAACCAATAAGAAGAAATTAATTTTGATGAGACTTTTGCACCCATTGCTAGATTAGAAGCTATAAGACTTATTTATTTATGCATATTTTATGAACTTTAAATTATTTCAAATGGATGTAAAAAATTCTTTTCTAAATGATTTTATTATGGAAGAAGTTTATGTAGAACAACCTCCAAATTTTGAAAATAATGCTTTTCAAAATCATATTTTTAAATTAAATAAAACTTTATATGGTTTAAAATAAGCTCCTAGAGCTTGGTATGAAAGATTAAGTAAATTTTTCATAAATAATAATTTTTATAAAGGAAAAGTAGATACAACTTTTTTTTATAAAAAGAAAGGATGATGATGTTCTTATGATATAAATATATGTTAATGATATTATTTTTGGATCCACTAATAAAACTCTATGCCAAAACTTTGCCAGGCTCATGCAGGAAAAGTTCGAGATTAGCATAATAGGAGAACTCATCTTCTTCCTTGGACTCCAAATTAAACAATCTAAAGATGGAATCTTCATAAGCCAAAGCAACTGCACAAAGAAATAATTAAAAAGTTTTGGAATGGAGACCTCAAAATGCATAGGCACATCTATGAGCCTTTCATGTAAGCTTGACAAGGATGAGAATGGTAAGAGTGTTGACAAAATGCTATATCTTATTGCTAGTAGGCCTGATATCATGTTCAATATTTGTATGCGTGCAAGATTTCAATCCAATCCTAAAGAATCTTACTTAAATGCTGTTAAAAGAATCTTGAAATATTTGAATGAAACTCAAATATTAGGCTTATGATTTTTCAAACAATCATCCATAAATTTAATAGGATACTCAGATGAAGATTTTGTAAGATATAAGTTAGACAGAAAAAGTATTAGTGGTGTAAACTTAATCTCTTGGTTCAGCAAGAAATAAAATTTGATGGCATTATCTACGATCGAGGCTAAATATATTATAGTCGAAAGTTGTTATGCTCAAATCTTGTGGATTAAGCAACAACTCAAAAATTTTGGAGTAAAACTTAATAACATTCCCATAAAATGTGATAACACTAGTGCCATCAATTTAATTAAAAATTTAATTCAATATTCTAGATCAAAATACATCAAAATTAGACATCATTTCATAAGAGAACATGTGCAAAATAATGATGTATTGATTGACTTTATTTTTTCTAAAAAATAATTGGTGGATATTTTTATAAAATCATTAAATGAAGATAAATTTTATGAAATTAGAATAAAGTTAGATATTTTGGATCCACTATCTTAGAGATTATAAGTGATCCTTCTCAAAATCATCCTATTCATGATCCTTTGAAGCACAATCTACTCTTTTCTCTTAATAAAAATCCCTTGATTTTCACTCTTAATTGTTAATTTATTCAAAAAGAAGTTAAACTGGATTTTTTAGTCGAATGGAACACCCCCCAGGTCGCCCCATTCAAAAAGGGACGACCTAAGGGATGCCCCTTGGGGCTTTCCTATCTTTTAATTTCATTTTGTCTACGGGCTTGAGGAAAAGGGGACCTATTCATCTCTCCATTTTTCGTAGGTCGTCCACTTCTCTTCTGTCACTCAAGCATTCATCTCTTCTCTCCCGTCGAACCTTTTCTTGCCAAAATTCCTCCGTAGCCATCTTCCAAATCATACTAAACCTCCTTCGAAACACTCTCCTGACAGTCCTCTGTTCCTCCCTTCTTCTATTCCCACTATTTTTCTTATGTTTTTAAACCTACCGTAAGCCCTATTTTTCGAACAAACCCATGCTTTTCTTGGCAAAATCTCCAAATTGCTCGCATACTCGATCTCTCTTCACATATTCCACCACTATCCTACTACTCCTACTGCTACTCGATAAATGGCACCTCGGATGAAGCTTCTTTAGTGTCGAAAGTCCACCTACATACTTAAAGAAGAACAAAGAAAGAAAAGAGCTGCATCAGTTCCAAATCCTGTAATAGTTTGGGCACCCTCCGTTTCTTCGGTAACTCCTAGCAAAAAACCCCCTCCAGTAGGAAGATTTTACTTGAGAGAAATATTGATTTTTGATTTTTAGAGAAAGATGGATTTTTCTTTGGAGAAAAAATAAAATCTTTAGGTTAGGGTTCCCTCTGTACTATGAAAGAAACCATTTTTATAGACTTGGTTCAGAATTTCTATCAAAACTTTGTGTTTTTGGATGGAAGGGTAAGATCCCTAGTTAAAGAAGTTGAAGTAGAGTTTGATGCTCGGCAACTAGGCTTTCTCATTCATCTGTCATGTGAAGGATCTATCTCTAACAGATTACTGAACAAAGAAAAAGGGCTGAGATCTATTTTGCAAAAAGATGATATTTGTGATATTAAGAAATTGGATGCTAGTAGGGATCTCGGTGTGGAAATGAGGATTCTCATTATATTATCTGCACCATTTTCTTTCTTAGAGCTGATAGATTTGATTTTGTATCTGGTAGAAATCTATGAATTATGCATCATATTATGTATGAAATTTCTCTAAATTTGCCAGCTCCGATGGTTGATGCCATGAGAGAGATAGTGACTAGATTGAAAGTACCTTTATCTTATGGTATGGCACTCATTAGGGTCACTAGAAGCCTTGGAGTAAACTTTGAGGGGGAGGCTGCCATCTACTTAGCCCATACTAATACCTACAATGCAAATTTCTTGCGTCATATGGGTTATATCAGAGTTGGTGATCATTAGACCAAAGGTGGAGCAATTATAGAGGAGGAGGACAGACTTGAGGATGAGGGACCATCTTCACCTCCTCGTGATCATAGAGCATCCGGTGATATATATCTAGTTTATATCTGATCATGAGGAAGGTCCTTTAGAGTCTGCGAGGAGAGTTTCACCTGTACCTCCATCTAAGAGCAGAGATACAGTTATCAGACTTACAAATGATCAGTTCAGGATGATATCTCAGTAGGTTGCCAATCTTTTGTCTCAGCAGATTGCTAGTAGGAGTGGAGTTTCACTCTGGGAGAGAGTATTCATTTTATCCCCTCATCTGATCAGTCTTTGATTCCTCATGTTTCTATAGTTTTTTAGATGCTTATAGCTTAGTCAGCTCGCCTTGAGGAGCTTGAGGAGTCTGTGATGAGATTGACAGGCAAGATTTTATATTTGCAAAGGTAGATATTAGATCTGGGTTGACCTCAGCCACAACTGAACATCACTGAGATTTCAAATCTATCTGCAAAGGCTGGCAGACTTTGCGGCACTCTGGAGAGTAGTTTTGATTTTTTAAGGAGAGAGTTCAGAGACTCCAGTAAGACTATTTTTACTCAGATTAGTTCACTTATGCAATTTATGTCGAGAGCCTTAGGACAATTGGACACCATTAGACTTACCCTTCTAGCTCAGCCTATCTCTTCCCAAGCTCCCAGACCCTCTCATCCAGCTGCTCGTGCACGTACTTCTATCCATGGCCGAGGTAGATATGGTCGAGGACGTGCCCGTGGCCTTGATCCTGATACTCTTCACCATATTTCTGATTCATCTTCCAATTTTAATTCTAGCACATCCAGTCAACTAATCTATTAGATCTAGTTAGTATTATGTATTTAGGTTGTAGCTAAAGGCCTATGTACTTTGTGGTAGTTTGGTTATCATAGTATGATGTATTTTTTGGTTGATCATGATTTTGGTCTATTAGTCTATGACTTATGACTTAAAACTTTTTGGATGAATATTATATTTTGACTGTGGCTTGAATGATATTATTCTTAGATCTCTTGTTTCATTTTGGATATATATTTGACCTTAGTTTTCATGAATTGTTTAGCTTATGGAATGTTTCTAAAATCCTATCAAAAACCCCGCAATCCAAAACCAAAATCATGGTTAAATGTATATTTAGATCTAACTAGCAGTCCAACATGATGCTAACTAGGAGTTAATAACAACTAAAACTAGCAGCTTCACAAGGATGAACACAACAGGCATCATGACAATATTGTATGCTTGACTGTGAATGACTTCTTTAGAAAGTTGGAGCCTGTGATATTCCAGGAGTACTGGCTAGCCTTGATTGATGACTATTTCAACTAGACCACTTATCTGATCAAAAACAATCTAATTCATAAAGGCAACTTGCATATGGGGCCCATCTTAAAAGATAATCATGCTATCTCTAGCAAGAAGCCTGTCACAACATGGGCCTAGATGGAGAAAAAGCTTGAAGAATGGTACATCCCTTCGTATTACTGCCAGTAACTCGATGCTCTTATGTTCCATTTGATGCAAAAGGAACTAAATCTGTCTACGAGTACCAAGAAGAGTTTGTCAAACTCACCTTTTAAGTTTGCTTTAGTGAGACCCTAAGCTGATGCAATTGCCTTTGCTTGGACATCTAAGATTAGATGATTGCGACCCAGACTGAAACCCTGAATGAGGCCAAGAAGGTGGCCAAGTGGGTTAGAGAATGCTTAAAGAATAAAGCTCGTGGGCTCACTTTCCAAGTCTTGGTGTCCAACTCACATCTAGCTCTGGTGGCCTTAACTTAGATTTGTTAGGTATCAGAAAGGTGGCCATCCAAGGTTGATGCTGATAATTAAGGAAAAGACCCAACTACCGTAGTGCACACAAAAATAGAGTACAATGCTACAAGATGAGGAAAGCGTGTTAGTGGAGGTGCAACATTTTCTTCAGAGTCATTCTTTGCTAGGATAGATACATGATCACCTTCATCATTGATGGTACGTAGTTGTAGTGAGAACGTGGCCTTCAAAGCATTGTCCTCCAACAAAGATACGTATCCTTTATTAATAGTAGTGGTTGTAGTGAGAACATTGCCTCCAAGGGGATTGTGGAGAAGATCAGGCTTAAGACCGTCTGCCATACCCCGGATGCTTGGGCTTCGGTTGAAACCTTACTCCTTGCAGTCACAACTCTGATAACCTCCAGACTATCTTAGACCAGTAAAGGACAGAATCTCACTAAAGACTGTACCCTTTACTATAGCTGTTATGTTGCCCTTTTTCTTTGAATTATTTCTTATTCCTTCATTTTTCTAGGGGTTAATAACTTCACTTGTGCTCTCTTGAAGTTCACGCACGAAGGCTTGCAGCTCTGAAGGCCCTTAGTGCTGCTTCACCAAGCAATCCTAAGATGTTGGGCAAGTTGTATGAAATTATATTTGGTATTCTAGAGAAGGTCTGTGCTATGCATCTACTCAAATTGCTTTTATAAGATGACTACCAAATGCAAAAGCTCATGTGTTTTTAAAAGTCATAGTGAAACAACTTTGCATGTGTTAATGCTAGTTAAAACATTTAACTGGCATTGTACTATCTCTCCCATTTTTATGTCTATATGTTCATCCTAATGGACTGGAAATGTTCTTTTAACACCTCTGCTCCTGCTTTAGAACATGTCATTAGCTAACTTTTGTATACCTTTTTTTTTTTAATTCCATGTTGATGTTCTCCATGAATTAATTTCTTAATTTATTATGAAGAATAACTCCATGATAAGGTGTTGTGTATATATTTTTTTTGTTGCTTAGTGGGTATATTATTTATTAACTTTTTCATTCAATTTTATCTATCAATGTCTTGAACTTGTAAATATTGTTATCAATCATTGTGTGTTAGCCTCTCAAAAAATTTTACTTTAATATTATTATTGATTTTTTTAGGAGCAAGAGTTTGGGAGATGTATTTTATGAGATTTTTGTTTCTTATGCAATTGAGCCCGATGCTCCATTGCTTGTAAAGGATAAAAGTCGAGCTTTAATAAAATATGCTGTTGGCACTTATATTATTTGGTGGAAAGATTATGTATGTGTCTATATACATATATTCTTAATAGTAACTTAAGCTCTAAAATAATATATATATATATATATATATATTTATTTATGTTTTTCTTCTTTTGCAAATTCAGGCTGTAGGGGATATGATGGATGGGATCAAGGAAAGATAGGGATTGTCTTGCTGATGGCTTCATAGGTTGGTGAACTCGCAGATTTTGCAAAGTTAACTATTTGATGTCATTGATTCAAGCTTACTTTATTCTTTTTTTGGTGTAGCAAAAGTGATCTTAGAACTTATATATAAAATGCAGGAGAAGCTATAACTTATTTATTTTATGTTTTGAGTTCTAATGTTTACTTTCTTTTATATTTATAAATCTGATTGTGTATGATCTTGTTCTTTAAATTTTAATGAAACTGAAAGGATTACTGGGATAATTTTTTTGAGATTACCAGAATGTATGTTCAGTTCTCTTTAATATAATGGTGAAGATTATCTTATTTGTAGTTATTTTATCATTTTAAAATTATTAGTCTTCATATATTATTCAGTAGTACATGATGCTAAAATAAGTTATTAATACACTATTTCTATTTTTATTTATTATTACAGGTGATTCACATTTTAAAATTGGATAGGACAGTAATATCTAAAAGTTGATTATATATTTATGTTTTATTATTGATATTTAGAGATCCATTTATACCCATGTTTGGGTAACTCCTATGAATTTTGATTCGTGTATATTTAATCATCCACGTTTAATAAAAGAGATGTACACTAGATCTATATCCACGTATACACTCTTACCTACGTTAGGTATTACATGGGCAAAGCAGGGGATACATACACGAAAAGAAATAACGTGGGTATAAGCTACACCCATGCTGGACATATCTACATTTAACCAAATGTGCGTACCAACGTGAGTGTAGGCATATCCCCATATTTTTTAGGTTTTTACCTATGTATATTTCACGTGGGTGCATCTCAGCTTTCTTGTAGTGTGTACTATCATAAATTCATCATAAATATCACATATGAATTCATATAACTTTTTTTTTAAAATATTTCATCCATGTTTTTCAAATCAAGCATTATTTTTTAGTTTGAATTAATCATGATCACGATTTGGTCCATGATTAGCAAACCATAAACTACGCTTTAGCTCATAATGGCAATCCATAATAACTATGCTTCAGCCCGCAGTGGCAAACTAGATTAGCTGCACTTCGACTTGCGGTGGCAAATCAGACTAGCCACGCTTCGGCCCGCATTGGCAAAATCAGAGTATCATGATTCAGCTCATGACTGATAATTTAGAATATCATGATTTGGTCCATGACTGGCAATCCACATCATGGCTAGTCCAAATAATCTTGCACATTCGAGAGTTCTTTCCGATAATTTATATTACATCTCTTATTCAATTTAAAAACATCAAATCTCATGTTTTCAACAATCAAACAATTAATACGTGATACACATATATAATTAAATAATTATATATTCTTATAAAATCAAAATCATCATATATGATACAAAAATATACATATAGGTGATTATGTAAAGAGACTCTGACCTCTGTTGATGCCCAATAAATCTTTTAATCTCAATCTACACCATAATTTTTATGAATCAAGTGTTAAAGGAACCTGCTCGAAGATCTTTTATTTGGAAGATCGTTCTTCTATAGACCAATCTTAATAATAAAATAATAAAATATAAATAGCTTAATTCAACTCGTTTCAGCTCACCAGGGTCCACTTCAAGTCCCCAAATATTTAATTTAATTATTATTTTCTTTCCCTCAACCTTATTAGAAAGAAATAAATAAATAAAAGAAAGAGGGAGAAAAGAGTCTCTCTTTCTCTTCTTCTTCTTTGTGAAAATAGAGGAGGGAAAGGGAGAGAGGCCAGTCATCAGGTAATCCCCAAATGGTGCTAGCCTCTCCTCTTGATGATTTTGGCCCTCGACGACCTAAGCAAGGCCATCTTCGGCGGCAGTGGCTAATCCGGTGGAAGGAAAGAAGAAACCAAAACAGGAAAGGTTCGGTCCCCTCTAAAATTTGGCAGCCGGTGGCTTATTCTGGCCATCAATGGCTTCTTGGAGTTTGAAAAAGAAAAGAGGGAAAAAAAGTGGCAGATCAATATCTTAGTTTGACGATGAATCAATGGCAACTCCTCAAAACTTAGTCGATGGAAACAATGCCTCTAACCTTCGATTTCATCGGCAATGGAGAGGATTTTGGGGTAAGGTGGCAAGGATGGGAGGGGACTCTCTTCTAGAGCATGGATCCTAGGGTTTGGCTGCTTTAGGACCCTTTCTTCTAATCTGAAAGGGAGAAGAGGAAGACTTCCTCTGGGAGTCTTCTGTCCCCTGCGTCACGTGCATAGCAGCATGTGAGGTTTCAATTTTTTTTTTTTAAAAAAAGGTCGAGTTATTACAATATCATTCCTCATCATTGTTCACAAGGAGATTCCAGCAAATAGTAGGGATAGTATAGTGGCTTTCAGACATTTGAGTGCAGCATAAAACTAAGCCATTAACATCCATCGACAGCCATTTTTGTAGATATAAAACCCAGCTTGTATTAGGACTTGAAATAGCAGTGGGTTTCATATGTAGGAAGGGATATTCATTAAATTGGGAAAGCCTGGAGATAGCCAGTGTATGGTGAGAAATATGCTAAGAGGTAATGTAGAGACAAGGAGAGTATAGAAATGGAAAAATCAGAGTCCCCAAAGAAGCTGTCAAGATGCCTTGAGAAGTAGAACCTCTGCAAGCTTTGATGCCGGGCCATGAAAGGTTGCATAGATGGAAGTTAATAGCAGGACAGCCAATAGAAGAATAGACTAAGATAATAACCAAGATCAACAACAAACTGTAATTATAAAGAAAGTGCCAGGAGCTTCATGATGTTGCATGCATATCACTTGAGAATCACAAAGAAGCAGTCATCTCTTATGGATAAATTGTGTGCTAGTTGCATCAGCTAACAAAATAACATTGAGAAGGGAAGGGAACTGATCATCTGGAAATAAAGTAAAATCTCCCTCAAAGCATAGTTGTCCAGGAGGTCAGCAGCCTGATCGGCTTCTCTGCAGACATGCGATGCTTGGAATGAGATGCCATCATAAAATAAGGGAGATGTATGGTGTTTGCTATTGGAAGTGCTGATCCACTTAATAACAAGGGCACAGTCTCCCTCTAGCTAGATTCTTAGAATATTAAGCACTAATACAGCATAGTAAAGGGCAAGTCGGGTAGTCGTAAGTTCTACAAAGGATACAGAGGAGTAAGGGAGTAATTTACCAGCAGCAACCAAAATAGCCCTTGTGTGGTCTCGTATTAGAAAGCCAGCAGCTGCTACAGATTCGTAGATTGCAGCATCAAAATTTAGTTTGATGACTCCAAAGGAGGGTCGACACCAAGCAATGATGGTGTTAGAGGTGAGATAGATGATGAATTATAGGTATCCCAACACCTTGATGGAGAGTTGTTGTGCATGTGTAGATGAGCAGCACATGAGTCCATCATAAGGGAGAGAGCTTGCTTGGCAACCTGGTTGGGCAAGGAGAAAGAGGATTGGAATATTCGGTCATTCCTAGCTTTCCAAATAAGCAAAGCCATGCAAGCCAAACTAGCTTGAATCCGTTTGTCCACATTGGGGTTTAATAACAAATGCATTAGATTAGACAAGGAGCATGGTGTAAGCTGAATGTGGCAAAGGTGAGAGAACTCCTCCCAACAAGCAAAGGCGAAGGGATATAGGATGATAACATGTTCACAATCCTCATCTTATTTGCCACAAAGATCACATTATTGCTGTTGTTGGTTGAGAATACCCCAGTGGTGAAGAAGAGTTTTGCAAGGAATCCAAAGCTTGGCAAGCTTCCAATAGAATGTTTTGACTCTTAATGGAATAGGTGGCTTCCATAAGTAAGTAAACTAAATATTTGGATTATCCTGAGATAAGGAAAAGATGTGATATATATCCTTTAAGGAGACCTGTGTAAGTCTATTAGCTGCCCAACAAACCTGATTAGACCAAGGGCCCTGCAGTAAAGGAATGCAACGGATTAGGGTCATCATCTCAGGAGAAAATATCACTGCAAGTTTCTGAACATTCCAAGCGCCCTAGGCTGAAAGAAGACTCTTAATTTTTATATCCTCCTACAAGGCATCAACATTAATAAAAATAGGCCATAGGTTTATAAGAATATTTGTAAGCCAAAGGTCTTGGAGTATATCAATGGATGAGCAATCTCCAATGGACCAAATGAAGCTATATTATATTTGAGGACCAAAGTGGCTAATTTTGGCCCATATAAGGGAGACCTTTGGAGGCTTTCTGTAAGAGTATAATTTTGTATTTGGTAGCTACAAGCTTAGCCCAAAGGAAGCTAGGATTTAAAACAGCATGGGCAGCCAGCTTGCGAAAGGAGGCTTGTCTTATTTGGTATAGAGATTGAAGACCCAGGCCACCTCTAGATTTAGATGAGCAAATGGTGCTCCAAGAAATCAGATGAAGACCCTTGAGATCAAAATGATGTCCCTATAAAAAGGCTTGGAAATCTCTTTCAATTTTGTCTAAGATAAACAAGGGGACAGAGATGCAAGCCATACTGTATAGAGGAATAGAGGATAGGACTGATTGAAGAAGTGTGGCACGGCCTGCAAAGGACAAAGCTTTCCACTTCCAGCTTGAGATATGAGAGTCTAATTTATACATCAAAGAATTAAAATCAGCTTGTTTAAGAGGGGCTCCAGATAAAGGGACACCTAGATAGCACCAGGTAGACCTTTGTTCAAAAATATGAAAGAGTCTGCATATGTTAGCTTTTATCCTAGTAGGAGTACTTGGGCTAAAGGAGATGTGAGATTTAGATATGTTGATGAATTGCCTTGAGATTTGACAATAGACATCAATGATGGCCTTCAGGCAAATAGTATCGCTGGCTGTAGCTCTTGCAACTAGAAGACAATCATCAGCAAAAAGGATATGTGATATATGGAGGGGGCATCCTTTAGGCTTGTAAACATGCAGCATCTGAGAATGAACCACCGAATACAAGAAAAAGAAAAGAACCTGAGACGAAATAATAAAAAGATAAGGTGATAAAGGATAGCCTTGCCTCAAAGCTCTTTTAGGATAAACCAAACCATAGGGGACCTATTAATGAGAATAGATAAAGATGAATAGGAGATACAAGCCTTAATCCATTGAATGAATTTATCATGAAAACCAAATTACCAAGGATCCCGAACAAGAAAGGCCAATGGACTTGGTCAAAGGCCTTTTCCACATCCATTTTCAGCATCATCAGGCTTTCTGAAACTGAAGCTTGCAAGAGAGAGTGATGAACTTCTTGGCAAGAAGGATACTATCAGATATATTACGGTCCTAAATAAAGGTGCCTTGCTCTTCGAAAATAATGGATGGGAGAATAGGCCTGAATCTATTAGCAAGAATTTTTGCAACAACCTTATAGATATTATTGCAAAGGCTAATGGGCTGATAATCCTTCACACTAATAGGATTTGATCTTTTGGGAATAAAAGTGATAAAGGTTTGAGACCAAGATGAAGCAATAAAGTTAGTACCAAAGAAAGATTTAACCACCAGAATGACTTCATTCTTGATTATCAGCCAAAATTTCTAAAAGAAAAGGGCTGAAAATCCATTTGGACCTGGGGATTTGTCCGAGCTCATGCTTTGAATGGAGTCCTCGATTTCTTCAGTAGAGATCTCTCTTGTGAGGTCATCATTTTGCTGTAGAGAGACCATAAGAGTAAATAAGAGCTGGAATAAAGGACGAACATTGGGATCCTCAGCCCATCTTAAGGAGAAATGATGGATCAAGGCCTGCTTTATGTCATGGGGATTAGATAGCGAATGACCCTCATTGTCCACCAAGGAGATGATTCTATTTATTTGCCTTCTCAAAATAGTGGACTTGTGAAAGAATCTCGTATTTCATCTCCTTCTTTTAGCAAAGAAATGCGAGATTTTTGTCTCCAAAGGATTTCTTGTATATGCAGATTATTGTTATACTGTCTGATAAGAGAAAGAAGAAGAAGGTGTTCTTGATCAACAAGACCACCCTATTGAGCCTCTTTGTGTTGAAGATTAAAATTTGATCATATAAATCTTAGCCCCGACAAAGGATATTACCCACATTAAGTCGATTCCAACACCTAAGAGCCTTCTGAGTGTTATTGAGGAGAATAGAAAGTTTAACACTAGGAGAGTGATGGCCATGACATCTCCAAGCACTTTTGATGACATCTCCAAGCACTTTGGTTAACATCAAGAATGCCTTTGCAAGAGATTTAGAATTTTTCAAATCTAAAGGGGGAAGGGCCTCTTGAAACATTGCTTGAGATTGTAAGGAGTAGAGGGTAGTGATCAGAGGCAAATCTGGCTAGGTGTTGATCAAAGAGTTCAGAATGTGGGTCATCTAGGTATCGAAGGCCAAAGCCCTGTCCAACCTTTTCCAGATCCTTGCAGATCCTTGTCTATTATTACACCAGGTAAAATGAGGTCCAAAGTAACCAAGATCAACCAAGCCTTGTTGACAGATGAATATACGAAAGTCTCTAACATCTCTATCAACATGAAAAGGCTTACGTCCCCTTTTTTCCTCAGAGTAGAGAAGATAGTTGAAGTTTCCCAAGAGGAGCATGGGTAATCCCACATAAAGTGTCATACTATGCCAAAGGTATCTAATGAAAGCCATTGCGGCTAGCATAAATTACACCCAAGAGCTAAGAAAATCTTGAAGGAGGAGAGATAATGCCATAGACAACTTGGCCATTTGAGTGAGTAAAGTATACATCACCAAAGTCCTTATGAGAAGCAACCAGAATGCCACCTGAGAGCCCCATAGTAAGAACCATATAAATATGCCAAAGAGGTCCCATCCAGTGAGTGAATTAGAGAAGAGAGCTTTCAGATAATCTGGTTTCTACAAAACCCATAAGCTCAGGTCTATGTGACCTAATCAAAATTTTGTCACAATTTGCAAAGGATTTTTTAGTAGTCCCTCTGCAATTCCAGACAATGATCTTCATTATATAGTCAATGAGGTATTGGCTGAAGCACCATCAGCTGAACACCCTGAGGAGTAGGTTCCCTTCTTTATAATAGCCTCCTCCTGATGTGAGTTGTGGGAATGCAGGATGTGTTCAAGTTGAGAAACACAAAGGCTATGAGGAAAAGGCGACATACCATCAAATTTGTGCTGTTCATCAACAGCTTGAGGGCTTGATTGGTGTAGAGGAATTTCTATTATGATGATAGTTAAAATATTTGAATGGAGTGAAGAAAAAGATTTTCATACCTCCTTCAGCTTCCCAGTACTTTTGTTATCAAGGGAGTGGCTGGGAGATTTAACAACCAGCTGCAGATTGTTGCCTTGAGTCCCCTCATCCTCCAACACAATGACTTTAGTTTGTGGAGGAGACTCAGAGCCTAGAAAGTAGAGGATTCTTTTGGCTTTGGGGGAGACCTCTTCCTCTTCTCTTTTGTAGTTTGATTCAAGGAAGGTTGAGCAGGGCCTGGTATGCAATCCATAGGTTTCTCTTCAGATGATGGGTCTGTAGGACCAGAAGATGAAGGTGCATATCTTGAACCAGCAGCAGGAGAAAATTTCTTAGTAGAAGCGGATGATTTGGGAGAAGATCTTCTGAAAGACTTCTTTGGTTGCTACCAGGAGGGGGAGCCACCCACAGAAGGCGCTGGTGAAGAATTGTTTGCTTATTTGGCTGACGTGATAGAAACACAGGCTGCTCTAATCCATGGACCATAAAGGTTTTTAGAGCTGATGTTATGTGGATTGTTATTGTAGTCATAATCTTCCATCTCTTTGCCCAGCCTCCCACATGAGTAGCACAGGTCTGGAAGCTCTTTGTATATAAATTCTTGCCATATAGTGTCATGTTTCATTTAGATATTATTACCCGGACATAGGGGTTTAGTGATATCTAGTATGATACAGGCTTGAGCATACCCAAGCCTGGATGATGAAGCAGTGCAGTCATCAATGGGGAGAGAAGTTCCAGCGATGGAGACAATTTTAAGGATCATCTCCTTGTCACATAGCTCTAGCGAGAGATCAGGAAATCTAACCTTACTGAAGTTTGGTCTCCAAGCCTCTAAGGCTAGAATTTGGCGTGCCAGCATTCATGGTCCCTTGGCCAGGACTCTGTCCGTAATCTCAGTAGGGAAATCAAAGATCAAGAACCCATCGACAAGGAGAGTGATTGTAAAAGGATTGTCCAAGCTCCACCGTGCTTTCATTTCCCATTGGATGAAATCCAAAGGTAAGCCCTTCCCTAGAAACTTACTGATCAAAGCAAATTTTCATCGATTGCATCACCGATCCAACTCCTCGTCAGAGAAGAAAACCACTTGGGTGAATCTCTTCTCTAGGGCCGCGATGTCATCCTCTAAAGCTCGGGAGGTTTCCCACCAGAATTGCCTCATTCCTTGAACAACCTGAGACCAAGAACGTCCCTCTTCTGATGATGTCCAGCCAGCCCAAGCTCACGATGGTGAGGCTTTCGCCGCTTTTCCTTTCAGATTCAAGCTCCCCTCCACTAGTGGGATGGAAGCCCTCATCATTTGATTATGATTCATGGCTATCTTGGCTCTCCATGGCCCCTTCGCAGAAGTTTCAAAAGAAACCCTCGCAATGCCTTTCCCTTTCTCCGACATGACATGCTCCACTCTCCATCCACCCGCATAATGACTCTTTTCTAAAAGAAGACATGAGAAGATAAAAAATGATACTTCATATATCTTAAAAGATAGGGTGATGGATAACGTTACTAATATTAAAGGACTCAATAGAGTGCATATAGGTTTAAATTGATTCAAGAACTAAAGAGAACCGGCCTCATTGAATTTGTTTGGTTCAAGTTCAAATAAAATTGGGTAGTTTCTACTCAAAAACCCAATCAAATTAGTTTGGATCTGGATTAAGGGAGAGGGTAAATTGGACTAGAACCAACCTGATCCATATATATACACATATAAGATATATACATATGAAGTTAAACTAGAGTAATATATTAATTATACATTACATATTATATTGGTTAATGTTATGAGGTCATATCACCTCAATCATCATCTTCGGCGCTCATCCTCAGACCTTGCTACTCGACATCATATTTTTTAAAAGTTTCTAGTTGAGCACGATGATCAGCCAAAGACTGAGGTCTGTTGGTTGACCTTGGTCATAAGCTCCATATGAAGATCCTACATCTTTTATAAAAGGACTCTCAGTGACAGGGTCCTCATTTCTGAGCCAAAGAACTCATCATTTGTATGCTGACCAAAAGATCTAATGTTCACTGATCCAAGGGTCGGGACCTCTCCGACGACATGGGATAGAATCCCACGATCGATGCCAATACAGATACACATGAGTCGAAGCCTCGACTGCACACCGGCCGACTTTAGGCCACCAGCTAGCCTATTTGGCCATGTGGACAACTAAATTTTTTTTTTCAAAAGACTCACACCACTTATGACTAACAAACCTGACTTACAAGTTAGTGGGCAGATCTCCAATTCTAATAGTCTAATAGATCACGGTCTCGCCTAGCGGCCTATATAATGGCCTACATCTCCACGTTCATATAAAAAAGTAATGAGAGGATCCTCCAAGTATGGAATATAGTGCATGCTCTTTCTATTATGTTCAAGCTCCCACTGACTTAAGTATCGAAGGATCCCTCGTAGGAGAACCCCCAACGTGCATGGATTTTTTTCAGGTTTCCTTTGGCATCTAGTTTTCAAATCGACATTCGTCCCCAGCCACATCTATGCCCGCTAGAGCCTTGCGGCAATAGTTAATATTCGTAGTTAACTTTTTTCATTTTAATGAAGTATTGATTTATTAGGGATACATTTTGGAACATGATATATTATAGATTTATTGATGCTATAGATTATCTGGCTCTAAGATGGATTTTAGCATATTACATAATACTTTTCATAATTCACTTCTCATTATTAATTTATTTTTCTCAAATAAAATCAATAATTTGTTACTATTTTTTTTGTTTAACTTTGGGTATTTTCCTAACATATCTAAATCAACCCAATCTTGATTGGATTAGGTTGGGCTGTTTTCAACATCAATTAGTTAATTTTGGCTCCAAATATTAGAAACAGATGCGGAAAGGTTGATTTCGGATTAGCCTCTAAGCCGAACCAACTCAACCTGGGCGCCCCTGATTTGTGACATGAATTCACCTTGAGTTCTTCTGCAAGAAGATAAGTTGTTCGTTCCTGAGATACAGCTTAGTTGAAATTCATCATAATAATGCTCATGGCGTGAAGTTGAAACATGCATTCCTTTAATGTTGCTTTGGATTAAATAGTATTGAACATGAGGTATGGCCTTTATATGGTTTACATGACCATGATGGTCTTTAGAGTCAGAATTTAGGACCAGTTTGAATTTACTTTAAAGAGGTACTTGGTTGGGAGTTGAGATCTAGAATTGGAATAAAAATGATTCAATCTATCTAAAACTCAATCCTTACTCTTTCCTAAGGATTCAAATTTTTATTTCGACTTCGATTCCGATCACGAACTAAATGCTATGGGGGATTCGGCCATTCCAAATCCGATTTCAACGCATACCAATTCCCATTTCGATTCAAATTCCGGTTGCGAACCAAATACCTCGGAATAGTTCTAGTCAAATGAGAGCAAGCATAGAAGAGGGATGTTGGCGAACAACTTCTGCTTTTCGAATCAGCTTTGTGGGTGATTTGAGCTCAGCTTGTTTAGGATGGGGTATGGGACTTGCTAGCTAGCTAGCTAGCTAGTTAAGTAGCCTCTCGCCATGGCTAAGATGAGGGTTCAAAACAAGCCTTTCATGAGAAAAAAACCATCATAATCTTTCGCAAATGCAAGACTGCCTGATCATGCTTTAAGATGCATGAATCATATACAATCACATATAATCACACATCTTAAAGTAGCTTCAGGTTGCAACAGTATGCACATGCAAAACCATGATGATTTTTCCATGAAAATCCTAATCCTTCTCCGCAAAGAAGAAAAAAGGAAAGAATGATAAGACATGGCAGAGAAATAAGAGGCCCACAAGCAAAGAGACCATGTAACAAATCGAACACACCTCATCATCACCTTGATGTAGTTGATGCTAATTATTGAGCATGAGACAAAAAGTTTTGAGAATAATAATTTTTTTTCATAATTATGGCTATGTGAAGAAGTTCAAGCATTTTGGAAGCATCATTAGACATCGTGTGCATTGCATTTATACAGGATAATTATCAGGGAATGTATGTCTGGATTAACTAGGAGATTTTTTTTCTCTCATGCTTGTGGTTGTTGTGTATGTATTGTATCGTTCGACGAAGTTTACTCCAAAATGAGCCCCGCTAAGCCAACCCCCCACCCCCATCCCCCCATCCCCCATAGGCTTCCCACTTTTTGCCGTAATAATTAGCTAGCCAGCTTACCTTTTTTCTCATAATTAATTACATGCTTTTTAATAAAATATTTTTATTCTTTTCTTTTTCTAATAACTGTTTGGTTTATTGTTTGTTTGCTTGTGGAATGGAAATTTTAATTGTTATATATATATATATATATATATATATATATATATATATATATATATATATGGCACAGTTCTTGAATATCTAGCATTTTTATATGACATTTCTTTTTTTTTTTTTGGCCGAGGAAAGTATTACCACTTGTTATTGCTCTTATCTATCGATTATCATTGTTGTTATCATCATATGAATATTATTATTATTATCATTACTCTCTCAGCTGAATATGTTTATTTATTTTCTTATTATTTAAATAATTTTTAATTCTTTTTGTTAAATAAAACATAGCTTCCAATTATACAAACACATGCCTAACTATATCCATTCCTTTTTTTTTTTGAATCGAATATTGAATAGTCATTCTTTTGATCAAATAATCAAAATTTGTGCGAGCATTGTTCAAGATTCGTGCAGGTTTTGTTATGAGATTACTTAATTTAAACATGGGAGCTAGTCTTTCATGAAATTGAATAATTGATCTTCAAAACTCTTGAATGTCTATTTCAGAATTTGTTTTAGGGAGGTGGGATGATACACTAGTTGGATAAGGCAAGGGAATTTTGGTGTTGTGGAAAAATCATTATCTTTATATTTTTAGAAAATAGAATGAAGAAAACCAACTGGATGTATAGCTTCTACTTTGCAAAAATAAAAGTGCCCTTCAAATAATACGACTTGAAATGCTTGACTGATGGAATCATTATTATCCTTGTCCACCAATGGTCCCCTCATAAGTTGGTATCATGGAGTTCATGTGGGATGGAAAACAATTGTTTTATGCAATGAATTGGTTGATTTAATTAGAGAAGAATGACAGAACTTTCTTATACCAACTATATTGAAAGTTATCACCAACGCCTACTGTCTCATCAGGGATTGAACCAAATTTGCATCAATGTACCAAAAAAAAAAAAATCATGTCGGGCAATTGTCAGAAGTTGAAGCAGTTTCTACGTCTCATGAATCTCTTAATTGCTGGTTTTTAGCTCGTAAACTTATTTATTTCTCCTTCCTTGTTTTATTGTACTCTCTTTTCCTTTTCCTTTTTATTATTGAGTTTTTTAAATTTTCTTTGCCTGAATTTCTTTATCTAAATGAAAACAATTAGACTTGTTGCCCAATATTTTCTATAAAAGAAAATATCATGCATTATTGATGAAAAAAATTAGTGTATATTGCAAATTTATAGAAAACAATGACAAAATCATGGCATAATTTGCAATTTAAAATTCTTGCTTGCTAAAAAGAAATTTACCCACCCCAACAATAAACTAAAGACCAAATTATATAAACCCAACTAATAATATATCTTATATTATTTAAGTAAAATAAATAGGCACTGACTTCTCTCTTTTTGGATTACCTTGTATTAAGGATGACTACAGAGTTACCTTAGACTGCTATCTAGTCAGAATGGATACATATCTTGTTGCATATTTGACTTGATTTTATCCTAATCAGAGGCAAAATAGTAATTACATTAAGAATTCTGCATTCATTTTGAGTTCAAGAAATGATTAAAAGTGGTGCGGGGTTTCCTTGAATAGGTTATGAGGTTTTTACACCCCCCCCCCCCCCCAAAAAAAAAAAAAAAAAAAAGGCTATGAGGAAGTAAAAGCGGTTCTAAATGGTTGGTAAAGTTGGTAAAGGTTTCTGGACTATTCGCATATATTAAAATTTAAAAGAAAATTCTGAGCAAACTTTTTCTTCTTGTATGAATGTATAAGGTATATTCAACATATGAGAGAAAAGAAAAGCGCAGAAAAGAGAGGAGTGAAGATAATTTCAATATCCAAAAGAGGAGAAGGGACATAAAAAGAAATCAGAGAAAAGAAGCAAAAAGAAAGAGAGTTTTTGTCTCTGAACGGAGAGATTCAAAACAAAGGTGTTGGAAGAGCTCCTCACAACCAAGGTTTCCGTAAGAATCGCTGCATTAAGAAATATAGTATCTTACTCCTTTGTTCTCTCTCTCTCTCTCTCTCAAAAAAAAAAAAAAAAAGGTTCTTGTTGGCAAATCATCTTTAAACAAAAGACTTTAACTCTCTTCCGTTCTCTCTTATTAAATATCTAACCAAAGAAGAGAAATGAGTTTCTCTTTCCTTCTTTCTAACCAGACAAGAGATTTTAACTTTCTCTTGTCTATTTCTCTTATCTTCCCTCCATGGCTCTCAATCTAAATCAGGATTTTGTCTTTTATGAAGCTAACATCCAAAAATGGAAACATAATTCATTAGCATTCGTATCCACAAACACTCAAAATTGGCTTGGATTTTTTAACAATAGTGCAATCTTGAATGTGGTTAAGAATTTATTGAGACCTGTTTGGATGATTGGACTCAAAATCCTATAAAATTTATGATCTAGCCACCAAAAATATAAAGTTACAAGCTAGATTAAGCCTCTTTTATATCCATCCAGACCACTTTTTAAGTGAGCTGGTTCGAATCCCATAGGGAGAATATAGGTCATTTTGATGGAAGTGTTCTTTTCTAGGTAAAGTGAATGCTCCTAAAAGTCTTATTTAAGTTGACCCATGTCCAATGGCAGAAGACATAAATCATAAAAGATAATACAAAAATTGTTTAATTCACATACTATAAAACTATTAGAAAGTTCATTTCAATATAAAAGCAACCCATAATTAAATTCAAGACTTTTGAATTTACAAATTCAAAATAGTAAATAACAAAATAGTATAAAATGATAGAATTATTTTTATTTTATTTTTAATAGAATTATTAGTCAGATATTTGTCTATATTTCTTTGTCTTAAGAATTGCCTATACTTTGACTTCTATAGCTCGCAACAATTTTTTCATGATCAACTGTCTTAGTATATTTATAAGAACACCACTATTATTTGCTTTTCTCGCACAACTCTTTTTTTCAAAGTCCTACTTGTTATCAGAACTTTGTCCTTGCGATTAGCAAGAATACTTTTGTTGTCATTATTAAATAAATTTTATTCACCACCGTTTCAATATCCATATGGAGATAAGGAATTTAGTGACTTGCTGAAAACACTCTATGGATTTAAAGATTTATAAATTAATAAATAAATTATCATAGATATTAATATTAAGAAAATATTAGTTCATTATTTTTATTTATTATTACATTCAATCTTTAATTTATATGATAAAATTATACCTCAGCATTAGGATAATTACTCGAGATTTTATGCTTGGGATAAACCCGACTATTCTACCTGGCCAAGGACCGACAATCTTCCACATCTATGGATTCATTTAGGTAAGTGGTGCGACTACTTGTAGACCGACTATAACATAATATCTTACTCGGATATATTGATCGAGTATTTATAAAAGCCGAATATCTATAAAAATCTAGTGACCGACGATTTGGATAGGGATTAGAATGATTACCACACAATAAGGGCATTAACTATCCACAACCAAAAGATCTTATGCTAGAGTAACTGCTCCACTAATACCCTCGATGGACTCAATAACTCCCACGTTCTGATATTCGAATAGATGAAGGTTACAAGGCAATGGTAAACTCCACTCTTATAAAAGGGGAGCTAAGAAGGGGATCGGTGGTAAGGTTTTCTTTTACATTTTTTGAGCTGTCACTCTCATGGTTTCTTCTACTATTCTATTGTCTAGCTAGACAACCCAAGGGAGGATGAATTAGTTTTTTAAAATTAAAATAGATATATGCACTAATTATCAAATTAAATTTAGTAAAGTAGTGAGGTGAGAGCTAAAGATGGATACAAATGAAGAAGCACACATAAAGGCACCAAAATTTTATAGTGGTTTGGTGCATACCAAACACCTACGTCTGCTTCCTAAGCGATCTTCTTAGAAAATTTACTATAACCTACATAAGATTACAGTTGGATAGTTTTTTCGAGCTCACTATCCAAAAATCTAGTTGGTTTTATACAGATGCACCAACCTCAACCTTTACAAGTTTTATCCTAAGGCTTTCAATCCAATCCAACTATAAGGTTTGGATCAACCTATCCCCAAGTTTTAGATCCTTCTGAAAGTTATTACAGAAAATAGAGAAAGACAATTTTTGTACAATAGAAAAAGCTTCTTGGATTTAGCAAATTTGTTGTCGTTGAAGCTTGTTTGTTATAAACTTGAATACTTGCAATCAATGCTCTTGGTTGGCTCTTCAATACTCTTACAAATATCAAGAGAAAGTTAGTTGGAAGTGGGTAAACTCTCTTAAAAGTAATAAATACCGAAGGTAGAGCTCTTTTCAACTTGAACAATGTTTATCCCTTTATCCCTTTTGTATTTATATTTGATTTTCAGAAAGTTTGATGCAGTATGAAGCCAAAACTAGCTATTTTTGCCCTTTGAAATCGAAATAAAGCCATTAAAAAAATTCTAGACGAAATAAGGACTACTGCAAAATTAGCTGTTATGTTTGTCAGAAGCTCAGGAGTCGACTTGAAATGGCCTCGAGTTGGCTCACTTTTAAATGAAATCGGCTTGAAATTTGAATAGTCGGCTCAACTACAGATCATAGAAAACCATCTTTCTACATACCCTAAGAGAACTGACTTGTAGAAAAAATGAGTCGACTTGCCTTCGATTGAAGTCGACTCGAAATGGTCTTGAGTCGGCTTGCCTGTCTTAGCATCAGATGCTTCTTGTAGCCATATAATATCTCTATATCCCTCAAGATAGTCTTAAGGGTCAGTGAAACTATCAAATGATTCCATTGCTTCGAACCGGGAAGGAATCGGTTTGTCAAAGGTTTCTTTGAAAAAGGAGGATCTCAGATGAAAATCTTTTTTACTTTGAGATGGACCTCCAAGCTATACCTCCGTCAATCTTCTTTCAAGATCTTGGGGATTTTGTTTGAGGCCTTCTCATTATGGTCTCTTGCTGTAAGGAGTGGATTCTCCTTCAAAGAATCATTCTTTTTGATCAAGAAAACGATTAGGGTGGGGTTCTTGATGAACCAACAGATGGCTATATTGAGACAGAAAAGATTGCTTCTTACCATTACTCTGCAGTATGTTGGAGTTGCTGTACAACGGTGGTGAGAGCTTGGACTTACTGTATCAAGATATTAAACTGCTGTAGATCAACTATGACCGAAGTTTGATGTTGAACTATCTCCGGTGCAACTCCAAGAGAAGATGGAGTCGGTAGAGGATGATTCTATGCCCTCTTGTTCATCATTTCACAGAATTTTGGATAAAGATTACTCTTGTTCTAGTATTAATCTATTGCTGTAAGGCTCCAGAAGTTAATGAAGATCATGTTGGAGAGCTGATCAAGGTCAAGTCGATATAGATTGTGAATTGACCTACAATAAAGTTCCAAAAATTGGTGGGGTATCCTTCAGTTTAGAATTCTTTGATACCTAAATCAGCTAGGGTCTTGAGAACATATAATGAAAATAGAGAACTAGAAGACAAAAAAGAGGATTTGGGTGAGAAGAATTGGGATTCTATCTTCTTTTAATAGAAAGTCGAGAGCAGATTTCAGCAGAGTGTTGACTTTATGAATCTTATGTTTATCTTCTGAAAGATACCCTATCCCTCTATTTATAGAGAGGATTTGCTTAGGCCATTCAGACTGTTTGGAGTTTGTTATAATAGAATTGCCAGCTTGATGGTAGTTATGGATCGTTAGCCCATATGAAGATTGGCTGTAGTATAGCTGAAAAATAGCTGTAGTCAAGCTGGATGATGGTTGTGATATAGTCAGAGAGTGATAGATTTTTCTTGGCTGAAGTTGAAGATTATATCGGTAGGACGGTTTTTAGCCGACTTTGTCTTGGAATGGTATTGATAATATGACTCGATCATAATCGATCTTGGCTTAAGGTGCTGATGGTCAGGATGGTGTAAATCCGATCTTATTTTAAGTGGTGTCAAAAGTATTCAACTGATCTATTTAGAGTATTATTAGTGAAGTCGGTGATAAACCGACCTCGGTATAAAGGTGCTCGCGGGCATGCTAGTTAAAATCAGATCTTGGAATAGAATGCAAATGGGAAGGCCAGCATTATATTGATCTTAGCTTAAGTCATTAACTAGCAAGATGGCAGAAAATCGATCGTCTCATAATGGAACAACCATTAGGTCTACTGGCATGATCGTGAGAATGGTATATTGCCGACGTCATCTATCTATACAAATATGTGAGAAGCTATAAATTGGCATTTTGTTGATACGACCCAGTTATCTCAATGTATGATTAACTATAATCCTAGATCGGTATTTAATTGATCTAGATACAAAATTGACGGTGTTACTGCATCATCAGATTACCATCAAATTAATGATCTTTCTGATGCTGCCATATGGTTAGGGTTGATTAGTTATACCAATACTGATGCTTTTAAGAAGCATTGAAAGATAATAATATGCAAAAGCATTGGAAAATTTTTGGCTTCTTTTTACAATGCTATACATGTAAACATCATGAATCTCGGTACATAGATAATGGCTTTTTACATTGGTAGTGGACAATGCAAATAAACATCATTGGAAGCCATATAACCTCCTACTCTACACCCAAAATTGCTAGTCATAATCGAACTCCTCCACCTCCCCCTCCAATTCCACCTCTCCTCCAATCCCATCTTTCCAATGACCCTTGCTCATCCTCCCCCTCATCCATTTTCTCTCTCCCGAGCAAACTCCTTCTCCTCGTCCTTGCATCATCCTAGCATCCATCCGATTGTTCTGAGCATCCACCACTCCTCCTTTGATCCCAGATCACCAATGATCCCAATTCATCTGACTTCTCCTCATGCACTCCTACTTCTCTGCCTCCATGCAGTAAACTCGAAACTTCCTTGTATGTTTTCCTTCTCCCTTGATATGATGATGAGTAGGTTTTGTGGGGTTAGGTTAGGTACGAGCAACCACCGATCCCAATGAACTGGGGCATCCACATGCTAACTTGGTCATTCTGAACCCTAACTCAATCTCAATTGAGATAAGGTTAATTAATGGAATATCTTGATTCCTTTCTAATTTTATTTTCTAGATTCAAATTGTATTATTATAGATATAGATTCTTGATTTCTCTTCTTCCTTGTTAACTGTTCCCGCTCACATGAAATTAGGGGTTTCAAGGGGGTTGATAAATCTAGATTAAGGAATTTTACGATTTTATACTAATTACTTAGCATGCTAGGAAAGAAATTTCACTGCAGGAGACCAATGTGGAAGGGGAGGGACAGCCATAGAGGCTGTTTGGTAGATGTCAATCAGCTAAGGATGGTTGGCTTTTCGCATCTTCTTTTTGTTTGCTGTCTTAACTTGTTCGAGTGATCCTTTCCTTGTCCACCCATTCGAAATTTGTAGACTTTTACTCTATACATGAAAGATTGTACTTTTATCATGTTTGTATTTGTCTAGACATGAAAAAAGGGGAGCGTCCATTATTGCATCAGGTCTCTTACTCTAATCACGGTGCAATTAAAAAAAGAAACGTGCATATATGGAAAAAGTTAAATAAAGGGTACTTAGCTTCCGTTCTGGTAGTAATGGTAGGCAATGGTTTTACATCACTTGTTCAGATTGGCAGGTTAAGCATGATGAGTCTTGGACCAAGAAGAGTCTTGGAAGAGGGTAAAGTCTTGCTTCTCTGAGTTGCAACTTCTTGAAAATTATTATTTTTTTGCTGCAAACTTCTTGAAAATTATTGAGATCTGTGGCTTTATGGACACTGAATGCATCTAAATTAGGAAGTGTCTCAGAAGGTCAATATTAAATGTTTTATTGGAGAGTCAAAAAAAATGAATTTATGCTTATTGGCTGTTTGATGAACAAGTAGAAGTTATTGAAGAGGACAACCTACATAGGTTAGATTATTTCATGAATCAATCCGTGCAGTCTAAGCTCCTGCCCATTATAGCTTTCCATGAAGCCTCTTCCAGATGCTGAAATGATTTTTTAGCATGCTATATTATGGAAACGTACCACAAAGAGAAATTTATATTGATGTGTTTATGGATGGATAATAATGGTCGTGTATCCAGAATTTGTATGAATTAGTGTTAGTTTGATTTGCTTATGTAACACATAAGCAGAAATATATTTTGTTTTGCACCTTATAATTTCTGAACATCCCTGAGCAGAAATATATTTTGGTTAGCTTTTTTTTAGCATCTGCTTTTGATGGAAATTTCAGTGTTTTTTTCCATCTTATTAGTTTGCCTGTTGCATCAGATGTTGATAATGCTCATTTGTAATTAAGAAAGAAATGGCCCATAAATTTAGAAAATTTTCCAAATTCTCTCTCTAATCTAGGAATCAATTTTTGGCAGGGATGATAGAAATAATTGAAAAAAAATGCCACAATTACATTAGATAGACCATGAGGTTTGGAAATCTCTCTCCCGTTGGATCCCTAGAAATGGGTTTTGGCAGCCTTGCAAAGTTCAAAAGACTGGATCCCACATTTGGAAATATATGCCACTACAAAATAAAGGAGAAATACCGATGCTTATTCACAAGCGCTAGATGGAAGTGCCCCGACGCTTATTAGGGTCATCAGAATCCAATTTCCCTATACCCAGTGCTTGGGCGAGTTACCCGTTCATCTCCCCCATGCTGACCTTCAGACTTCCGCTGCCCACCGACCTTCCGGCTTCCTAAGTCCTCGCTCCCCCACTCCACCCCTCCGACCTTCTGGCTTCCCGTGCTTCCAGCTTTCTGTTGAACCCCCCGATCTTCCTCGTCGATCCTTCTTCTCTTACTCCCCTACTCTTCCCCCCTCTTCCTTGTCGATCCTCCTTCTCCTACTCCCCGGCTCTTCCCCTCTCTCTTCCTGTACCCTAAGCTACCCGCCTCCCATCTTCCTCATCAATCCCCCTTCGCCGGCTTTCCTCTCGGTTTAGAAAGCAGAGGAAGCCAAAGGGGAATCCCGGCCACCATTTCTTCCTCTCTTTTCATCGAAGAAAGGTAAGATGTTTTTCCACTTCTTCTTGATGTCTGATCTCCTAATTATATGCATGGATTTGAGTTAATCTGTAGATTTTGTGGGTTTGATTGTGATCAGCGATCATGGTATGAATTTTGTTGAGAGATCTTCGTTTAAGGTGATTGGAAATTAGATGTAAAAGATTTTTCAATACAAGTTGAGAATGGAGAAGGGAGAAAGGGCTTGATCTTTGGGGTTTTATTTCACCTTGGTGGTATCAGATAAATTGCAAGAGGAGATGGGCATCACCCTTATGTAGCCTTCTGCCAATGGCTTTGGCTGCAGTGGTGGTCTCTGTGACGTTAACGGGAAATCTCTTCTAAAGAGTACATATAGCTTTTTTCTTTTTTTGCTCAAAGAAAATTTGTATATATAGTATATGTTATTTGAATACTTTTGATGATGAGGGGACATATTGAAAGAAGGAACAAAAAAACAATGGGAGGAGTTATTAATGCTATCTTGACATCAGAAAAATAGGAGAGTAGTTTCCTTTTGGACTGAATTCTATATTTCAGATTATGGTTAGTGAAGTAAACAAGTTCTCACAGAACAGGCAATTTGGTAGTAATGCCTACAATAGGTAATGCTGCCTCTGGAATGTTTCATGATAAATTCCAGCAAAAGGTTGCCTTCTTTTGTTCTACCTTCAGTTTGATGCATGGAACTGAGGCAAATGGGCATGTATGGACTGCCATTTTGCTCTATTACAATGACAATGATGTCACATGTGGTGCAATCTACTCAATGCATGCTGACACATGCATACAATGAAAAATTCTTTGTTATGGTTTTCTTAGACTAATGTGCCATGCAGGACCAAAGTCTGGAATTTTAATAGATTGTTTGGATAATTTGATATGTCATATGTAATTTTGCAGCACCAGGGGATTATATCACCAGGATTCTCTCTCTTTTTCTTACAGTTTACCCCATGGTGCATTTATACCTTGTAATATCAAACTGTTTTTTACCAAATCTAAGCCTTAGAGTGCCATTTGCCTGTCAATGTACAAATCTTTGAATTATTTAACTCATTTTATAGCCTCTGCTATCCGTTGCTATGAAGTTTTTTCCTCCTGCTTCTTTCCCCACTCTGGATATCCTGACAATGCATCCTTTCTCAATGCTTCAAACTTTTTAATACCTCTCTTTTGTTTTATCACGCTCCACATTTCACCATCTACCTTTATATTTAATTTGAAAAATACAATGAAGTTATTGTGTTGGTTTACATATGCTGCTTCTGTTGTTGGAATATGGGTGTTGTTTTCTGATCTTTGTTTCTGTACCCACCACATTGATAATTGTGCTTTACTAGTTGCAACCATGAGGTTCAGCAATGCACATTTTTATTTGTGAAAGCTTCATTTGTACTCATTTCTTTTTTCTTTTGGATCTTTCTCATATATTAGCTACTGTTTACTAAAACTATTTTGTTATTTTCTTAGCATTTATCCATCCGTGGGATATATGAGAACTTATGGTCTAGTTTTATATTCTAGTTGTGTTTGACCATCTTTAGGCCACTTTTTTCCAACACAAGGGAATGACTGTCATAATTCACTAGTCATTAATGGTTACAAAAGTTGTAATAGTCATCTTGTCTACTCGATCCTTGTGTTTCATTTCTGGCTATACTGAATTTCACCTTGCATTTTCCTTATCCAATCGTAGATTCAGCATGAACTGAAACCTTGGGTCGCAGAAGATTTTTCTAATAACAAGTCCCTTTAGGTGGAAAATTGAGAACCACTCAAATAACAGTCCTGGTGGTATGGAGGGTGTTTTGCAACCTTGGCTGTCTTAGACTAGATGTACTTAATGTAGCATCCTACTCCAAAAAGAACTACCCAACATCTGTTCAGTGTAAATTGGATCGATTTATTTTGTGATTAAGATGGTCTCAATTATCAGTTTTGTGCATCAAGCCAATAGATTCTTGACAAGTGTGCTAAGCCCGACCTAGATTGAGTAATTACTATGCTGAAGAAAAAGAATGTCACTGAACTTTGGTAGATTAGTTCTGTTCCCTAGTTTTCATGCTTTTCATACAATTTGTCATATGGCTTCTAACATTACTATTTTCATCTTCAGGCATGCCAGGGCACAGCTTATGCAGGATTTCATGAGATCTGCTCACCTAAAAAATGGGAATATGTCTGTGTCAGCCACATCAGGTTCTGTTGGACAGCCAGTTGGGCAGTTCGCCAAATTAATGGGTTGTTAATGTTTGGAAGTGCTGGCTCTGATGAAAAGGTTTGTATGACTGTGACTGGGGTGGTTCAATTCTCAAATTTTGAATGGGGGGAATTGGTGAAACATGTAAGAAATGTAACAAAATGATCAGGAATGAGGTTACAACCTGCAAATGATTCATTAAAATGGGCAAGAAATTTTTAACAAAGTGGACCTATTTGTTATTAACTTGAGGTTGCAAATGTTGGATTCAGGTTACCCAAATTGTTTTTCAGAATAAAAAAAATGGTTGGGTTTCTGGGAGAAGTTCACATCAAATCTCCCTGGATCCCTTTTCAGCTGCAATTTATTATGCAAGCAACCTCAGGGGCTTAGATATTGGAACATGCTATAATTTTATATGTCTCACATGCCAATTAGAATAATTCACCGTCCATAACTTGAAATGTTTCATAGTGGATGTGTCCTTTTTGTATTTACTTATGACATACATGAGATTGAAGAGGTATAATGGAGATTGTGGGTACAGAGAAGAAATTGTACACATTTAGCTTTACTAAAATGAAGCAAGAGTCCTGAAAAAATTTGTGTTCTTCTATGCATATTTTTCATGCATCTTATGTTTAAGCATTACTCAATTTCTTCTTTAACTGGCACTATTTTCTGAGAGAGATTTTTGTGTTCTCATTGCATTTTACTCATGCCTCTTCTGTTTAAGATTGCTCAACTTTCTTTCTGGCTCTGTCTACTCAAGTCAACTTATTGAAGAAGAAGTCTGGTTTTGATGAGGCTTTTAATTATAAGGAGCCTGACTTGAATGCAGCTTTAAAGAGTTCGGTTGCTACCATTTTTGTTTTGATTGATATTTTTTATATTGAGAGAACTGATGGTTTATGGAACTAATGATCTGCATCCAGCCTTAAACTCTTAGTCATAAATTTGATTACATGACACAAACAGCTATCTGGCAGGGGCCTAGCTTGTGTACGTTATGCAACTTAGCTTCAATTCCAATTGTCATAATTTCTGAAAATCTCTGCAATGGAATTTGTGACAATCCGTGATTGGCAGGTGCTCTTGTATAGGATGTTTGAATAATACAGGCTCTGTTTGACTGGTTACCACGGTCTGGTTATTGCAGTTTGGAGGATATAGAGTCATAATTTGGAGAATATCGAGTTGCCTTAAAAATATTTGGACTGTTATAAACCCAGGTTGTGGAGATTTTTCTATATCCTGGACAAAATGGAATCTGTTGTAATATATAAATAGTGGTATGCTGGTATTAGATAGATAGCTGTCCCCTGAGCATAGTTTGTTTAGTCATTTAATTTTATAGTGTGAAGCATATATGCTCCATTGTAACAAGATGTCTCCCATTTGTTCTGATAAAACTGCATTAATGTATGATGTGCCATGTGATTGTGTTCAAGATGCTGGCTCGTGCACATAGGCAGCATGTTGCATTGAAATGTTCCATCTGTGCGCTTTCTTTTCTGAGCAACATGGAGTAGACTGGAATTCATTTTCCTTTCATGGAAATGTATTCCAGTCGCTATAAAATTAACAATTCTTCTCTTTATGTTCAATCTTTTGATAAAAACATCTTTAAAATTTTAAACACAACTTTATAAATAATCTTATGTTTGCAAAATATCCTCTATGACAGCAGCTCTGGTGAACGTTTCCTTCAATTTGCACAATGAAAAAAGAGCATTGACTATTGATTCCCAACAACAATCTAAAGAACTCTTTCTTTGCTGGTTGTTTCCTGAACGTATCGATATCTACTTTGAGAATGTTGGTGGTCCAATGCTGGATGCTGTTCTTAGTAACATGAAGAACCATGGTCGGATTGCAGTGTGTGGAATGATTTCTCAATACAACCTTGAGAAACCTGAGGGTGTGCACAACTTGTTCTACCTCATTACAAAGCGCATCAGAATGGAAGGTTTCCTGGTATCGGATTTTTATCATACATATCGTCAGTTTGAGGAGATAAACCGCCCAGAATGTGAAGGATGGGAAGATTAATTATGAGGATAAAGCTGTAGGACTTAGAATGCTTTAGCGGCACTGGTGGGGCTCTTTGCAGGCCGCAATATTGGTAAACAGTTGGTTGTAGTTTCTCATGAATGAACAGTTGTCTGTATCAGACTACTTTAAACCTTCAAAAAATAAACATTTGCACTTTTTGAGTAGATTATGTTGTGCCTCTATGAAGGATTGAATTTTACACGCGGAATTTCTATGATTTCAATGTATCATTATTTCTGTTTCTTAATTTCATATACGACCATTAAAAACAAATTTATTATCAGTTTGACAGACATGATTTTGGAGGTGGTGGTAGAGGCCGAAGAGTTGATGTTGGACATCAAATTGGATATCAAAGGTTTGATCATATAGGATCAGATGGTGGCTGTGGAAGCTGTCCTGGATCATCATCCATCAGTGCAACCAAATAATAAAAGGAGCTGCTCATTTTTAGAGTTCTGTTTCAAGGTTGCAAACCATCTGCTCCTAAATTTGAGTTTGTATTTGGATTTTGGAACCATAGTTTATTGAATAATGATAATTTGCAAACCATCTGCTCCTAAATTTGAGTTTGTGTTTGGATTTGGGAACCATAGTTTATTGAATAATGATAATTGCAAAATATGACTTTGGATTTTGGAATCATAGCTTACGGAATAATGATATTTGCATATATGACTGCGTGAAGATAGTTTTAACAGAAGCAAAGTATCATAGATCCATGGATCCTTGCTTTCAATAATTCTTTTAGCACATACATAATTTTTTTATTATTTTTTTTCATATTATATGATTTCAAACAAAAAAAATAAGAAAATAAAAAGTATGTCATGTGGTTGAGCATGGGTTTAAAATTTAAACAACTGTTGCTGAAAATTTACTTCAGAGCGATTACTGATTATTTAGACATTTTGCTTGTAAAAAATATGTATTGTATTAACAAATTAATATAAATATGAGTATAGAGCTTCAATCAATGGGGCAACCCAAATCTTCTTATGCGCCATGAGCAAGATAGCGCAGACATTATGATAAAAAATATTTAAAAAGAGAAACCTTGGGGCTCCACTTGAGGACTACCATTTCATTGTTTATAAATTTTTGATTTTTTTAAAAAAAATCTAGAGATGCTTGTAACACTACTATAAGAAAGGATTACGGCAATGATTCGCAACTGCTGTCATAGATTAAAAAATTATTATCATAGGCTATCGTAGCGGTTATCCAACTGCTATCATTAAAGCCATCACCGTAGATTTATAGCAGCAGTTGTTGCAGCGATTATCGCAACTACTACCATCGGTCGATATAGCAGTGGTTTACTAATTATTGCTATAGATTGAACTATTGCAGTAATATATAGCAATGATTAACCAATCGCTGCTATAGGATCAATAATAGCGGTTCATCAATCGCTATAATAGCTTCAATAGCAGCGGTTACATAACCGCTGTTTTACATGTTATAGCAACGATTGTTAAATCACTGCTACAAGTTTTATGGCAGTGATTGTGTAACTGCTGCAATAGGTCGTCTATGGCGTAGTTATACAACCGCTATCATAGTTCTAATGTAGCGATTTTACAACTGTTGATATAGGTTAGGACAGTGGTTGATACGCAATCTACGGCACGATTGGCATGCCTACGGCAGTGATTGATAATTTTCAATAATAAAAAATATAAATTTTTTAATTTTTAATTTTTTATATGATAAATACAATTCAATATATAACACAAAAATATATCTAAAATAATATAAGAATAATGCAAGAATATATTTGAAATACTCAAATATATTATTATTGAATAAAATTCATTATATATTTTTTTAAAAAAATATATCAAAAGTTTGCTAAATATAAATCTTAGTCATCGTCACTGAAAGAAGATGGAGCACGAGCAGAAGGAGATGGAGCATGGGCTAGAGGAGCTGGAGCTAGAGCTAGAGTTGGAGAGGCTGGAGTTGAAGTGCTGGCCAACATATCCTAAATGCCTATGAAGTCAGCTCTAAAACATGTGGAAAGCATCGTCACTATAGTGATTATGATGCTCTATAGTTGATCAGTGCTCCTCAGCCTGAGTAGCTTGCTTCGTAGCCTAAGCAACCCATTCCATAGTCGAGCTACCTACGCCAATACCTCCTCAAGCTGCTCCTGACTGACAACTTCGGAAGCATGTACAGAGATGCTCGCCTCAGACTAGTAGCTCGTCGGCATATATCCGGACCTGCATCGGATCCTCCCAGAGTGCTTAGGCCCCAAGACCTGAGATAGATAGTCATGAAGGCCAGAGGTGTTCGAGCCCTCGCTTGCAAGCATGTCTAACTACTTTTGTAATTGCAAATTCAAATAAAATATCATAAGAAATGCTATAATACTAATCATACTAATTTATTTATTACTTACAAAAGTTCTTTCGATCGCGGTATTAATCGGCCTGCCTATCTTTTCCGTATGACTGGATCAGAAGATGGCGCTATGGGTAGGCATCATCCCCTCTCTCGTTAGCTATAATAATGGATTAACTTATTAGAAACATGCAAAAAAATATATTAATTTAATTTATAAACTAAGATTCATAATTCATTATCTCTCTATGCACACGATTGGTCATAGACTCATAGCCTAGAGTGTGTGTATACTTCCGAGCCATCCAGTTCTAACGGGAGGCAACCTAAAAAGTATTTAAATCATAAGTATTTAAATATAAGCATTTATAAAGTATTCAAATATAATTATTAATGTATTAAAAAATTTAAAAGTTAGAGATTAAACTTGGAACTCCTGGCTCCTCCAATACCTAACCATCCTCTTCCACTAACTCGAGGGACAGTCCTAAATCCAAGCAGGAACAAGCTCTTCTGAAGTATCTCGTCAGTGCTCGAGCTACCTTCTATGGAACTTGATCTTGTAGTTCCAGTAAAACTCTTCAATCTTCTGTAGTTGGATATCTCAAGCCCTCTCATAATCTAGAAAGTCATACATTCTTTACACAAAGTTATTAAAAGTTAGTTATGAAATTATTCTAATCAAACATAGTGTAAACATATCAAATGCATAAAAATTAAGATACACTTATCCAAATTTTCTCTCACATCCAATCTTCGACACCAGCATCCATCAATCGCTAGTCTATGGGCACAACAGGAATAATGTCAGAGTGCCTTATAAGCACTCCAAAAAAAGAATACATCTCTCATGCGGTTGCCCTGATTGGCCTCTCCTCCTGATTGTACTCCATCATGACTTAATACTAGTGGTTCCACACATGCGGTATGCATGTGGGACTATAAAATATCCTACTGAATGATGCACTTGCAATGAAGATACATTATACAAATATATAAGAGTGTATAATAATTATATAAATAAATAAATAAATAATCAATACAATAAAAATCTACTTTTACCGGCCATGGGATAGTGCAACGTAGATGTCAGTGGAGATTCATTGATGGATGGAGCATGTGGCAGAGATGTAGTTGATGGTGGAGGCTCAGATGCCGATAGAGAAGTAGATGCCGACGGTGCCTGCGCAACCGATGCAGAGGTGGATGGAGTATGCTTCAGTTGCGACTCAAATGTATAGCTCCGCATAGCCCATCGAGAAATGGAGTTAAAAGTTAGATGGCATTTCAGTGCCATCGTGACCTACAACGTTAATAAACATTAACCAATAAAATATATTGAATAATAATATTAGTAGAGCATCAATAAATAGACTCTAATATTTATATCAGAATGTTGAACTCATCGTCTAGTGGCATCTACAATATGGACATCACTATCACTCTTGACAAATATATTTGGGACCTCAATAGTACCAGGTAAGTTTTATCTTAGAGAAGCACTTTGTATGAATGGTCCAACATCATCATCAACATCAGTATCATTAAACATATGCCTAGGCACTATCCTTACAATAACACCCCATTGAGACTCCAAGGGATCATTAACGTAGAAGACTTGACTAGCTTAGGAGGCAAGTATATACGGTTCTTTAGTATGAAGATGATATTACATGTTGATGAGAGTAAAATCACACTCATCAGTCTTCATTCTTGACTGAGATAAGGTATCAAATCAATCACATTTCATCAATACAATTCTTTCTTTAGAATAGTAGTCCAAGATGATTATCTTTTCCACCATCCCATAATAGTTCAGATCCTCCATATGAGGTTGTGAATCCCTCGAGCTAGTATAACACCTAGTGGTGGTGCTCAATATCATGTCACTATTTTATGTTACCATGTTTACGGACCGACTATGAATATGAATTTGTAGCCATTAATGATAAGCTGTTTGTACTCATGCACGGTACGATTAGGTCCCATTGAAAGAGCACATACTTCAGGGCTCACATTAGTAAGCGGTAATTTCTACACCTAAGAAGATGATATCTAATTAGTAAATATGTTCAAATAAGATGCACAAAGTAAGAATATATACTCGCTTACATGATCTTTGAACAACTCATGGAATTTTTTACTATGCATTTTTTTTCCTCGCATACTTAGAGCGCCGTATTTTACTCTTATGATCTTCTTGTGTTTGAAGCATGCACAAAGAACAAATTTAGATGTAATAAAGTATTTTCTTCTAAGTATTATGAAATAAATAAGGCTGAGTGACTCACCTTATGTATGACTCAATAACATCATAGTTGAAGAGCATATAATGATGTACCTTATCCCTTTCCTTAATGCTTAAATTAGTAAGATGGTATGAAGTGAAAAGTTCAACTGGCTGTGGAATAGACTCAAATGTAGGCTTAATTGGCTTATACTGATCATCCTAATTCTTCATTGGTCGGTTACGACGTGTCTCGAGCTTGTTTAAGTATATGGTATAAAAATTCATACACTCTTGACCTAAATAACTTTCTACTATGGATTCCTCTAGGCGATTCATATTTCTTACATAAGATTTCAGCATTTGAATATTTCTCTCGATGAGGTACATCCATCGACATAATACTGGACCTCCAAGTATAATTTTTTTTATAAGGTGCATGATGAGATGTATCATAATTATAAAAATGATAGTAGAAATATCTTCTTCAGATTACATAATATAGTTACCGTCATTGCCTTCATTTCTTTCATGTCTTTCTTAAGTAATCTCTTCACACAAATATCTCTATAAAAGTTGTAAAGATGAATAATAATCATTCTGATATTTTTTGGCAACATATGGTGAATAGCTATTGGGATCAACTCCTGCATCAACACATGATAATCATGAGTTTTCAATCCTCAAGTTTGACATCCTTACTATTCACATGCTTTGATATGTTGCTTGAGTACCCATTTGGAACCTTTACTTTCTCCAACACATGAAGAAATATGGATCATTCGAAGGCATTTATAACATAGCATGCATGAGGGAGCCTCCACTGTTCCTTTCCTACCAGCTTCAGATGGAGTGATCTCCTAATATTCCATTTTTTCAAATCAAATTGAGAATTCAAATTATCCTTGGTCTTATCTTTGATGTTCAAGATTATTGCCAATAGGAGTTTGCACATATTCTTTTCAATATGCATTACATTTAAGCAATGATGCAATAAATTTATCTCCCAATATGACAAGTCAAAGAAGATGCTTTTTTTTCTCCAATTAAAGTATATGTTATCTATCTTTGATCGACGCTTTTTCTTCTTACCACCAATTGGATCATCTTTTTCAAATTCAATACTGAGACCATCCAACTCCCTCAATACCTCACTCTCAGATATTCGGCTAGGTGTCTCACCTTCTTCAATAGTGCCATCGAAGGAGTGTGCATCTCTTCTGTATGGATGATTTCGATGGAGAAAATGTCGAAGCCCTATAAAGCTAAAGCTCCTTCGATGTATCAACCTTTTAGATCGGATATTTTTTCTATAAATTAGACACACTAGCTCACTTTTCATACTCCAACATGATATTAGGGCATAAACTGAATAGTCATTTATTGTCCATAGAAGCACTACGTGTATGGAGAATGACTCATTTATCAAAGCATTAAAAGTTAAAATATCTTGAATACTCCATAACTATTTCAACTTGACAATAAGAGGCTGTAAATAGACATCAATATCATTACCTACCTCCATCAGTCCAAGAATGAGCACTATCATGAAAGTAAAAGATTTTTTTGTACACATCCATAGTGGAAGGTTGTAAATATGAATAAACACTAGCCATATACTATGGAAAGTATTCATGTACTTGAATGGGTTAAAACCATCGCATGATAAGCCCAACCTTATATTGTGTATCTCTTATACGAAGTCAGGATGTATTTCATTAAACATCTATCATGCCTCTCCATCGATTGGATACCTCAGTGCAATATCTTTTGTTCGGTCCTCTTCATGCCATCTCATGTTCTTCGATGTTCTTACTGACATAAACAACTATTGTAGTCTCAAAATTAAAAAAAAATGCCACATCAACTTTTAAGATACATAGATTAATGTGCCGTCTTTATTCTATTTTCATCTTGATACACTGCACATTGTGCACTCATTTTGGTTGGCATCTCTTACCCACTAGAGCATATAATCATTGGGACATGTATGTATCTTGGTGTAAGTAAAGTTCAGCTGTTCAATAATCTTTGATGCCTCATAATTATTCTTTAAGATTTGTGCATTACTCGAAAGAATATCCTCCAAAAGCTCTAGTATGTAGTTCTCTCTATTATTACTAAATCCATTAGAGTATTTCACATTATACAACTGGATTAAGAACTCAAGCTTCGCTATCTTTTCACACTCAAGATACAATGGAATATTAGCATCCTTCATCAACTTACGGACCTTCTCCACATCCTCACTGTTTATCATTCCACTAACCACAAGATCAAGCATGAACGTAGATGCACCGCATTATGGCCAACAAACAAAAAAATAGTATAAATCATTTATTCTACTCTTCCATCATGTTGATCACCTCCTTGCGGCTTGTCCTCATCATGCATGTTGATCCCAATAAATTTTATAATTAGATTTAAAACCATAAATAATGAGTTGATTATTTATATCTTGACAAGGTAGCCACGAACTATCCATATACTTCTTACAAGAATATTGGATAAGTTCATGGTTCCTAAATTTTTCTATAGTAAAATCTAGAAATATTTGAAATCCAGCCTCATATTCTGACGAGAGTCTACTAAACTTTATCCATCCTTTATCTATTATAAAAATGGTGATACTATAATTAAATCATGTGTGGAATTTATATTATATACCAATGCATTGTAAACAAATAAGCATTATAAATAAAAAATGCATTATAAATAGAGACCAAAATAAATATCATGTATAGAACTTATATTAAATATTATTTTTAGATATACAATAAATGCATCCTATCACCAACTAATAGATAAAAATAGGTCCTATCCCATTTAGAAATTGCATTTATGTAAGGAACCACGCTAATCTATAAGCAAAAAAAAAAAATTCAAACTCAATGGAAAAGGACTTCTAATAGAGTTCGTTTTCCTCTCTTTGAATCTGAGTAAGATTGGGATTCTAGAGTTCACCGAAGCTCTAGATTCCTTCTTTATATCTTTCCCTCCCTCTCCTAAGCAATCCACGAAGAGCACCAACTTTTCTCCCTCATCTTTCTCCCCCTTTTCTTTCGTTAAAGGTTCGGCATACCTTCATCATGCCCGCCTAAAACCCTTGTCGAAGGAGTCATCAGAGTCTAGGTAAGCCTGGCCCTTTTTCCTCTCCTTATTCCCCATCTTCTTCCAGATTATTGCTGTTGATTAGGGTTGATGAATCATTGGATTCGGTCTAGAATAGGATTCTCCTATTCTAAATTTTTTCCCTCCATTTTACCAATCACCGATGGCTGTGGCCGCTACTGTGGTTGGGTCTCGATCGGCACTAGGTGCTGCTGTTGGTGCAGAAATCCGTCGCCGCCGGAGGTCGCCGAAATCGAGGTCGCTGAGCGCCGCCGGGGACCTGCAAAACGAAGTCCCGTCCGGAATCGGTGGGGTGGTGGCTCCGGCAGGACCCTCCGACGGTCAAGTTAGTTTTCGGCCAACAGTAATGGAGTGCTCGGAATGAGTTCCGGAGCTTAGAGATGTGGAGGAGAGCTTAGAGAGTCGAGAGTTCAGAGAGCTTAGCCTTAGTATGTCGGGAGGGGTCCTTTTATAGCGGAGCTTAGTTGATGGTGACGGCTGTGCCGTCTGGCAGAGAGTCGTCGGGCAGCATGGAGTTCGGTACGGAGAGGAAGGCGTCGTCCGGTGGATCGTGGGAGCCATACTGGCGAATCGTGGGCCGCATGGAGTCCGGTACGGAGAGGACGGCGTCGTCTGGTGGATCGTGGGAGCCATACTGGCACATCGTGGGCCGCATGGAGTCCGGTACGGAGAGGAAGGCATCGTCCGATGGATCGTGGGAGCCATACTGGCGAGTCGTGGGCCGCATGGAGTCCGGTACGGAGAGGACGGCGTCGTCCGGTGGATCATGGGAGCCATACTGGCGAGTCGTGGGCCGCATGGAGTCCGGTACGGAGAGGACGGCGTCGTCCGGTGGATCGTGGGAGCCATACTGGCGAGTCGTGGGCCGCATGGAGTCCGATACGGAGAGGAAGGCGCCGTCCGGTCTTGCTGCAGGCGACAGTTCGTCCGGAGGAGTTCGGACTTGTAACAGAGTTCGGCCGAAGGGGAAACCAGGGAGGAGCTCGGCTGGCTGAAGGGTCGGCCATCTGTAGAGTTCGGCCGAGGGATTGCTGAGGATTGCTGAGTCCGAGTTCGCCCGCCTGGAGTCGGTCCGAAGGGGTTCGGCCGCTTGGGCTCGCCTGGAGTCGGTCCGAAGGGGTTCGGCCGCTTGGGCTCGCCTGGGGTCGGTCCGAAAGGAAAACCCGGGAGGAGTTCGGGTGGTCGAACGGGCGTCTGGGAGGAGTCCGTCTCCCGAAGAAGTCCTGCCGCTTGGAGTCCAAGGAGCTCGGCCGTCAGGAAGTTCGGCTGGCGGTGGGAGTTCGGCCCGGAGCCTGGCGCTGGGGAGTTCGGCAGCTAGGTAGTTCGGCCCGGACCTTGGCGCAGGGGAGTTCGGCCTCTAGGCAGTTCGGCCCGGACCTTGGTGCAGGGGAGTTCGGCCTCTAGGCAGTTCGGCCCGGACCTTGGTGTAGGGGAGTTCGGCCTCTAAGCAGTTCGGCCGTGTTAGGGGCTCGGCCTGGCGCCTGGCGCTGAAGCTCTTCAGCGGCTACTGGTTACATTGGGCTGAGCGTCGGGCCGGGCTTCGGCAGGAGCGGGATTTATCCCCAACAGTAGCCCCCCCACTCCCGAGTTCAAAAATTGAAGGAAGGGAGTACCAAAATAGGCGACTGCCGAAGTCTTCTTCCAGGCTCCGCATTTGTTGCAGCTGAAGCTCGGGGGAGGTCTCATCTCCAGCCAATATTGACGCTGAAGTTGAAGCTGAGGCTTGGGGGAGACCTCATCCCCAGTCGATGTTTGGAGTTGAAGTGGGACTCGTTTCCAGCCAAAATTGGTGAAGCCGATGTTGAGGCCGGAGTCAATGTCGCCCCCCGTGGTCAGGGTCGGAGTTGACATTGCCTTCATCAACCGAAGTCGATTCGGGGGAGACCTCCTCTTTTGCAGTCAAGGTTATGATCGCTTGGGGGAGATCCCGTCTCCCGCTGATGCTGACACCGAAGTTGAAGCTGAGGTCCGAAGGAGACCTCGTCTTCTGCAGTGAAGCTTGCCGTAGACTCTGGGGCTCGGCCTTGGACCTTGCTCACGTTAGGACGAGGTTCTCCTCTTGTTCCTAACGGGCTGTGGGGGCACATCCGGACCGTCGTCCGAGCTTCTCCCCCCATCCCGTCCTTCGTGAACGGGGTCTTCGACTTTGCTCTCGTTAGGACGAGGTTCTCCTCCTGTTCCCAACGGGCTGTGGGGGCACATGGGGACCGTCGTCCTCGCCTCTCCCCCCATCCCGTCCTTGGTGGACGGGGCCTTCGACTTTGCTCACGCTAGGATGAGGTTCTCCTCCTGTTCCTAGCCGGCTGTGGGGGCACATGAGGACCGTCGTCCTCGCTTCTCCCCCCATCCCGTCCTTTGTGGACGGGGCCTTCGACTTTGCTCACGCTAGGACGAGGTTCTCCTCCTGTTCCTAGCCGACTGTGGGGGCACATGAGGACCGTCGTCCTCGCTTCTCCCCCCATCCCGTCCTTTGTGGACGGGGCCTTCGACTTTGCTCGTGCTAGGACGAGGTTCTCCTCCTGTTCCTAGCCGGCTGTGGGGGCACATCCGGACCGTCGTCCGAGCTTCTCCCCCCATCCCGTCCTTCGCGAATGGGGCCTTTGACTTTGCTCGTGCTAGGACGAGGTTCTCCTCCTGTTCCTAGCCGGCTGTGGGGGCACATCCGGACCGTCGTCCGAGCTTCTCCCCCCATCCCGTCCTTCGCGAATGGGGCCTTTGACTTTGCTCGTGCTAGGACGAGGATTCTCCTCCTGTTCCTAGCCGGCTGTGGGGGCACATCCGGACCGTCGTCCGAGCTTCTCCCCCCATCCCGTCCTTCGCGAACGGGGCCTTCGACTTTGCTCGTGCTAGGACGAGGTTCTCCTCCTGTTCCTAGCGGGACATTTCCGCTCGCTTTTTTCCCAGCGACCCTGAAACGATAGTGTCTAGCAACAAGGTTTTATTGAGGGAAACTACTGGTAGTACATTCTCAGGTTTTCTGAGTTCCAAGGTCGGGGAAGCGCTAGTCCTCCGAGCTCCTTTAGGCGATAGGTTCCAGGTCGGATGACCTCTACCACTTCGTACGGACCTTTCCAATTTGGGACGAGCTTCCCTTGACTCTGGGGCTGAGAGACGGCTGCTCGTCGGAGCACCAAGTCCCCAACTCTGAACGCCTTGCTTTTGACTCTGGAATTGTAATACCGAGCCACCTTCCGTTGGTAGGTGGCCATCCGGATGCGGGCTGCCTCCCTCTTTTCTTCTAGAAGGTCGAGGTTGGCTCTGAGGTCCTGGGGGTTGAGTTGCTCGTTGAAGCCCACGATTCGAGCAGACGGAAGTTTGAGCTCGATCGGGATGACTGCCTCGGTGCCGAAGGCCAAGGCGAAGGGTGTCTCGCCGGTCGGTACCCTCTGCGTTGTTCGGTATGCCCAGAGGACGTGGTAGAGTTCGTCTGCCCAGGCCCCTTTTGCCCTATCGAGCCTCGTTTTGAGGCCTTGCAGCAGGGTCCGATTGGTCACTTCGGCTTCCCCATTGGCTTACGGATGAGCCACCGATGTGAAGTGGTGGGAGACGTTTAGTCCTTCGCAGAACTCGGCAAACCGGGCTCCAGCGAACTGTCGCCCATTATCGGTTATGAGGGCTCGGGGCAGACCGAACCGGCAGATCAGCGTCTTCCAGACGAAGTCCTGCACCTTGGCCTCGGTGATCTTCGCTAGTGGTTCCGCCTCGACCCACTTGGTAAAGTAGTCAATCGCGACCAGGAGGAACTTCCGTTGTCCGGACGCCGTTGGGAAGGGGCCGAGGATGTCCATTCCCCACTGCGCGAAGGGCCAGGGTGCAGTGAGCGGAGTGAGTTCGGACGCCGGCTGCCTTTGCACGCTGGCGTTCTTCTGGCAGCGGTCACATTTCTTCACGTATTCCGTGGAATCACGAAGTAGGGTTGGCCAGTAGTACCCTTGCCGAAGTAGTCTTTGCGATAGGGATCTGGCTCCTGCGTGACTCCCGCAGAGTCCTTCGTGGACATCCTGTAGCGCGATGTAGGCCTCAGAGGGTCGGAGGCACCTCAGCAATGGGAGGGAGTACGACCTTTTATATAACCTGCCCTCGTACAAGACGTAGCGGGAGGCTTGACTCCTGAGCTTCCGAGCTTCTCTCCGGTCGTGAGGGAGGACCCCTTCTTCGAGGTAGGCGATCAGCGGGTCGATCCAGCTGGGCTCGAAGTCCGTCCGCAGGATGGCCTGAGGTTCTTCGGTGGTCGGGCACTTCAGAGTTTCCAGAAACACTTCTTTTGGTAGTTCGGCCGGGGCAGAAGTGGCCAACTTGGAGAGAAGGTCGGCCCTTGTATTCCCGATTCTTGGGATGTGCCGAATGTCGAAGCTGTCGAAGGCTGGTATTAAGTTCTTCACCTTCCCGAGGTACATCACCATGCTTTCCTCCCGCGCCTCGTAGCTGCCGCCGACCTGACCGACCACCAACTGGGAGTCGCTATAGACTTGAAGCCGACCCACCTTCAATTCCCTGGCTATCTGCAGCCCGGCTATCAGCGCTTCATACTCGGCCCCATTGTTGGTTGTGGGAAACTCGAAGCGCAGTGCGTACTCGGTGACGATCCCCTCGGGGCTAACCAGGACCAGCCCTGCGCCGGCCCCGCTAGAGTTGGATGAGCCATCCACATGCAGAACCCAGGCGCCTTCAAGAAGGTCGGCCCTTTCTTCAGGGAAGCTCGACCGCCACAGCTCGGCTTCGTTGGGGCTTGGTCTCCCTCTGATGATAATCTCGCTTGATTCAAGTTCGGCTTCAACTGGTGCGGTGCATTCCAGCACGAAGTCCGCCAGTATCTGAGCCTTGATCGATGGCCTGGGCCGGTAATTGATGTCGAACTCCGTGAGCTCGATCGCCCATTTGGCGATTCTTCCTGAAGCGTCTGCTCGGTGGAGGACGGCTCTTATTGGTTGGTCCGTGAGGACCGTTATGGTATGCTCCTGAAAGTAAGGTCGGAGCCTCCTGGCAGCGATTAGAAGACAGTAAATTAATTTTTCTAACTTGGAGTACCTGGTCTCCGCGTCCCTCAAGGCTCGGCTCACGTAGTAGACTGGTTGTTGCGCCTTCGCATCTTCCCTGACCAGGACAGCCGCCAGGGCCATTGGAGAGACAGCTAGGTACAGGAGCAGCCCTTCTCCAGGTTCGGGCTTTGCCAGCAGCGGGGGCGCGCCGAGGTAGTTTTTGAGCTCCTCGAATGCCTGTTTGCACTCCGCTGTCCAGCAAAAATCTTTCGGTCGCCTGAGGACCTGGAAGAAGGGCAGGCACCGCTCGGCCGACCTCGAGACAAAGCGGTTCAGGGATGCCACCTTCCCAGCCAAGCGCTGAACTTCCTTAATTATTTTTGGGGCAGTCATCTCCTGAATGGCTCGGATTTTCTTGGGATTTGCCTCGATTCCGCGTCTCGACACCATGAATCCTAGAAATTTTTCAGAGGTCACGCCGAAGGCGCATTTAGTCGGGTTCAACTTCATCTTGTGCCTCCTAAGCGCACCGAAAGTTTCTTCAAGATCGGCGAGGTGGTCTGTCGAGGCTCGGCTTTTGACTAGCATGTCGTCCACGTACACCTCCATGTTGCGGCCGATCTGCCCCTTGAAGACCTTATTGACCAAGTGCTGGTAGGTGGCTCCTGCATTCTTGAGTCCGAAAGGCATAACCCTGTAACAATAGAGACCTCGGTCAGTAATAAAGGTGGTCTTTTCTTCATCCTCGGACGCCATGCGTATCTGGTTATAACCAAAAAATGCGTCCATAAAAGTGAGGAGCTCGTGGCCCGAGGTTGCGTCCACCAGCTGATCGATCCTCGGCAGGGGGTAGCTGTCCTTTGGGCAGGCTTTGTTCAGCTTCTTAAAGTCGACGCACATCCTCCATTTGTTGTTTGCTTTTTTGACGAGGACCACGTTCGAGACCCAGGTCGGATAGTTGACCTCCCGGATGAGTCCGGCTTCGAGGAGCTTATCCACTTCTTCGGCTACCGCCTTCTGTCTCTCTGGGGCTTGGTGGCGCAACTCTTCTCTGATGGGTCGGTGCCTTGGGTCGATGGCCAGCCGATGTTCTATAACATCGGCGTCGATCCCTGGTACATCCGCTGGGGCTCAGGCGAAGACGTCCGCATTCCTTCTGAGGAAAGCGACGAGCTGTCCCCTAACCTCGGCCGCCAAGTTGGAGCCGATCCGCACCTCATGCCCCGGGTCTCCGTCGTGTAAGGACACAGGGACGAGGTCTTCCGCAGGTTCGCCCCGTTCTTCAGTGAGGTCGTCGCGGACGTCCAGTCCATCAACAAGGTAAGGGTCGGGCCGGTCTCCCCCGCACAGGGCGACTGAGTAGCAGTACTTTGCCAGGGCCTGGTCTCCTCTGACCTCGCCGACTCCGTGGCTCGTCGGGAATTTCATCTTTAAGTAGTAGGTTGACACTACCGCCCGTAGTGCGTTTAGGCCGGGTCGCCCAAGGATTGCATTATAGGCGGACGGGGTCCTCACGACCAGAAAGTCGATCCGCGCCTTGGCCAATTTTGGGGATTGGCCCGCCGTCACCGCCAAAGTCACCATGCCTTCGATCGGAACGGCGTGTCCGGCAAATCCTACCAGGGGGGAATTTACAGGTCCTAAGCGGGTGTCAGGTAGGGACATTTTTAAGAAGGCATCGTAAAACAATATGTCCGCCGAACTTCCATTATCCACCAAAATGCGGCGTACATCATAATCAGCGACGTTTAAAGAGATTACAACCGCGTCGTTATGTGGAAATTGGATCCCTTGGGCGTCTGCCTCGGTGAAGGTCACGGGCTCCGAGGTCCTCTGCCTCTTCGCCGGTCCCTCGGATCCGTCGGTCTTTCCCCACCGCGGTCCTCCCGAGACGGTGTTAATGATGCCGAGAGGCGGCCGATCCTCGTGCCGATCCTCCCCATTCGGTGGCAACATTCTCGGCCGATCTTCCCGCTCTTTAGGTTGTCTTTGCAGGAATCGGCCAAGCCTGCCCCGCCGGACCAGCTCCTCGATTTCGTCCTGGAGCTGGATGCACTCCTCGGTATCGTGACCGTGGTCACGGTGGTAAAGGCAGAACTTGTTGGGGTTGCGTTTTCTAGGATGGGAACGCATTCTCTCCGGCTCCGGAAGTCGTCCCTTGATCTCCAGCAGCACTTGAGCCTTCGGGGCGTTGAGGGGAGCGTAGCTGTGAAAACGCCGTCGGAGGGGAGAACCTTGGCGCGGAGAGGAACCTCGTCGCGGGGGAGAACCTCGGCGCCGGGGGGAACTTCGGCGTCGGGGGGGACTTCGGTGCCGAGGGGAACTTCGGCGTGCCCTTCCGTCGGTGGCTTCCCGCCCCCGAGCCTGAGGTGGAGTCCGGGCTCGCCCGCGACCAGGGGGAGTTCGGGAGCGCGGCCAAGCTTCGGTGCGCTTTCTTTCTTCGGCGGGCCTTCCCGCTCTGCCTACTCATCGCTTGTCGCGAGCTTCATTATCCTTGGCCTCAAAAGCCTCCTCTGCCCGGGCATAGCTTTCGGCCCGAGCCTAGCATGATCAGCGAAATCCCTAGGGATATTTCTTTTCCAGGGAGAACAACAAGGTTCGTTCTTCTGAAGGCCGCCCTTGAGGGCGGCCATAGCAACTGATTGGTCCAGGTTCCGGACTTCCAGCGCGGCAGCGTTGAATCGGGTGACGTAAGCCCGGATGGGTTCCCCCTCCTTTTTGCCTGATGGCCAACAAGAAATTCCGAAGCCTCGGTGCGGCGGCCGTTTGCTGCTGACGAAGTGGGCCGCGAATTGTTGACTCATTTGGTCAAATGATAAGGATGGTGCCCGGCTTAAGCGTCGAGTACCAGTTTCCTGGCCGCTCCTTTCAGGGTAGAAGGGAAAGCCCGGATACAAATATGGCGTCTAGGCGCGCCATGGAGCAGTATCATTGTTGTCCTGAAAGGCCTCCAAATGGTCGATCGGGTCGGTGGTCCCATCGTAGCTTTCGAAATGTGGGAGCTTAAAGTTTCGGCGGGACCTGATTTCCTGCATAATTTTTCTGTGAAGAAGGGAGGATCAGTGCAAATATCGTTACCACGTGAGGAAGGAGTGTGACGAAGTTCTTCTATTGCGTCGGTCCCATTCTCTAAGAGCCTTTGATCCAGGAGATCTTCGCGATCCTTAATCTCCAAGGTCTTCTCGCGGAATAGGTGTGAAGCCTCTCCCTTGGGTCGATCCGCGGTCCGAAGCAAGGGCTCTTTGCCGGCTGCCCTTCTCTCCCGAGGGTCGGAGGTCGGGCTAGCCCACAGTCGGTCGCTCCTGGACTGGGTTCACTCGGGCTCCGGGGAACCCCGCACCGGTTCGAGTTGGGCATTGGGACCTTCGCGAATGCGTGGCCTGCACCTGCCTGCACCGCCTCCGTAAGATCACGGACCTGCTTGGGCAAGCAGGTTCGAACCGCTCCGCATCCTACCGTGAGCTACAGAGTGGGCCCGTGTTGCCGGGGCCGGAGTGGGAGCGGACGGACCCGGAACGGGATCGGGCCGTGCAGAGGCCTGCCGACCTCTGGGTCGAGGCTCTTCTGGGGGGCATCTTTTCTTTCCAGAAAAGGAATACTGAAAAGAGGGAGAAGAAGAGATCTTTGGAGCAGGGGGAAGGAATATCGTCGCCGAGCACTCCTTTAAGAACAAGGGGAACCTCGGCTTTCTCTTAAGGTTAAGAGAGAAGCATCCTTCTTTCTAGCGCCAATCTGTTGGTGCAGAAATCCGTCGCCGCCGGAGGTCGCCGAAATCGAGGCCGCTGAGCGCCGCCGGGGACCTGCAAAACGAAGTTCCGTCCGGAACCGGTGGGGTGGTGGCTCCGGCAGGACCCTCCGACGGTCAAGTTAGTTTCCGGCCAACAGTAATGGAGTGCTCGGAATGAGTTCCGGAGCTTAGAGATGTGGAGGAGAGCTTAGAGAGTCGAGAGTTCAGAGAGCTTAGCCTTAGTATGTCGGGAGGGGTCCTTTTATAGCGGAGCTTAGTTGATGGTGACGGCTGTGCCGTCTGGCAGAGAGTCATCGGGCAGCATGGAGTTCGGTACGGAGAGGAAGGCATCGTCCGGTGGATCGTGGGAGCCATACTGGCGAATCATGGGCCGCATGGAGTCCGGTACGGAGAGGACGGCGTCGTCTGGTGGATCGTGGGAGCCATACTGGCACGTCGTGGGCCGCATGGAGTCCGGTACGGAGAGGAAGGCATCGTCCGGTGGATCGTGGGAGCCATACTGGCGAGTCGTGGGCCGCATGGAGTCCGGTACGGAGAGGAAGGCGTCGTCCGGTGGATCGTGGGAGCCATACTGGCGAGTCGTGGGCCGCATGGAGTCCGGTACGGAGAGGACGGCGTCGTCCGGTGGATCGTGGGAGCCATACTGGCGAGTCGTGGGCCGCATGGAGTCCGATACGGAGAGGAAGGCGCCGTCCGGTCTTGCTGCAGGCGACAGTTCGTCCGGAAGAGTTCGGACTTGTAACAGAGTTCGGCCGAAGGGGAAATCAGGGAGGAGCTCGGCTGGCTGAAGGGTCGGCCATCTGTAGAGTTCGGCCGAGGGACGATTGCTGAGGAGTTCGCCCGCCTGGAGTCGGTCCGAAGGGGTTCGGCCGCTTGGGCTCGCCTGGGGTCGGTCCGAAAGGAAAACCCGGGAGGAGTTCGGGTGGCCGAACGGGCGTCTGGGAGGAGTCCGTCTCCCGAAGAAGTCCTGCCGCTTGGAGTCCAAGGAGCTCGGCCGTCAGAAAGTTCGGCTGGCGGTGGGAGTTCGGCCCGGAGCCTGGCGCTGGGGAGTTTGGCAGCTAGGTAGTTCGGCCCGGACCTTGGCGCAGGGGAGTTCGGCCTCTAGGCAGTTCGGCCCGGACCTTGGTGCAGGGGAGTTCGGCCTCTAGGCAGTTCGGCCCGGACCTTGGTGCAGGGGAGTTCGGCCTCTAAGCAGTTCGGCCGTGTTAGGGGCTCGGCCTGGCGCCTGGCGCCTGGCGCTGAAGCTCTTCAGCGGCTACTGGTTACATTGGGCTGAGCGTCGGGCCGGGCTTCGGCAGGAGCGGGATTTATCCCCAACAGCTGCCATTGGCCACTAATGGTTGCCAGCCATGCTTCCATAGCTATGATCGAACAAAGATGGAAGGGGAAGGGGGTGATTCATGCCCCATTTTTGAAAAAGAGGAAGAAGAAGTGAGAAAGAGAGCCTCTCTTCTCTCTCTTGCTTATTTCTTTTCTCTCATTAAATAGATTCAAGAAAACCTATTTTAAAAAGAGAGAGAGAGAGAATAAATTTAGGGGACTTGAAGTGGGCCCCGGAGAGTCAAAGAGGATTTAAACTAAATAACTCATATTTTATTATTTTAACATTGAAGTTGGTTTAATAAGAGAATAATCTTTCGGTCAAGAGATCTTCAAGCAGTCTCTATAGCACCTGATTTATAAAATCGAGATGCAGATCAATATTAGAAGATTAATTTAACATCAATAAAAGTAAGGATCCTTTTACATGATCATCTGTATGTATATTTTTGTATCATGCATGATGATTTTGGTTTTATGTAGATATATGATTATTTAATTATATATGTATATTATATGTTGATTGTTTGATTGTTGAAAATATGAGGTTTGATGTTTGAAAATTGAACAAGAGATGTAATATAATTTATTAAAAGAATTATTGATTATAAAAGAGAATTTGGATTGGCCATGATGTGGTTTGTCGGTCACAGGCCAAATTGTAATATCCTAGATTGCAAGTCATGGGCTGAATCATGACACTCTAGTTTGTCACTATGGGCCAAAGTGTTTAGTCTGGTTTGCCATCGTAGATCGAAGTGCGGTTAGTTTGGTTTGCCACTACGGGCCGAAATATAATTATTATGAATTATCATTACGGGCCAAAGCATAGTTTATAGTTTGCCAGTCATGGGCCGAATCATGATCATGATTATTCTAAATTAAAAGATAATACTTGATTTGAAAAATGTTAATGACATATAAAGGATAAGTTATATGAATTCATATGTGACATTTATCATGAATTTTTACATGATTCTTGATATTCAATTTTATATAATTGACTATGTTATATCGAATGCGAGATTTTATGGCTTATGATATCTTTTTGATATAATTTAATTATTATTTTTAAATTATATTATTATATTGATGTAAATATGTTAGAATTCTTATTGGACTGTAAAGCTCACAACTTTTCTTTTCTTTTTTAGTATGACATAACACATAGTTTTGGATGGATCTAATATGAAGTTTGAGCAATGGAGTGATCTTATAGGCTTGGCATATTCTTTAGGACATCATTTTAAGAAATGTGCGGCCATCACGTATTTGATCCAGGTACTAGATTCGGAGCATGATAGAGTGGTATCAGAGTTTAGATTTAAAATCACTAGAGACTATGGCATGAGTGATATCGAAAGCTTAAGATTACAGTTACTCAAAATTATGATTTAAGTGATACTTGAACTTAAGGTAATGATCTATAGGGACTGTAAGTTAAGGGATATTTGAGCAGAAGATTATGATTACTAAGGATGTGATAGAGGTAATTCATAAAATTTAGACTTCAATAGATAATTTATATCTTGGATTATATTTTAAGGGATTGACAAATTTATGATGAAAGAAATTTAGTAAATCCAAGATATTTGGTGGATTAAATCAGAGTGTGCAGCAAAAGTATGATGGTTTAAGCGAAGGCGTTATGGTAAAGGATTTGAGTTTCTTTTCTCAATAAAGAAGGCTATTTATGATCTCGAGAATAAGATAAGAAGTTTGTACTCTTAAGATTTTGATTTGCAGGACATTAATTTTGAGGATGAAATTATTTTAAGGGAAGAAGAATGTAAGGATCCAAGTTTTAACACTAATCTCAAAGCGAAAAAAATTTCAAACTCAATGGAGGACTCTTGATAGAGTTCATTTTCCTCCCTTTGAATCCGAGTAAGATTAGGATTCTAGAGTTCGCCAGAGCTCTAGATGCCCTCTTTATATCTTTCCCTCCCTCTCCTAAGCAATCCACGAAGAGCACCAACCTTCCTTTCTCTTCTTTCTCCCCTTTTTCTTCCATTAAAGATGCGGCATACCTTCATTGTACCTACCTAAAACCCTCATCGGAGGAGTCATCAGAGCTGAGATAATCTTGGCCCTTCTTCCTCTCCTTATTCCCCATCTTCTTCGAGATTATTGCCATCGATTAGGGCTGACGAATCATTGGATTTGGGCTAGAACAGGGTTCCCCTATTCTGAGTTTTTTCTTCCTCCATTTTACCAGTCATCGGTGGTTGTGGCCACACCATGGTTGGGTCTCGATCGGCACTAGGTGCCGCCGTTGGCTACTAATGGTCACCAGCCATGCTTCCATTGAAGGAAAAATCGGGTTTTCCTGCTGCAGGATGTATTTGATTGGATCAGATTTATAGTGAAATAATTTTAAAATTTTTTTATGATCTGATCAGATTTGATTATATTGATCTAAAATTAGAAGTAAAATAAAAATAAAAATAGTGATAATACTTATCATCTGATCGGATAAATGATTTATCCGTTGTGATGATCTGACGACTGATTCGAGGTTTTGATTGAGCCGTGCACACGCCCAACCTCTATCGGTACTATTCAAGTCAGATCTGAAAGTCTCCTTCTAGATTTGATCTTCAAATATCAGATCTAGAATCAATTTGATGTGCCTTTGATCTAATCTTCGATAGCAGCATGTTCGTCTTATAATCAGGGAATCAACAACTTAACCTTCGTAGGATCAGCAACCCAACTCATGTTCGCTGATATACCCAACTCTTTGGGCATGAGGAGAGGGAGAGGAGCAGGAAGAGGGCTTGACAAAATAGTCGGAGAGGTAGGGCTTTGTCGTGGTATCAAAATTAGTGCCAACACCTTTGGCAAGAGGTCTATTTATAGACCATAACTTAGAGTCCCTTTGCATATGACTTTAAACAGGTCAAAGCCAACATGTAGAAGGACTCTCCCATGAAGTCCATGCCACAATCTGAATTCTTTCTCATTTTGTCATACAAAATGAATGGAATTAGTATGCCAACAAGTTTGGATAAATCAAAGTTGGCATAGATAACAACTCTCCCAAAGTTTGAATGGTTTCAAATAATTTGATCCATTCAAACTTCATTTAAATGGATAACTATCCATGCCTATCCAAAGTGGGCACACATCAAAGGGGATAGGGACGTGCATCCTCCTGGGGCTCTCTCTCCTCTCGTAACATCTAGGGGTGCATGCCCAAGAGAAAATTCTAAAGACGTATGCCACCTCTTTCTTTCCTGCATAGATGGGTCAACTTTGACCCTTGTCTTTTTTCATCTTATGGAATTTAAGACAAAGTCTTTTCAAGTCCTATCCAATGAATTTATGTCAAGTCCTAATCAAGTTAGAATAAGCTTTGATCAGGCTAGGACTTGGTCCAGTCAGATCAAGAAAAATTCATCTAAAATTTTTGGGAGAGACTTGTTCAAATTTTATCTCATGATTTTAGGACAAGCCCTAATCTGACAAAGACAATCTTTGTTTTATTTCTATCTTATGAAATTTAGGACAAGCTTTAATCAGGCTGGGATAAGGTCCAATCAGATCAAGATAAATTTTTATAGAGATTCTGGATGAGCCTTGTCCAAATAGTTCTAAAAATTAGCAGATCTTATTCTATTTCCATCCGATGGATTAGGACAAGCCTAGATCAGGTTAGGATAAGATTTTTCTGATCTGGACAAGTTCTAGTCAAACTAGGATAGAGCCATACAAGGCTCTCGAATAAGTCAAATTCAATTTGAATCAGTTCGAGACAAACTAGAAAGATGACAGAAGGAGAATATTAGGTTCAATCATGTGCTAGCATGATTTTCTTGAACCTAATTGGATCTAATCCAAATCAATCGAACTGGATTAGCTCAATTGATGACATCCAGATCCAAATTCTTGTTTGTGTGATCTAGTTAAATTTAGTTCTATATGATAATGGAATATATCATGATTTCCATCAACGACATCATCGAAATATCTTTCGATGGACTAGAACTTTTCTAATTCATCCAATTAGAATTGTCGATCATCAAAATAATTCTAATTAATCCCAAAATCTATCAATGATACTTAGTAGTATATGGTGGCAACCTATTAGAATAAAAAAGCGAACTTCTTAGTGCAGCTATCTGTGTGATTGGATTCTTTTATCATGAGTTCCGACGGGATTAGGATTAAGATGAACTCGTCAAACTCAACACCCATCATATGAATGAATCATTCGATTCGAGTTCGATGTGAAATACTAATAAAATCTCCCTTCTATTATTTCACACTACTATGGCCATGGGTTTTAGAACTCGATTTCATGATCATCATAGGACCACTCCTCCTCTACTAAGATTGATAGATTCCATCTTGGTGTGATTGGACAGAGGAAGTACCTTATCGTCGCCATCGACTACTTTAAGAAGCGGGTTGAGGCTGAGCCTTTAGTTTAAATCACCAAAAAGAAGGTCCAACACTTCATCTGAAAGTCAATTATTTATCGATTCAGATTTCTCTGAGCCGTCATCACCAATAAGGGATGATAATTTGACAATCCAAAAATCAAGAAGTCTTGCTTAAAGCTTTGCATCAACCACAGACCCATCTCAGTCGGACTCCTATAATCCAATAGAGAAGCCAAGGTAAGTAACCAAACTATTTTGTATAGTTTGTAGGATCTGAAGATAAGACTAAGTCATGCTAAAAGACTTTGGATGGAGGAGCTCTATAGTGTCCTCTAGGTCTATCAAACTACACCTCAAGTACCAACCAGGGAGATGCTCTTCAGGGTTCATTCTTTTTTGGGTAAAAGGTTTACCTAGGAATCTATATTTTCCTAGGTAAATATAGACTGGAAAATGATTTAGCCATCTCCTAGATGGGTTCTCCTTTTTTATGGGTAAAAGCTGACCATGGGAAAGTAGCTTACCCATCTTCAAAAGCATGAGAATAAGGATAAGTTGGTCAATGAAAAAATTGATCAACTTTTCCATGATATTTATGCATAAAAGAATTGGCTCTTAGTCTCACCTTTGGCATCGAGGCGGTCATCCCTATTGAGATCAACCTTCCATCGATCTGAGTGGAGAACTACAATGAGCAAGCCAATTTTGGTGAACTGCGAGTGAATCTTGATTTGCTAGAAGAAACAAAAAAGCAAGCTCAGACCAAAATGGCTTCATATTAGCAGTGGATAGGTCGATACTACAATGCCAGTGTCAAACTAAAAGTCTTCTGACCTGAGAACCTTGTGCTCTGACAGTCTGAAGTGTCTAAGCCCACTGAATAGGATAAGCTATCTCCAAATTGGAAAGGCCCATACCAGAATTTGAAGGTCGTCCGACCAAGAGCTTAGAGGCTAGAAAAGTGCAACGGCAAGATCATTCCCCAAACTTGAAATGTTGAGAATCTAAAGGTATACCACTAGTAAGCTTCCAAGATTATATTCCTAAAAAATTAATAAAATATATATTATTCTTCTCAATTCTCTTACAGAAAAAATTTTCAAGTATCTAAAATTGGATCAAACAAATCTATAGACACCCCAACCTTAGCTAGGATCTTTAAAGAGAAAACTAGAAATGTGCCTACCATAAGGAGACGCCCGAGCTCTGACTTGGATCTCCTCGATTAGGTCAGCAGACCGATCTCTCAGAGATATCCTAGCTCCAGCTAGGATCTCTGAATATGTGATCGGTTGACAACTAGCACAAGGAGAAACCCGACCCAAGTTGGAACCTCCGAACTCAAAATCAAGAATCGATGACCACCTTAGATCTAACTCAAGTCCAGGTAATGCTTTAAAGCAACATATAACTATGTGAAAGCCTTAGCCTCGGATGGGAGATCGATATAGAGAAAACCCAACAAAGATTACTTCAGTGACAAGGTCCAAAGAGCTAAGTCTACCTTAGCTAATTTGATAACAAGCCCGAAGGGCTAATTCAGACTTTGATTGCACAGAAACTCATGTCTACTTTGACGACGTGCCCTAAAGGGCTAATTTAGATTTTGGCTCTTTCTCGAACCCAAGTTCACCTTGATGACCACCCTTAACTTTGGTATTGTTCTGGACCAAAATTTACTTCAGCTACATGCTGAAAATTTGGCTATGATCTCAAGGACTCAAACAATTCAAGCAACAAAAAGGTAAATCAACAAAAGTGCAGGAAATGAAATTCTTTTCATTAAGTAAGATGACTCATGTTACATCTACTTCGGTTACAAGTCTAAAGTATAAAAAAAATCAAAAAATATAAAATTGAGGAGCTTCAACCTCGATTTCGATCTCAAGGACCACCTCGAAGGGGATTTTCAGTTGCTGGGTGCTATCTTGATCTAGAGTTTTGCTACCAATAAAATTATGATTTCTACATATGCAGGGGTGGTTGGCACCATCTGATACCACTATTCTAGCTCAACGTTATGATTCATAACTGATGATGTACGTAGGCATCGGTTATGGCGACGGGCTCAGCGGTTGGTGAAGAAAAAAAAATGCTTTCGGTTTTCAACCAAAACCCAGAAAAAGATAGATAGATTCTTTTTTAAAATTTTTCATATTAAATATGAAGACATACCTTAATTTGCAGTGAAAAATAATATTGAGAACCAAGACTTTTGAAGGCTGATGCTTCGCAAGATTTAGATGTGCAGATTCTCTACTTCGCATGCATGCCAAACTTAATAGAAAGAAGGGATGAAAATCTTTGCTGAAAAGGAGCCTTGAGATTAGATCTCAAGCCAAGAGATGATGCTCCATACTAGGGATCACCACGCCAGAGGAGGAGATGCCCAAAGAAGAGGACAGCCAAGAGGAGAGCACCCAAGCCTTGCTCACACCCACCCAAATGCTCTAGCTCTCTCTTTCTCTCTTGATTCCCTTTAGGTTGCGTGTCTCACATGCCTAGGGATCCTCTTCTTTTGTACACCAAGGGTCCTAGGTCTAGTCAAAATCCTATTTTGGTTAGGAATCATGTTTCCTTAAACATGAGAAATCCTAAATCAATTAGGAGAAGTGCCAACTCATGGATTCTATCTACTTGCCGCATGCCCTAGGAAAGAGGTGCCAATCCTAATGCCCCCTAGTGGTAAGATGGTAAGAGAAGCTCGGGTTTATGTGGCTAAGTTAGCCTTGTTTAATTAGGTTCAAGTTTAATCTTATTCAAATCTAATTTGAATTCAATTCGAATCAAATTTGAAAGCCTGCTAAACCTAATCTAATTAGGATTCAGGTGCAAGTCTAACTTGATAAATTATATCAATTAGCCATAATTAAATCAAGTCCAATCAGATTGGATCAGATCTAAAATAATTAAAACTTAAAATTATTTTCTCAAAATCCCTGGATCATTGACCAGGTGAGATTCATCCACAGAATTAAACCTGCACCTCATGTCAAGTGCTAACTTGACATAGTCAATGTTTAATTTTGTATGACTTATAACTTAACTCCTAATAAAGTAAATCTATATGCTCAATCAAGTCTCATACTTTTAAATTGAACACATAGACTTTAGGTCAATTCCTTTTTACTTTGTTTGACTTAGTGCATGACTCTATAGGTTCGAACACTACTACATCGGTAGCATAGGAATAATTTTTTATACTAATCGAAGATACCATCTAGCAATGGTTCCTGATGTCTAGATAGATTAAGTATTTGTAAAGCAATATTCAAGAAGCTCGGCATATGGTTACCGTATGTTTCATTTCTTTGATCCTAAATGCTCAAGATGATCTAGGATTTGCTATCAACCCTGAATGAGTTATCCATATAGTATTTCAACCTTTCAAATCCATCATATGGATTACCCTGGCTAAGACTTTACTAAATTAAAATATAATGATACATTATCTCTAGTAGTCTGAAGGAGTCAATCCTATCTTGACTCATACACAGATTTCGTAAGTACTTGACTATACCCAGTAACCTTCCATCACTGCATTAAAAATGCAGCTAGTTCAGTACCAAAGCATAATGAGTTATTTGCAAGTCACCATGGTGATCTCAGGTTTGAGGAACACTCATGCCCATATCCTTTGCAAGTTGCTCTTGACAGCAGAGCACTCAATAGCTAAGTGACTGTTTAGTGATGATGTACTCTTATATCTCACCTGTATGCCATATTAGTATCACACACTCTTTGGTTATAAGGACAACCAACCAACATGGCATACAATGATCTATGCTCGATAAACATTATTGTTCTATTTAATGACATATCATTTAATCATGAATAAATTTAAGGACTAAATGATAAATCATTCTTTATCGATTTTAAATAGTTCTAAAGACTTCATCACAACACAGAAGTTCTTTAAAAAAAGATGCATAATTTATGATGATAAAGATAAATAATATTTATTAATAATTAATTCATATATATTTACATAAATAAGCTTAACTATTAATAGGTTGATGATTAACTTTAGGACATAATTTCTAACAACTCTTATTTGGACTAAAGCCAATTGGTACAATATCATATATCCATCTTCAACTTATGATTATCAAACTCCTTGACTGCAAGGACTTTAGTGAATGGAGGTTAGCCACGTTCTCCTTTTCATCAATTTTTTGAAGGTCAACATCACCTCAATCCACGATCTCTCGTATAAGATGGTAGTGATATAGAATATATTTCGTCCGCTAATGTGTCTTTGGTACTTTCATCTAAGTAATGGCTTTAGTACTGTCATAGTAGAATAGAACTAGACCATCAAGAAAGAATGCCACTCTAAGTTTAAAGATAAATTTTTTCAGCCACACAGCTTTCTTTGCAGCATTGGATGTTGCGATGTATTCCGCCTCAAATACTGAGTTGGCCATAGTGTATTTCTTAAAATTTTTTCAGTAGATAACTCCATCATTAAGGATATAAATGTATCTCGATATACTCTTGCTATCATCAAGATCAAATTAAAAATTATTTTATTATTATTTAAAAATAATATTTTAAATTATTATTAATAATAAAATAATAATCTACATGATATAACTAAAATCATCTAAGATGCTGAGGTGGCAACACCACAATACTCCTACATAGAGACTACTTTACTATTATTTAAAGTAATATTTTAATTATTATTAAAAATAAAATAATAATCCATATGGCATGACTAAAATCATCTAATATATTAATAAAAATATTATTTAAAAAAAAAATTAGTATGTTATTATTTTTAAGATTAAAAAGTGATATGTTATCTTTTAAAATAATAATAAATTAATATTACCATAAATTTCATAAGTTTTAAATCTGATTCTCCATAAACGAGCCACTGATCCTTCGTATTTCTCAAATACTTAAAGATGATTTTCACAATCTTTTAGTAGTTCTCTTCTAAATCAGACTGGTATCTATTCATTATCCTTAGTGAGTATACCACATCTAGTCTCGTACATATTATGGCATACATGATAGAATCTATTATTGAGATATATAGAATTCTACTCATATGCTCTCTCTTGAGAGATTGTCGGACAATCCTTCTTGATGAGAAAAATTTCACGGTCTATTAGAAGATAGCCTTTCTTAGAATTATCCATGCTAAACTATTTTAATATAGTATCAATGTATGTGGACTGAGACAATCCAAGCAACTTTTTAGATCTATCTCTATAGATCTTTATCCCTAAGATGTAGGATGCAGCTTCTTCCAAGTCCTTCATGGAGAACTATGATGATAGCCAAATTTTTATTTTCTATAATGCAGGGACTTCATCTTGATTAAGAGAATGCCATCCATATATAATACAAAGAATACAATCATGGAACCATTAGCTCACTTGTAAATCCAGAGTTCTTCTTTGTTCTTAATGAAGCCATGCATTCTGATTGTTTTATCAAAATACATATTCCAACTCCTAGATGCCTGCTTCAATTCATAAATGAATCTCTAAAGCTTGCGTACCTTAGACTCATCTGTGGATGTGAATCCTTCAGACTGTATCTGTATCTTATACATCTCTTCGTCTAGCTCTCCATTTAGAAAAGTTGTCTTCATATTTATTTGCTAGATTTTATAGTTCAGATGTGCTACTATCATAAGCATGATCCAAATGGGCTTGAATATTACTATAGAAGAAATATCTCATCATAGTCTATACCATAATGCTAAACGATAGCCCTTGATAACCAGATCGATGGACTTTATAGATCTCTACCTTTCTATGCCCCTTTTCTTTTTGAAGATCTACTTATATTCTATAAATTTTATTCCTTCAAGTGGATCAACTAATGTCCATACATCATTGATCTTCATAGACTTTATTTCAAATCTCATGGCTTTAAGCCATTTATTAGAGTCGGATCACTATATCACATTCATGTAGGTGATCGGATCCTCATCGTTTTCATCAAACTCGATAAGATCACTATCTTGAACCAAGAAACCATAGTATTTGTCTGGCTGATATAGTACTTTACCGGATTACCTTAAGGATGCAGGTATATTAGGCTTTGAATTTGATCTAATCAAATTCAGTTTGGGTTCAGCTATTGGTGTCAATTCTTATACCTATCGAACTTTATCAAGTTTGACCTTAGAGGTATTAGTTCCTTCATCAAGAAACTTCTTTTCTAAAAAGACTATCTTAAGGCTGACGAACATCTTTTGTTCATAAGCAATATAGAAATAATATCCTTTGATTTCTTTTGGATATCTAATGAAAAAATATCTGTCAGACCTAGATCCAAGCTTGTCCGTCATTAAATATTTGACATAAGTTGGATACCCCCAAATCCTAAGATGTGAGAATACTGGCTTATGCCCTGTCCATATCTCATATAATATTTTCATTATAGATTTACTTTAAAACCCTATTAAGAACATAATATGCTGATTTAAGCACATATCTCCAAAAGAAGATCGGCAAACTGGCAAAGTCCATCATGGAATGAATCATGTCTAATAGAATTCGATTCCTCCTTTCTGACACACCATTGTGTTGTGGTGTCTTAGAGAAGTCCATTGTGAGAGAATCTTTTTCTCTCCTAGATATGTCAGAAATTTACTGAAGAGATACTTATCCTCTCAATTAGATCAAAAAATTTTAATACTCTTTTCAGTTTATTTCTTTACCTCAATATGGAACAACTTAAATATTTTAAATAATTCAGACTTGTGTTTCATCAAGTAGACATACCTATACTTGGATTGATCATCTATGAATGTAATAAAGTAATGATATCCACTCCTAGCACTTGTGCTCATAGATCCATATGTTAGATGTATGCCTTAGAAGTCAGATTGGCGGACAAAAGTAGAACATTCTATGGGCATAATTTATAATTTTTGACTTATAAATAAAATCTATTATTTGATCATTCGCATCTATGTTAAATTACATCTATGCATCATCCATTGGGTTAATGAGTATGATAACACATATTTTCAAAGGTTGAGAATTTGAGATATATGTTATGATAATTAACTTATAAACTATTTTTGATCGTAAGATGATCATGAGGATAGTGATCAATTTAGAAGATTGATGTGTGATCGCTTTCTTAGGATAGATGAGTCTTAAATCAATGGTATAGAGACACCAGAGCAAAAGTATAGGTATTTGTTAAAAATAAGTATACTAATGTGACCAACTTTGAGCAGTCATAAGGAAGTCTACCTTCTCGTTAGTGACATGCTTGTTGCTATAGTTATGTGTCTAGTTCTCTGACCTGAGGTGCATCGATAGTTCATCATGAGGGTGTTATAATTTGACTATATCATAACTCAGTCTCCTAGTCATATGGAATCATAAGGTGTATGTTGACTATAGCATGTTCATTATAAAAATTAAATTGCACCAAGATGGGATCTATTAACCTCGATAGAAGAGAAGTCTTATGAGGATCATGAGATTGAGTCCTAAAGTCTATGGCTATGGCAGTATAAAATAATAGACAGTACAAGAAAATAGAGTATTAGCGATGAACATTATCGATGGTATTTTTGTTGTTGCTAATATATAATAGGTATTAGCGATGGAATTAGCGATGGTAGGAATTAGCGATGGTAAGAATTACCATCGCTAATAAAATTTTTTACTGATAACTTTAATGATGGAAGGTTAGCCATCTCTAATAGTTATTAGTGATGCCAGTGGCGACGACCATACCGTCGTTATAGTTATTAGCAATAGTATTAGCGGCGATAATTAGTCATTGCTAATACTAAGTAATTTTATTTTTTAATCAGATTTTATCAGTATTAACGATGGTAGATAATTATTAGTGATGGTATTTTACCATCGCTAACCAAAAATAATTTTATTTTTTTTTTAATTAGATTTTATTATTATTCATGACGGTAGATACTTATAATAATGGTATTTTACCATTGCTAATAAAAAATATTTTTTAAAAATTTAATTTTATTATTATTAGTGATGGTAGATACTTATTAGCAATGGTATTTTACTGTCGCTAATAATAGTTTTTACCAATGGCAAATAGTGACCAAGAAATCTATTGCTATAAAAACTAAAAAAAAATTAATTATAATTATAACTAATTTTTTTTAAAAAAAATTAAATTTATTATTGATGATATTGGCCATTGCAAATAGTCAGCAATGCATCACTAATACGGTATTAGCGACAGCAAAAGTATCATCGCTAATTTTAAATTTTTTTTTTATTATTTAAATATAGTATAATTTTAGAATTTAAAGTTCATCTTCATCGTTCATTATCTAAATAATTATCATTAGAGTATCATCACAAAAAATTATCTTAATCTGATATACTTAATAATGTCGATCAATAAAACTTAATTTCGATGGTCATGAATAATCGCATGATGATTTGATAAATAGAGATCATCGATGGATCCAACAATATACAACGATGATCTTAGTGATATTTATAGCATATTATCAAATTTTATTTTAATCGAATATCATTATCATGATTAATTTAGTATGGAATAATTTGAATCGTTAAATAAAAAATAAGTGACCAAAAGGCCAAACGACGTTTGATTATAAGATAACTTTTTAGATAAATGATCTATACTACTGATAATTTTTTAGATAAATGATCTATGCTACTACTTTGGTCATTTATATGGTGGTGATCATAAAATTTAAATCACACATATATTAACGATCCAAAATTATATGTCTGTTGATATTCATTCTTAAAGTTTTTAAGTAATTATATTTGTGCTTTTATAAGATCTGCTTAACATGGATGGTTCATATACATGCAGTTTAAATTTTATGATTGCCACCATACAAATAATTATAGTAGCAAAGATCATTTATCTAAAAAATCATCTTAATCGAACATGGTTTGACCTTTTAATTACTTATTTTTTTATTTAACAGCTAAAATCATCCCATGCTTAATTGACCATAATAATGATATCTGATTGAAGCAAAATTTTGCTAGTAGTATATAAATATCATCGAAATTATCGTTACAAGTTTTCATATCTATTGGTGGTCTCTATCTATCAAATCATCAAGTCCTAGTTCATAGCCTTTGAAGTTAAATTTTATTGATGGATATAACTAGGGCTATTGGATCGAGATGGTTTTTTATAATGATACTCTAACGATAATTATTTAGATAATAAATGATGAAGATGGACTTTAAATTCTAAAATTATATTATACTTAAAAAAGATAAAAAAATTTAAAATTAGCGACGATATTTTTGCCATCGCTAACCCAATATTAGCAATGCATCGCTAACTATTAGTGATGGCTAAAGCCACACCAATAAATTTAAAATTTTAAATTTTTTTAGTTATAATTATAATTAAATTAATTAATTATCAATAGTTATTAGTGACATCTCCATTTGTCATCGCTAATAATTTTGAAAAAAAATTATTTAAAAAATTTTAAAAATTATTTTTTAAAAAATATTAGTATTAGTGATGGCTATCTATTTTTAGCGATGGAGTCACCATCATGAATACTTTTACTGACGGTATTAGGATGGCCAATTTATCGTTGCTAAAACTCTATCAATTTTTTGCTCTTCCCGTGATTCTCCTCCTATCAGCACCCAAACCCTTCTCAAAACCCTCCCCCTAGACCCCCCCCCTTTCCTCCCTCCTGCCCCATCCCTTTGTTGTTTCGCGGCCCTGAGCCTGCATCCCTTCGCACTCATGACCGCCCTCTCACTGGCACCCAAATCCTCCTAACCCCCTTTCCTCCCTCCTCGCCTCGTCCTTCTGACATCCCATGGCCCCGAACCCACATCCCTTCATGCCTGCAGCCACCCTCTCGTCGGCACCAAAACCCCCCTCATCCCCTCCCAACCCCTTTTTCCTCCCTTCCTGCCCTATTCCTCTGGCACCATGCAGCCTTGAGCCATAACAAGATGAAGAAGACCGATCGGGGATGAGACCGATGATGATGACCACTGGCCACCACTATCCTAGGCCATGATGGAGGACCTCCTCCTCCCTGTGGCTACCTCATAGAAGCATGGCGGAGACCCTCACTACAAGAAAAATAGGTTTTTGCATCAAAAAAATTGATGCAAAAGTTAGAATATTATTACAAAAATTTAGTTATTGCAAAAAGCTTAGTTGCAAAAGGTATTTGAAATAAATTTTGAAATAGTTGCAAAACCTCAACATTTTTGCAACAAAAAAAACTGTTGCAATAAGATAAAAATTATTGCAAATGCAACCCAACAAAATTCAAATATCGTGATCTTCTTAATTTTTTACAATAATTTTTTTCATAATTTACAATAATTTTTTTTATTGGTAAGCTTTTGCAACAATATTTTGTGATGCTAAATATAGTATTTTGATTATATTATTTCAAAATTTTAAATTTAAATGCATCATTTGCAACAAAATTTTCTATAATTTGCAACAATATTTTTTGTTAATAATTTTTTGCAACAATATTTTATGATGCTAAAAATAATATTTAAGTTATAATATTTTAGAATTAAAATTTAAATATAAAATTTATAACAAAGAAAATTAATGCAAATTAAGAGTGTGCATATATACACACACATACGAACTTGTAGACATAATAAGTAGAATATATTTTTAATAAATATTTTATATTTACATATATTTCTATTAGCAAAAATTCAAAATAAATATAGAGCTCATTGCTCATGCTTTTCTTTACAAACAAAGCCAAAATATTTCTGTTTCAATGACTAATTATAAAATAAGATAACTTCTAACAAAAACTATGTTTTCTTTCACCAATAGTTTCTATAATCATTTGTCCAAACTTATATACAAAGAGAACAAAAAAAAGAGAGTAAAATATAACAAACCCAGCATACATAAGATCTAATAAAAAAACTATGTCAATCCAGCATACATAATATCTTAGTTTTCTTTACAAAACAACTAAGAAAGAACAAGTGATAGATTGGAAGATAAACTTTTAGCAAAAAACTATCATCCTCAAGCATTAGATCAATGCTAGTTATTTGCCATGTTCTGCAAATTCAAAGAAAAAAATATTAAAATATAAATAACATACAAGTTTGAGGTTCAAGGTATAGTAGAATCTTAGCTTTTAATTTTCTAACCTTTTGGAAAAGTGCAAAAGTCCCTCAAAAATTTATTGGGTCTAAGTCAAGCTGCAAAAAAATAAATATATTAAAAAAATTAAAACTATGTATAGTAAGAATGAAGGCTACGAATCTAAGTATAATAAGAATGAAGATGAAATCATGAATGGCAAAAATCATACTAACTTACATTTATAGCTTAACCGTTTGAGATTTTAGTTAAGTAGACTTGCAGCATAGCTTTCATATCAGCTTGGAACTTAGCTTACATCTCTATACTTTGAGCCTCCATATCAGCTCTCATACATCTCATCTCTTTTTCTTGTTGAATACGTTGCTCTTCAAATCGCCCCTCTGACTTCTTAACTTCCTTGACCACTTCATCGTGTTGCTAATTAGCTTGTTCTAATTGAGCTTGTAACCTCATTTTACATTTGGCAGGTTTGGAACCATAATTTTGGTAATGTTTTTCACTAACAACTTGCTCAAAGGCTTCATCAGCAGTCAAGTTCAAAGGATTTTCTTCATTTAACAAATCTAACACATCTTCCTACATTTGGTATATAGATATGTATAATAATTAGTTTGTTTAGATTGACTATCATACGTAGTTCCTCTAATATATAAGAATTCAAATATTTAATTACAGGGGTTTGTAATTCAAATATTCATAATTATTACTAAATAAATTACTTACATTAACTTCCATTGCTTTATCATTGATCCAATCTCCATTACTCTTCATATGAGTAATTTTTCACATTTGATGCATATTGGGCATTTATCTAGTGATAGAATTCCTCTACACAAGAAACTTTATTATTAATTAAATTATCATATAAATAATAAATCATAATATAATACTAAATAAATAATCTTATGTTGTCATGCCTAACATTTTTAAAACTTTTGCAGTCAGTAATATGAGGAACATATTGCTTCTTCCTATTTGCTGTGTTTCTTAAGCTAGCTGCCTATATAAGAATATCAAAAAAAAATTAGATTCAGCTAAAAAAAAAAATTTACTATTTTCTTAAGTATATATAATTTATAGAAAAATAAATCGAAAAGTCAGATGTCTTGAAGTAATTCACAAGATGCTGCCAATTAGTAGGAGAGATAATTTTTGATGGATTTTGCAAACACTCCTTATTTGTTTTATAACATTTGTAGTGATTATATAAGCATGAGCGGTAAATATGATAGCTATTATTGGCTATTGATTTGATAACATTCCATATGAAAGAGCCTTTAAAAATTAAAGCAAATAGATTATCTAATTATTTATAACTGAATTAAGTATTTTGCATAACCAAATCTATTTAGCTTAGATCTATGGATATATGCACATAGGTCTTAGACATGCTCATGCTAAGCCTCTAATACTATAGAGTATCAGAATGCTCATGGTTAACAATCAGAAAATAAAATAATTTAAATATTTAGATGATTGAAATATAAGAAGTTTAGCACTATATATTATATTATATTATACAATACTATAAAATATATTTTTTATTATTTTATTATATTAAAAATATATTTTTAATTTAGTTATCAAACACATGCTAAAATTGTATAGCACATTAAAAATATAATTATCAAGTATTAAATACTTTTAAAAAAAACTCAACACAACCAACAATAATAGATCCTAATAATCCAACCACTGCCAACTAATTAATTTTTATAAAAATATATACTAATAATATATAACAATATAACAATAATCCATCCCGTGATCTACCGATTCTACCTATCAAGAATTATTGGGGATTTTTTTTTTGTTTAACCCGAGGACTCTGTTCACCAGACAGAGAGGCGAGCTCGGCGACGCCAGCGACTGGCGGCGAGGGGGAACGAAGGTGAGGGCGAACGGTGATGGCGGCGAGGGGCAGCGGCCGACGAGATCTTGGATGAATGGCAGGGGCGGCAAGGGGGAGTGAACGGCGGTGGCGGCGAGGGGGAGCGGCCCACGAGGTGTCGAGCGAACGGCGGTGGCGGCGAGGGGGAGCGGCCCACGAGGGTCGAGCGAATGGTGGTGGCAGTGAGGGGGAACGGTCCGAGTTATTGTCGGGCAAACAATGATGGCGGCGACGGCGACCGAGCGATGGTGGCAAGGGGGAGCAGCCCACGAGGTCTTGATCGGTGAACAATGATGGCGACAAGGGTGAACGACGTTGGTGGGGAGGGGGATTGGCCTGTGAGATGCCATCCGAGGGGGAGCATGAGAGAGGTGAGGCGGCGGCGGCGAGATGGTGGCAAGTGGGAGCGGCGGCGAGGTGGATCTCGTCGAAGGGGGAGCGTGCGAATGGAATTTGTTAGGGTTTCGGAAAGGACAAGAGGAAGAGAGAGTTGGGAAGGAAGAGAGTTGGTCGTGAAGGCTTAGGTGCGAGAAGCAAATATTAGCCTAGCCTAAGCTGGATTAGTTATTTTTTATAATAAATTTAAATATATAATAATTTTTTTTATATATTTGCATCAAATTTAAATTTTGTTGCAAAAACAATAAAATTTTCAACAAAAATAAAATTTTGTTGCAAAAAATTTAGCATTTTGCAATAATAATAACTAATTATTGCAAATAATATATTTATTCGTAGGCTTTGCAATAATTCTATTTTGTTACAAGAAAATATAGAATTTGTAACAAGAATAAATTTCGTTGTAAATTATTACTGCAAATACCTTTTTTTCTGGTTGTGCCTTTTGTTGATGTTTCCTGTATTCTCTACTCCCCGTGCATCCTCCTTCCCAGCATCCCGACCTCGTTGGTGCCTCCTACGCTGCAGTCCTGAGCCCACCGCCTCGGCCCCTCCTCGCTCGAGCCCGCTGGTGACTCCATGTAGTCGCTCCAGTCCTGTCTTGCCCATGGCCATCCTGACCATACCAATTTCTCCTACGTCGTGGCTCTGTCTCTCCTACAGCCGCCCCAACCCCGCTGGTGCCTCCTACGCCATGGCCCCAAGCTCACCACCCTGGCATCATCTCTCTTGCGATTGCCTTGACTCCATTGGTGCCTCTTACGCCATGGCCCCAAGCTCGCCACCTTGGCATCACCTCTTCCACAGCCATCCCGACCCCATCGGTGCCTCCTATGCCGCGGCCTCGCCTCGCTCGCGGCCGCCCCGACCCTATCAGTGCCTCCTATGCTACAACGCTAAGCTAGTTGCCCTAGCCCCACCTAGCCCACTGGCCTTCTCGTGGCCCTATCCCCATCAACTTGATCGCACGACCCTATCTTGCCGCCCCTAGCTCGCAGCCCCAACCCGGTGGCCCCTACCCCACAGTCCTTATTGGGAGTATCAATACGCTTTGATATCACTTGTTAAGGATCTAGTACCAGTGGATTGCGACAGAAAGAAAGAAAAAAATTAAAACGAGAATAATTAAGTACATGGATCAACCTAAAGGCTCGCCTCCATGGGGCATGTAGAACTTCACTTTGAAAAAGGAAGAAATACAAGAGGAGATTATCCACTCTCAACTCACGTATACAATCTTCTTAATAAGAAGTTATCCTTACCAATCTCTCTCTTGGAGATCCCTTGAAATGATCGCAGTCCGTCGTCTAGCTGTCTGTCCGAAGTCCTTGCTCTTGCTGGTGCTAGCATCCTTCTCTCTTCTCTCTGCATCTCAGGCTCTCTCAAAAAATACAAGCCACAGCCTCTACCTCAAGTCACGGCCTTTCTGCCAAGCCATACCACCTACTTTTCTCGGTCTGCTGCTTAAATAGCCATGGTCACAGTCCAAAATCCAAGCAAAAATGGAGAAGAACTACGCACAGTCTGTGTGGAGAAAGGACTCCCTCGTGCGTCCGCGAGGCCGCCTGGGCCCAGGCCGCGCCCGCGCGTGCGCACCTAGGCCTAGGTCGCACGTGGCACTGGGCTGTGCGCCCACGCTCCCATGCTAGGCTACGCCCGCGCCTGGGCCGTAGGGCCCCACCAGTGCGCTGGCTGGCCCACACCCCAGTGCACGCCTGGGCCGACCCCAGCGGGCCCACATGCCTAGGTCATGCATCCATGGGCCTACCGATTGTGGGCCCCACTTTGGCGATCTATCGGATGCTTCGTGTGTTTTTTTTGCACGTATCTTCGCCATCTAGACTTCGATTGAGGTATTCTTGGGCTTGTTGGACTTCGTTCGTCATACTGGACCTCATTGTGGACTTAATATGAGAGAATTCAAGACATTTTTCTCAATAATCTCCATCTCGACTCGATATTCGATCTTCATCTATCCGAGAGTTCGTCTAGTGCCCCCATGTCCTAGGACAATCGTCTGTTGATCATGGATGGGTAAACATGAAAGTTGAGCTAGGCCACTCGATCCCACCTCCATCAACTACTGTGATCTGCCTGACCTGAGATCTGTTCGGGGTAGCCTCCTGCGGTAATAGGAAGTTCACCTTGCGACGTCGTATGTCGTCCTCCCGAGTCTCTCATCCTGTGCCTGATCCTTCTCCATTTGGAGCTCCACCTCGCACTGAGTTTTCTGACATGAGGTAATCATACTTTTTTCCTCTAAGCACCATTCTACTGCCACACATGACCTTCAGGATTCCTCCATCAGCTTTGCACCTGAAGTTGGTCGAATTTAGTTTGCTCAGTGAGATTAGATACTTCTTAAAGCTGAGTATGTATCGAACCTCATGCAACTTATTCACTATTGCATCATGGAGCTTCATGCTGATGATCCTACTGCCCTTGATCTCATAGCTCGATCCATCTGGTAGGAATAGTGCCATCACCAATCTTCAGAGAGTCAAACATCTCTTTTCTACAATATACATGATGAAAATAAACAGAATCCATAATCCACTGAGAGGAAGAAGTAGATATCTCATCAAAAACTAGAAGAACATCATCACTATCTTCTGTATCGCTAGTGGCCACTGCCATAGTAGCCCTTGTCCGATCCTTGAGTTGTGGGCAATCCTTGACTCGATGCCCCAACTTGTCGCACCTGTAGCATCTGATCTTGCTTTGGTCCCTCGTTTTGGACCTGGATCATCCTTCTCGTGATTCTTTGCCATTCCATCTATTACCTTCTGCTCCTCCAGAAATCGTCAAAGCTGAGCTGCCACCATCTAAGCTCAAAACTGGGTTCTTCCTCCTAAGAACTTCATTCTGGAGTATCGTTGCAGTGACCTCGTCTATCTTGATGGTGCTCTTCCCCACTAGAAGAGCAGTCATCAAGAACTCATACGAAGGAAAAAGCGATGCTAACAAGACCAACGTCCTGATCTTCTCCCCAACATTTTCGCCAACGTTGAGAAGATCGGTGAGAATTAGTTGAAAGTTGGATAGATGCTTCCGCACGCTCTAGCCTTCATCCATCTGCAGCTGGTAGAACTGCCTCCAAAGGAAGAGGATATTAGTGAGGGACTTCGCCATGTACAACTCTTCAAGCTTCAACTATAGCACCATCGAAGAAGTCTCATCAAGTACATGGATCGCCACATCATCCGCTAGGTACAAATGAATTATGCTCACCGTCTGCATCTGGATCCGCTTTCAATCTTTCACCTCTATGGTGGCTGACATCTCATCGTACAAGAGAGCATCGATCAAATCATGTTGGATGAGAACATCCTTTATCCTTGCTTGCCATAAGAAGAAATTGCCCTTCCCATCAAACCTGTTGATCTCTATCTTGATTGTGCTTGTCTTCTCCATATTCTTCAATCTCTATCACTACTGTTGCAATCTGCACTCCGATACTGTCTGAACTCTGATACCAATTATTGGGAGTATCAACACGCTTTGATACTACTTGTTAAGGATCTAGTACCAATGGATTATGAGAGAAAGAAAGAAGAAAATTAAAATGAAAATAATCAAGTACGTAGATCAGCCTAAAGGCTTGCCTCCATGGGGCATGTAAAATTTTACTATAAAAAAGAAAGAGATACAAGAGGAGATTATTCACTCTCAACTCACGTATACAATCCTCTCAATAAGAAGTTATCTTTACCAGACTCTCTTTTGGAGACCCCTTGAAACGATCACAGTCCATCGTCAAGCTATTTGCCCGAAGCCCCTGCTCTTACTGTCACTAGCATCCTTCTCTCTGCTTTCTACATTTTAGGCTCTCTCAAAAAATATAAGCCACAGCCTTTACCTCAAGTCATGGCCCTTCTACCAAGCCACACCACCTACTTTTCTCAGTCTGCTGCTTAAATAGCCACGGTCACAGCCCAAAACCCAAGCAAAAATTGAGAAGGACCGTGCACAGTCTATGTGGAGAAAGGACTCCCTCGCAAGTTCGTGAGGCCACTTGGGCTCGCGCACCCATGCACTGGCCGGCCTGCATGCCAGTGTGCACTTGGGCCGGCCCCAGCGGGCCTGCACGCTTGGGTCACGCATCTATGGCCTGCCGATTATGGGCCCCACTTTGGCAATCCGTCGGATGCTCCGCGTGCTTCTTTCGTATGTATCTTCGCTATTTAGACTCCGATTGAGATGTTCTTAGGCTCGTTGGACTTCGTTCATCATTCTAAACCTTGCTGTGGACTTAATATAGAAGAATTTGAGGCATTTTTCTTAATAGTCCCATCCCTATGCCAGCATGCCTATTATTGTGAGTATTATTGATGGCCTCTTGTAGGTGCTTCCACCTTCTCCCTTAAGTGCAATTTTTCCCATAGATATCCAAAAAAGAGAAAGAAATAAAAAAAAGTGTTTGGCACGAGGTATGATAAACAAGTGATACATTTGGCATGAGGTATGCTATGGTCTATTTTTCTTATTTCCACGTGATGTGTTAAACCATATGAGTTCAACATTGGTTTTGCTCACTATATTTTTTTGGTCGCCTTCTTGTTTTCCTTGATAATGATCTAAACTTAATGGATATTGAAGGAAATAGCTTCACAAAATACTATGGCATCTTTTCTTATTCCCATATGATGTGTTAAACTTGATAGCTGCTGATCGATTTTGCTTGCTAAATTCTTATGGTTGCTTACTTATTTTGTCATGATCATGATACATTTGGCATGAGGCATGCTAAACAACTGATACATTTGGCATGAAGTGTGCCATGTTCTCTTTTTCTTATTCCTATATGATGTGTTAAGCCTGATGGATGCTAATCCATTTTGTTTGCTATTTTCTTTTGGTTGCCTTCTTGTTTTTCCTGATGGTCATCCAAACTTAATGGATACCGAAGGGAATGGCTCCATAGATATATTATGGCCTCTTTTTCTTATTCCCATATGATGTATTAAATCTGAAGGATGCCGATCGATTTTGCTTTTAGCTGATAATAAAAATTTTTTTATGATATATTTGGCATGAGATATGCTAAACAAATGAAATATTTGGAATAAGATATGCTATATCATTTTTATCTTATTTTCTTATGATGGGTTGAAGTTGATGGTTGCTGATGGATTTTGTTTGCTATATTCTTATGGTTGCTTATTTATTTTTCCTCTAAACTAAATAAAAATTGAAGGGAATGGCTTCTCAAGTTACTATGGCTTTTTTTCTTACTATTATTGTACTTTATTGTTTAAGACATGTTGCTTAATTTTGTATGGTGGATGCTTAATTAATATTGCTTAGTTTCTTTATGTTTCAACTTGGAATTCATCATGTTGGGTATGTATCAATGTAAAATCTTATGTTATTGGAATTCATGCTATTGAAATTAATACTGTTGGATATGTATTTTGCTTGCTACTAAATTTAGCAATTAATTTTATAAATTAAAAAATTTTAAAAAATAATTATGATAAAAAAACTAGCCATTATGAAAATTTCTATCATAGGGATCGACCTATGGATCGTTTCTTGATATAGGAGTCGACCTATGAGTCATCTCTTATAGCAAAATAAAAACATCCCATTTCTATTTTTGGATGGTAGGACAGCACAGGTCGTCCCCTGATAGAGGAATCATCCTTTGGATCGATCCTTTTTGTATGTCACTAAAGAATTTAATTATAATTTTTTAAAAAAATTAAAAATTATTAGCGATAGTATTAGTAATGGCACATGCCATTGCTAATATTTTTTTAAATTTAAAAAATTAAACTAAAAAATATCAATGATGACATTAGAGACAAAAAATGCCATCATTAATATTTTTTAAAATCTAAATTAGAAAAAAATTAAAAAATATTAGAGATATAATTAGTGATAGGATATGCTATCGCTAATAGTATTTTAAAATTTTAATTTTAATTATAAAAATAAAATAAAAAATTAGCTATGGCACTATCGTCGCTAATACTGTTGCTAATTATCATACTGTTGCTAATTATCTTTATTAGCGATGGAAGATTTGCCATCGTTAATAACGATAATTAGCAACAAGGGTTTATGCGACGGACTTTTATTGATGGCTTGTCATTGTTCATAGCATTAGCGATGGCAAATCCCTTATTAATGAAGGTATTTAACCATCGCTAATAATTAATTTTTTTGTAGTAAGAAAAGAGTTTCTATTAGGATTTCACATTGGACTCAAATTGATTGATTCTATCATATGATGGACATGAGGTTTAACGAGTTGATCTTGATCTCGGTCCTGTTGGAACTCATGATAGAAGAATCGAATCATACGATAAGTATATTGAGAGGTTCTTATTCAGTTCTAATAGATTGCCACTATATATTGCTAGGTGTCACTGATGGATTATGGGATTAATTAAAATTATCTTGATAATCAATAATTCTAATTGGTTGAATCGAAAAGAGTTTCGATCCATCAAATGAAATTTCGATGATGTGGATGATAGAGATCACAATATATCTCGTTACCATGTAGAACTGAATCTATAGGGTTACACAATTAAGGATTTTGGTTCTAGATGTTTCAATTAGACTCATACAGTCTAATTGATTTAGATTAGACCTAATTAAATTCAAGAAAGTCATGCTAGCACATGATTGAACCTAATCTCTCTTGCTTTGGGTTTCCTATTGGATAGGGCTTAGACAAATTGGATTTGGCTCATATGGACACCATGAATTGTTGTGTCTTGATCTCCCGATTGGATAAGGTAGATGAGAAGGGGAGCATGCCCCCTAGATTTTCTCTAGGGTGTGCATCATTTGAGAGCAAGAGAAAGGGGTGCACACCCCTTATTTCATTCCTAGCATGTGCCTCTTGCTAGTAGTAAGCTTGAGAGGATAGAGTTTGAATCAGTCCAACAAGGTTTAAATTTAAACTAAAGTTGTTTGATTTAAATCAAACTTAAGTGGAGATAAAAGGGGATTTGTTGAGGCACCTAACCATTCTTATCTGGATAAGATGGTGCACGCCCCAAGTGTATTTTGTTTGACAAAATACATGTAGAAGAGAGGAGGGGTGCCATATCTATTGTGGGGAGTCTTTCTGCTTTAAGTCTTTGACCCAGTCAATGACTTAAAGGCTAAGGACTCCTAGTTTTCTATTTCTATAAATAGGAAACTTGCTAAAGTGTTTAGCATGTTAGTTTTAGAAACTACGAAGCCCTACCAAATCTCTTCCTCACCTCCTCCCTTTCCTCTCCACTTCCTCTCTCTCTATCATGCCCAAAGGTGTTGGGCTGATCGAAGCACTCGAAGTGTTGGGGTGCTGTCTGTGTAAGAAGAAGGAGAACTGATTGAGCATAGATCTAGTAGCTGCTGATGATCAGATCAAAGGCAGATCCAGAAGATCCAGATCTAACTTGTTGAAGTTGGATCAAAGTTGGAGAAACGTTCAGATCTAAGTCCGAGTGGATACTTCTAGAGGTCAGGTGCGTGTGCGGCTCAACAACGATCTCGATTATTTAGTCATTAGATTACGAAGATCGTCTACTTGTATAAGGTAATGTGATCACCTCTTGAATGCATGCTTTAGATAGATACTATTATATGCTGATTTTTACATTTAGATCTATGAATCGCAAGCTGGATCGAATCTAAAATTTTTGAATTTTGGTGCATTTGATCCGATCCAATCTAGCTAGTAGAACCGTTCCTTCACCATATACATTAGTATATACTAGACCTAGAAGCTTACTGGCTCCTTCATCTTTTCTAGTAAAATGTGACTTAGTCATCTTCCTAAGTAGACAAGACTCAGGTTGGCAATGAATTAAAATTATTGACTTTGAGGATTCTCTCTTGAGTCAATTTATTTATCATGTTCTTGTTAATATGATCTAGCCTATAATGCCAAAGGTAGGTGTTGGAGATATTATCTATCCTAGGATGTTTGCCAGACAAGTAGACTACATTAACTGCATAAATCCTATTATTCAATTATCCATGTATCACAGTAATACCATTCAAAATGATATTATAAAATTTTTTCTTTATTGATATTTCATAACTGTTCTTGGCCAAAAAGCCTATAGAAATAATATTCAATAAGAAACTATGACAAAATTGACAATCACTAAGGATAATAATGCGAGAATTGAATACAAGCTTAATGAGCCTTAAAGCTAGAACCAGAATTGCTCTTCCATCTCTAACGTTCAGAAATCTTTCATCTTCTTCAAATCTCCTATTGACTTATAAATTTTGTAATAAATTGCAAATATTAAATGGGCTTCTAGTATCTAATACCAAGATAATAGTATCACAAATAGAAAGCTTGCAAGGTATTATCATATAATTATCTTCCATAGCAACAGCTTGCTTCTTTTTCAGCCTATTTGGATCTAGGGAGGTAATGTATTAAGGATAATTTCTCTTTCAGTATCTCTACTTCTTACAGTAGAAGCATTTTGCCCGACTCTAATCGGATTTGAGCTTCATGGTCTGACCGGGCATAGATGTCGCAGCACGTTGTTGCACCATCCTATTTTTCTTCTTCTTCTTCTTCTTTTCTTTCTTAAAGGGTCATCCAGAAGAAGACTCTCCTACTATATTCACCGACTCCTTCGAAGTTGGTGATATCACTATAACAAAACTTATTTTTAGTGGCAATTAATTGGAGGCAAAAGTCTAATTTTCATAAATATAATTTAAGATATCAAAATTTAGAGGTAAATAAAAATAATTATCGTTAATATCTATTTTTTATCGGCAAAGGTATAAATTGACATGCTATAGTAGAAATAGGTTTTGGCAGTGGTTTTTATTATCTTTAGTGGTGATTATAATCGCTGCTAAAGGATTTACCGGCAAAAGGCATTATGCCACCTAAAGCAGCATCGAAAAATGTTTTACTGGTGATTAATGATGGTGTCGATAAAGGCCTTTTAATTGTCGTGAAAGGTCAGAGCTTTTTGTGGCAAATGTTGTGGCATTTATTTGTGCTGTAATAGAACATTTAGTAGATGAGGGTTGAAAAACCTATTGCAGCAATTACAATCGCTGAAAAAGCCAGGACTTTTAGTAGTAAATATTTATGATATTTTTTTTGTCGTAATAGGTCATTCGATAGATGAGGATTGGAAAATCTATTGCAGCAGTTACAATCACCAAGAAAGTTAGGACTTTTAGAGGCAAATATTTATAGCATTTTTTTTGCTGTAATAGATCATTCGATAGATGAGAATTGAAAAATCTATTGCGGCAATTACAATCACTGGGAAAGATTTTAAATTTTGAACCGGATGACCTCACCAACGAATGGTTACAATCTGTATTAGAAAATTATAATTGCCTAACAAAAAATTTCAATTACAATCCATAGATAACTCTTTTGAGGCCACTAATTTGTTGTATTATTAGTTTCATGCCAATTAAAATCCTTACGTCAAATTCATAGTGCAACAGTATTTTAATGAATCCATTGATTATATGGTGCATGTTTACTACTAGAATTAACCATAAGACAAAAAGTAATCATCCAAAGATTTTGCAAAGATAATTCACATTCTTGTCATTATACAAAAAGTGAAGTACTTGGCCTTCATACATCTCATTTATAACAAAATCTAAAAGCAAGATCATGCCCATGATGCAACATGTACATATACATATGCCAAAGATCAAATTAATACATTTGACAATTCATCTTCCCTGCATTCAATCATCAGCAACTTTGGACATGGATCCAATACTAAAATCAAAGTTGATGCATGTCAATTGGCTATCATTCTCTCAAATCATCCTCATGATAAGTGTGTACAAACTGTTACTCCTTTCCTTTTCCTTAAGTTCGTCCCTAATAGTAAAATCCTCATGCCCTAGCTGCTGCTTCAATTGCCGTTCATCACTATCAATCATCTTGGCTGATCTTGCCTTGTCCAAAGGTTAGCTTTCCTCTTCTCGGCTCCTCCCTTTTTTCATATTCTCTCTAGCTCTTTCTCCCTCTCTTTGGCTATCAGGCCGATGCTATTCATCTTTTCCCTCTTTTTCACCTTTCCTCTCATTTTTATCTTCTCTCGCCCTTCTTGCACTATAAGAAAAAATATATTATCAGCTAAAATATAATTTGATTAGAAAAAATTATATTTCTTACCAACCAAGTTATAACTATTTGCCATAAAAAAAATATATTAATATTATTTCAAATGTTGTGCGAAGAGTTGATAATTTTTTTTTTAATTTTGATCAAAAAATATGATGTACTGATCTATTAAAATTTTTAATGATCAACCATCGATCGTAAATTTTTTTCAACTAAAATTTTGATAGCTAGAATTATTAATAATCATTATATTATTAAAATATTATAATATTTTAATTTTTTCACGCTCATCGCCAATTAGGAATAAATTGGAGTGCAACATTTGCACCAAAATCCCGATGCGACTTCCATTCCTTCCCTCCCCCTCTCTCTGGCCCTCTATCCCTTCCCCTTGCCTCTGCCTCTCTTTTCTTAAATTAGAGTCTCCTTCGTCCATCCCACTACCGTCGGTGACCTCATTGGCATCAGAAAGCACTTTCATTATGGCATCGGTGGCCACTCCTACGACTGTGGCTGCGTCTTCTCTCGTTGAGTGCGTCCTCCTAGATTTTTTTCCATTTTTTTTTTCGGCATCGATGCGGGAGAGAGTGGATTGGAGCGGACGGAGGAGAGGACGAGGCCAGCGTTGGAGCTGGCGTGGTCGAGGAGTTGGGAGGATCAGTGGAGGAAGAGGAGATGGTGGTCGAGGTCAGGGTGCTGGGAGAAGAGGGTCTCGAGGTGGACATCGAGACCGCATTGGTGGAGGCACTCATGGAGGAGGGAGGGTAATGGCACCGATATCGGAATCACGAGCGGTGAGAGCACTGCCTGTTCTTTGTCCATTCCTCGAGACCACATTGGTGGAGGCACTCATGGAGGGGGTAATGGCACCGATATCGGAACCACGAGCGGTAAGAGCACAGCTCGTTCTTTGTCCATTTACCTCTCACCCACCTCCCCTTCTCCCCTCTCCTTAAACTTCACTTCCTTCAATCTCTATTCGATCGATCTATCTATCAATCGAGGCCTAGGGTTTCCTCCTCTTCGTCCATGAATGACTCCAAACCTCTCCCTCATCCGTTTCCTCTTCGTGTGGTCAGCCACCTCTCCCTTGCTCCCACTCCCTCGTCTATTTCCTCGCCATTGGAAAAATAAATATAAAATAAAATAAAATTCTTTTCCCAAAATGTGGAAAACTTTCTCTATTATATACATATATATAAGGGAGCTTAGAAGGTAGTCACCCAGCTTTTATCAAGGACCGACTCCTTTCTCCCATTCTCCCGATCTCCTTTCTCCCATTATTGCGATTGGGGAAGCTTTTTTTTCTACTTATTCTTTTTTTCCTTCTATTTTTCTCCAAATCCGGAGTGCTTCGAGCTGAAGGTAAATCCTGGTTTTCTCTACTTTCGTTATCTTTAACTATGCATCTATTCATCGTCTTCATGAAATTTTCGGATTTTAAATGCTTGTTAGATGGATCTTTTAGATTCTCTGATGGATTCTATGCGGAATTTATGTCGTGGCCACTGCTATTGTTTTTTTGTGACATTTTTTATTATATTTTTGTGGATTCTTTTATGGTTCCGAGTGTTATTTTGTTGGATGCTAGGAGCTTAAGTGAATTTCTTTTTATTTATGGGGTATTCCACTGGGTTATTGAAAAGCTCTGGTGCTTGCAGTGCATTCTAGTAGTTCTCATGTTTCATTCCTTGGATTGTCACTTCGGTTTTAGTTACCGAGTTTGTAACTCTCAACGGTTCTTAAAGACAAACTAGAAATTTCTTTCAAGGTAATGGATAAGCTAGGTTAGACTTCACAACCTCTGAGGTTCATTAATCATCGTCAAGCTATTATGGCAAAGCTAACTCTTTCGTTTTCTTTCTCAGCCATGGAATTTTCTTCGATACTTTTCCAAAATCTATTAGTATAAAATATCCAGTAAATATCTTGGATTTTGAGCTTGTTTCTGGTGGTATTAGTTTGTGCCTGCATGCCTGTGTTTGGGTTTTGCTATTATGGTTCATTTTGAAACCAATAGCAGTTAGACATCTTGGTTTTGGCCTTTGCTGGTCACTTTCCAAATTGGGATGTTGAGGATAGGATTGCTGTTTTTCATGCCCTTTTTGCTCGACAGTGCTGTGGTCTTTAGGTTTTGTTGTTTTAGCCATTCTGGCTTCTTTTAGTATTTCTTAATTCATATCACAGGCATTTAAAGCTCGGGGCTTTATGGCCGTTATAGCTTCTGGTTGTGGGTTTTAGATGTCTTAATTTTTCTAAGCAAACCAAATGCTGTGAGAGGTGCTGATTTGGTGTGGCTCGTAATTACAAGTGTTTTAACATTCAAAATGGTAGATATAATCTTGACTGGTGGTGGTCTTCTGATTTCCTGCAGTTTTGATCGTGACTAGAAAAAGATAGAAGCATTTGTTGGCTCAAAGACAGTCATCCAGGTATTTTCCAGACTAGTTATGTTTTCCATGATGCAATCTTTGCATTTTATACTAAGACATGGGAGGAGTTACCTTTCAATCCTTCTATTTTTCTTTGATATAAATCAAATTATAAAAGACAGCAGAATGAATGGTGCACCAAACTTTACAAAACTTTAAGCATGTAGAAGTGCATGTACAGACAACGAACGAGGTTCGATAATTTAATTGTATGATTAATCTGAGTCGATGGAGCATACTAAACCTTGGATGGATAATCCAGCAGAGTGTTGATGCTTAGTTATTTCTCTTGCTTTCCCTGCATAGCAGGCCGACAAACCTGCTGCTATTCCCACTACCACTGCCATCGCTTCTCTCCACTGGTGTTTCTAATATTCTAAAGTTGCAACATTAACTACTTCATATTCTATTGGCTTTTGCCCTTGGTTATTGTGGAATTAGATGATCCAATGTTTTTTTTCCTTGGTAGAACCTCCAAAGGATTTTGAGAACAATATAAATGGCTTCACCCACTTTGCATCAAATGAAGCCTAATTAGCTTTGTTAACTGACATGATTTAAACTTTTACTCGAAAAAAAAGACATGATTTAAACATTAGGCCATCTTGCTGTTATGCAGAAAAATTCTTTTGATAGAATTTTGTCAAAAATTGTTATTATTTACACTATCTTGCAATGAATACTGCTTGTATATAGAGGGGTTTCCTAATGTGATATGCTACTTAGTGGTGCTCCCATCATTATTCTCATGGAAAAAGAAAAAACAAACTGATAGACGAATAAGAACAATAGCATAATTATAGTACTTCTAAATTTTAAACATGTCAAGAAGATTGATGATTCATAGTACCATAATTAAAGTTTTAGTGAATTATTATCTCAACTTCTCGGTATGTTATCTTTCACTGATAATGTAGTGTTTCATTGATAAAACCAATAATGTAGCAATTAAAGGATGCCCCAGAAAGGTTTACATTTGGATTTTGTTCCTTGTATCACTTTTTGAGTTAATTGATAACATATATCATTACTGAATAATGATCTTACTGATTAATGATCTCATTGTTCGCTAATTGCTCTCATTGATTAATGATCTCACTGTTCGCTTCAAATGGTAGATTTTGTTCCTTGTGTCGCATTTCTTATGAAGAAAGATTCTAGACAAATGCGCATCTTCATAATGATATGATTATTATGTTGATTTCGATCCCTTAGATTATGTTTGCATATTTTAACTGATGTAATATATTTTACATGTACATGTACGAAGTAGAAATGTAATCAACATCTTCATTAATTCCCTTTTTAAATTGTAGGAAAGCAAGTTATTATGGATAATCGTAAACGCAAGAGATGGATGGATGTAGTAGAGTTAGTAAGGATTACTTGGATGGGGTAGAGAGTTTTCTCAATTCAGCATTCAAGTATGGATCTATTAATGAGAAAATTTCTTGTCCTTGCAAAAAGTATGTACGTTACTATCATAGAAACCATGCAGAGGTTTATGATCACCTTGTAGTCAATGGGATAATGCATGGGTATGATGCTTTGGATTCTGTTACACATGCAACCACTTCTAATGGAGTCACCACTAATGGGGAAGAAACATCTAGAGGCAATGACATGGTCGAAATGATATGTGAAGTGTTTGGAGTTTATGATGAACTAAATTTAAATTCAAATACAGAGCATTTAGATGAGGCAAATTTAGAAAGATTTGTAGAATTAGAATTCATGGAGCATTCTTTGCCAGATGTTGAAAAATTCAATAAAGTGAGAAGACATAGAGAAAGAATTATATCCAGGCTGCAAGAACTTTACAAAATTATTCTTTTGTTACATTTATATTATATAAAGTGTTTGTATGGATGATGCAACCCGAGCTTTGATGTATTGTTGGATGTTCTGAGGCGTGCATATCCTAACAGTGAGATACCGAAATCTTTTAATGAAGCAAAAAAGGTTATTGAACCATTGGGGCATAAGTATGAGAAGATTGATGCTTGTCCTAATGATTGTCTTTTATTTAGAAAGGAATATGCTAATGATGATTCATGCTCAAAATGTGGGGCTTCTAGATGGAAAAACAATGAGAATGACCAACTCAATGATGTATCAACTTCAAAGAAATGGAAAAAGAAGAAAGTTTTTATGAAGATTATAAGGTATTTCTCCTTAAAATAGAGACTCCAAAGGTTGTTCATGTCATCTAAAATGGCAGATTTGATGAGATGGCATGCAAGGGACCGCAAGAAGGAAAATGGTATTTTGAGGCATCTAGCTGATTTTGAAGCATGAGAAAATTTGGACCAAAGGTATCTACAATTTGCTAAAGAGTGTCGTAATGTTAGGTTGGGGCTAGCTAGTGATGGTTTTAACCCGTTTGGAACAATGCAAAGGGTATACAGCACATGGCCAATGATTCTAATTCCATATAATTTGCCACCATGGAATTGTATGAAGCAAGAGTAATTTATACATGGCCGGTGTATACAGCACATGGCCAGTGTTTCTTCTTGCTTGTTTTCTTAATACTTTTTGACACTTTTTTTCTAATTTCCTATGTGGAACTCGGGCCCCAGTCTCACTGTTAAATAACCTTGACCTGTCAGTCAGTGATGTATTAAATTCATGACTAGAAAATTTGCTTTTGCAATATTTGTACTTTCTTATACAATTATAAGTGGTTGCTACCTATTCAGGTTTTGGCTATAGGGATCTTGATGCATGTCATCTGACATCTAATTTAGACACCAACCTATTTTAAAAAGATTAAAAATCCATATGTAACCCAACTTTTTTTATTGAATATGACCTGACTCAATCTATATAACTAATTTAATAATAAATTGAGTTGGTTTAAATAGATTAAGTATATCTTAAATGGATTAAAATAGATAGTTTCTCTTGGAAGAAAATACAGTGTAACATGTTTTATGCATGTACTGTGAATTTGCTTATCAAACCTAAATGACATGAAAAAAAATAAGATTATGCTAATCAACAAATTCACAGCAATCTATGACTCCCCTGTGGATATTTTGGCAATTGGAGGAATGGATTGAACTTCATATGTTAGGCCAGATCATGTTATAATGCCATGCTTTTTATTGTACCTGAATATAATATGCACCTATATAATTACAGAATTTGTTCATTTTGCAATAATTTTATATAATTTGTTGGATTAATAATAATTATAATCAAGTTTGTTTGTGTTTAAAAGTGCATTTAGCCGGCAGGTTTGTTGGCTTTTTTCCCCCCTCATCTGCAATAGCGGGAGTACTAACTAGTCTCACTTGTGTAGTGAAGATAGCCATATATTTTGGAGAGGATTGTGATTAAACCTTGAAAGGACCATGGCAATCCTTGATGACCATCTTTGGCTATTTCCAATAATATTTGCTAAACAGAAAGAAGTTTAACAAACTTCCATTCATTCTTCATTGCATGCAACTCAAATTAAAAACCTACTTTCTGCTATCAACATGAGATCAAAGTGATAGCTCAGAGCATGCAACCAAATTGCCATACTGGGATCTCCTATCTAAAAGTGTGACTTGTTTTCCAGATCCTTTCTAAATCTATAGTCATTTATTTCTAAATTAGCTCAGTATTTTTTTTGGTTTTTTGAGAGAAAGTGATTTCATTTGCAAGTGTGTCTCTGGCATGGCCCTTTTTGCTATACAAAATATTAATTATCTTGATCTTATGTTAATGTAGTAGTCATCTCAGAAGTCCAACTTTCCCTGGCAATTTTATGCTAATAGAACTCTCCTTTACGTATTGTGTATGAGGCTGTCTAGGTTCTTTATTAACGTGTTGATAATAGCTTTTCTTCTTGTTTGAGTTATGGCATTGACTTGCCTTTAAAGATTTTTTTTTTTTTGTTATTATGGATAATCATCATATGCTATATTATTGCCTCATGTTTTTATAGTAATTACCAACTTCTCATCTTTCACTCAAAGGATCACAATGTTATACGTTTTTTTATTGTTGGGTCTTGGTTGATGATTTCTTTGCACGCACATCATCTGGATAGAACTTTAAGAATCTTTAGGTTGCTGCATGGTGTTTCTTTTGTTAGAGTGGTTTACCTACACCAATGTGAGGCATTCTCTATGAAGGCCTTGTTTTGCTCCTTATTTGTGGGTTCTTTTATAAATGTTCCTGTAGCTTCTTTTTTGTACTTAGGCTGGCATTGGGTGATAGATGGTGGTTGGCCTTCCTAAAATCTACATTCGTTGTTTTTGTCTTCATTTAATTATTAAGGGATGTGGTTGATTCTATTTTTATTAAAATTTGTCTGCTATCCATCCTCCAGCTTATTTGGTTGGCATGTGATGTTGAAGCATATAATTGATCTTTCTTGTCTATAGTATTAGATATTTTTATTGTATGTTGTCATGATGCATCTAACTGAAGCATAAGAAGTTATTTAAGACTCGAACCCTCACTTTGATTTGAAAATTACTTGCACAGATCTATTGCCTGCATAGTTTTTTCTCCCCTTCATGGCCTACCACATCTTATTTGAGTTTTTGTGTTAAGTTTATTTCCCAAAACACTTCTATTGAATAGTTTGAATCTTATACCATCTACACGATTTTATGGTCAGTTGGCATGAAATTAAAATCTTATGCTAGCCTGAGAGTTTCAATGCTGGTGTTTTATATACATTGCATCAGAAAACTTCATCCTGCAAAGATAGAGCAGCATAATCATTGGTTTCTCACATTTTACAGTATTTTTACTGCCTTTGAAATTTTCAGAAATAACATGCATCTGAACACGAGATTTCCAGTTTTAGATTTGCTTAACGAGGATCTAAGTTAATTTTTTTATTCAATGTTCTAAATGTTGGGTTAAGCAGAATTGATGCTATAAATATTGAAACAAAAATCAATTTAGTACAGTTGCACAGTGAGATAGAGGGGCAAATTACTATAGAAACAACTTAGAAGTAGGGCAACCTGAGACATATGAAGCAGGGCAACCTTAGATAGTATATATGTTCTCGCAAGGTGTGGTAAAAGAATTGGTTTTTTATGATTTTAAAAGTAATTATTTCTTGGGGCATGAACTTTTGTCCGTTGATATGTGCCTAGGCCTTGTAATAGTGGATCTGCTCTTAGGATCCATTTAGTTGGAGTGTATCAGATTAGAGGAAAATTTGATGATTTCTAAGCATCATTTATCTAAAAAAATGATTGTAGAGGGCTCCAATAGATCCTAGGCCTCAAATAGATCTCTTTATTAATTATTACACATGCCATGTCATAGATTAAGTTACTTGAACTGATGCTATAATATATTTTTAGGGAATTGATAAGTAGGGCAGCATATTTTATTTGCTTTAATTTTCCTATCTTCTATTCTCTTTTTAATTGCTTGACCATTCTACTGCAGGGTTCGTACACATTTATCATGAGGATGATTGGAGAGAATGGTAGCTAGTTAACATGTATCAATTGTGATTTTAGTATTGGATCCATGTCCCAAGTTGCTGATAATCGAATGCAGGGAAGATGAACTGTCGAATATATTTTGACCTTTAGCATATGTATATGTACATGTTGCACCATGGGCATGGTCTTGCTTTTAGATTTTGTTACAAATGAGATGTATGAAGGCCAATTACTTTACCGTTGCATAATAATGAGAATGTGGATTATCTTTGCAAAATCTTTGAATGATTACTTTTTGCCTTATGGTTAACTCTAGTAGTAAACATGCACCATACAATCAGTGAATTCATGGAAATATTGTTGCATCGTGAATTTGACATAAGGATATTAATTGGCATGAAGTTAGTGATACAGCAAATTAGTGGCTTTAGAAGAGTTCAGATTGTAATTAAAAATTTTCATTCAGTGATTATAATTGTCCAATACAGTTAGTAACCATTTATTGGCGGGATCATCTGATTCAAAATTTAAAATTTTTCCCAACGATTGTAATTGTTGTAACAGGTTTTCTAGCCCTCATCTACCGAATGATCTATTACGGCAAAAAAAAAAAGCCATAAATATTTGCCGCTAAAAGTCTTGGCTTCCCCGATGATTGTAATTGCCATAATAGGTTTTTCAACCCTCATCTACTAAATAACCTATTACGGTAAAAAAATACCATAAATATTTGTTGCTAAAAGTCCTGGCTTTTTCGACGATTGTAATTGCTATAGTAGATTTTCCAACCCTCATTTGCCGAATATCCTATTATGGTAAAAATAAATACCATAAATATTTGCCGCTAAAAGCTTTGATCTTTCGTGGCAACTAAAAGGTCTTTACTGACATTGCCATTAATCACCAGTAAAACCTTTTCTGATGCTGCCTTAGGTGGCATAATGTCTTTTGCTGGTAAATCCTTTAGCGGCAATTATAATCACCGCTAAAGATAATAAAAACCACTGCTAAAACCTATTTCTATCGTAGTATGATCCTTCTTAAAGTTTTGCAACAACCCTAGCAAACCATGGTAGTTGATTGCAGGCTTTGTCATTCTATAATGAATAAAAAATGGGAGGTAGGATTTAGGCAAGAAATCTAGAATCGCATCTTTCCTAAGCTATTCATGTAAGAGAAACCTGAGCTTGCTCAGATTCTCAATTAACTCGATCATATATAAATACAGTATATGATCAGTAACTATCACCCCATCCCTTATCAGGCGTTGAAGATTGTACAACTGATCTTCTGCCTTTCAACATTATCGAGAGTGCTAAAGAACTCATTCAATATTTGATGCATGTCCTCTGACTAAGCATTCTCGAATTTATGTGTGAACTTATCATTCATTGCCACTGGCATAATACAATGCACCATGGTTCATTCATTGAGCCACTTCTAGAAAGTGTCTCGAACCATCCCACAAGCATTCTGAGCGGGCTCCTTAGGTGTCGGATATGTAAGTACATATAGAATCCTCTCATACTCCAGAACAATCTTCAATTTTTGATACTAGCTATCAAAATTGAGTCCCATCAATTTATCACTGTCCAACAGTGATCGAAGCTATAAGGTGGTGGCCATAATTACATAAAAAAAAATAAAGCCTAATTAATATATAAATAATTAAGCCTAAAGTCTTTGACTTTAGTCTAAAAGTTTTTTCACTATTTTATACGAATAGATAGTCTCTACCTTCAATTCGAGAAATTAGCTTAATTTCTTAGTGGATACTAGAATCCACACAGACTGCACATATGCTCGACTTTGGTCGGGCAATCCATCTATAGATAGGTTCTTAATCAATTATTTTTTTAAATAAAATCTAGTATTTAATTTTGCCCCAGGTTCCATTTCAATAGGCTTTGGTCTCTACTGAAAGGTTTGATTAGGTCCAACCATTAATATAACCATACTCAGTGTATCTAACCAATGCATGATCAGGCCTGACTTTGGTTGGCCAACCTAACCACCTATTAGAGAGACGTGAGTGAATTATCATATTATGATTGATAATTCCAATAGCAAATAAGCATTAGGCCTTTGGGCCTCCAATGATTATCAAACTAATAGATCCATTATCATTCAACTTAATAGAAGGCTATGATCCAGTTATCACCATAACTATTTCATTTTTAAGGATCTAATAATTTAGAGAATTTGGTTAACAATTTTAAGAGAAGAGAAGAGATTAACCAGCTAATCATGATCCTTCCACTGACTTCACCAAGTCAGACCAGAGATAAGCCAGTATAGGGATACCTAAATTAGTCACACTAATTTACCTTACTGATATGGGTTAGCTTGAATCATCAGGTGATCTAATCAAAATCTAATCCACCATGTCGGCCAGGTAAGTGAGATTGGAAAGAGGGATATGCTATTAACTTGCTATAAATTTAATCTATGCGAGTAGCTTCCAATTAAAGACCACTGGTCAAAACTATTAAACTTATTTTAGACATCAACTGGTCAATTAGTTTTGATTGGATTCATCTAATAATTCGGGCATGACCACTGAGCCACAATCAGATCTATTTGGTCTAATTAAAGATATGGACTTGACCAACTATAACTATTGCATTTGATCTAGAGTGTCCTTAATCAAATCTAAATCAACAATTGGTTAGATTTGATCAACTATTTTTGTTAAGTCCATTCTTTAATTCTATTGTTAGGTCTAACTTAATTAATTGATTTGATTCATGCTAACCCATTGGCCCATATTTTATGCAATTGTCTTAAGATCTTTAATTCATAATTCTAAATACTAACAAATCAACTCTTGATTCTTAATTAAGTGTATGGCTGATATGGGTTCAGGTTCGGTACCTCAAAACTAGTTTCTATGTATAATAATTAAATTAATTTTAGATCTCTAATATCTTATATTAGATATAAAATAATTCTAAAATTTTTTTTGCTGTTCATCTTTAAGAGTAATAATCGTAGCAGCTCCCCTACACGCCATAGGAGAACCTCATCGAATAGAAGGAGAGGGCTATGAAATCATACTTTTCTCCTATGATCGAACAGCCATGGTGATCTGCCCAATCAAATTACTATGTTACTTAGATTAGAAATCTGATTTCTAAAATAAATTACATCTATATGTATATTAATCAAAATCAATCAAAGCATGCACACATGATCATATCATCATCCAATCTTATTACAACATCATCATACATTAATTCAGATTTGAACCTTTATTTATATAACTTATAACATAAAAATTCAGATCTGGATTCATGAAGAAAACTATCCAAAACCTTATTATGCATGCAAAGGAAATTTCAGATTTGCATGAAGATCAAACACATGCCTTTATTTTGTTCAAACTAATATGAAAACTTGTATAACAATTTCAGATTCAAACTTGATTCAAATATATATTTCACAACTGAAATACTTCCATAAGAAATATGTCAAATACAAATTTAAAATAGATTATAATCAAGTTTTTAATTGAACAAAAATCTGCTGAAAATTTCTGGTAAAACAGATTTTCAATAGTCCAGAGGCTATTTTTGATCTGATAACTTGGTCAAAATCATATGAAAAAATTGTGAGAGAATCAAATTGAAATATACTTTGTTCTCATGCAAAAATTCTCATAAAAAATAGATCAAAGAATTACAGAAAAAATTATGAAATGTACTATGCATATATAAAAACCTGCTCTGATACTAATTGAAGGAAAAATATGCTTTTGGTTCTCAACCAAAATCCAAGAAAAGGTAGATATATTCTTTTCAAAAAAATTTTATATCATATATGAAAGGCATACCTTAATTTGTAGTGAAAAATAATATCAAGAATCAAGACTTGTAAAGTTTGATGCTTCACGAGATCTGAATATGTAGATCCTCTACTTCATGTGTATGCCAAACTCAGTAGTTAGGGATGAAAATCCCTACTGAAGAGGAGCCTTGAGATCAGATCTCAAGCCAAGAGATGATGCTCCACACTAGGGGATCACCATGCTAGAGGAGGAGATGCCCAAGGAAGGGGACAACCAAGAGGAGGGCGTCCAAGCCTTGCTCACGCCCACTCAAACTCTCTAGCTCTCTCTTTCTCTCTTGATTCCCACTAAGTTACATGTCTCACATGCCTAGGGGTCCTCTTCTTTTATAGACAAAGAGTTCTAGGTTTAGTCAAAATTCTATTTTGGTTAGGAATCATATTTTCTTAAAAATGAGAAATCCAAAATCAATTAGGAGAAGTGCCAACTCATGGATTCTATCCACTAGCTGCATGCCCTAGGAGAGAGGCACCAATCCCAACACCCTCTCGTCATATTGGTTGGCCAAGATGGTGAGAGAAGCTAAGGTTTATATGGCTAAGTGAGGCTTGTGAGGATTGATGGTGCTCCCAAGCCTTGGGAGGCAACGGGAGGAGTCACGTTGTTGGCTCCGAAGATTTCAGAGGCTTGGTTGGTGCTTCGAAGACCTGACACATAAGATGAAGCAAGGAACCAAAGTCGAAGAATCAAGATTGCAGAAGGTAGATTTTTTGCAGGTTAGTCAGCTCGATCCAAAATTGGGTCGGCTAAGTCTTAGAGCACAGACAAAATAGAAAGCTGAGCATTCAGGACTATTGGCACAGCACAAGACTGGGCCGACTCAATTTTGGACCGAGTCGACCCAGTGGAACTTAGCCGGCTCAATGCTGAGACTGAGTCGGCTTAGTGCATGGGCAAAGTTATGCAAGGATCTATTTTGGATTAGAATCTGTGTTGATCCTACGGGTCTTAAAGCCTGATTTGAGAGATCTTAAGGTGGCTAATTCATGTATGGATCGGATCTAAATCCAAAGGATGAGGGTATGGGAGACATGGATGTTCATGGGCTCGGTAAGTGCTTTCATGTATTGGATTGGCCAGTAGAGTTTTTGGTCGGGCCTAATGTTTATGTATAAATGCATAGATTATATTAGGATTTTCATGGGTGGAATCAATATGGATCTTTTCTTCCTTAATTTTCTCTTCTTCTCTTCTTCTTTTCTCTTTAGAGTTGCCACCTTAGGATTCTTGAAGAAGCCCTAGAGAAGGGGGCGTCTCCCTTAAGCCTAAGAAGGGAGGCGCCCCATCATAGATCCAGATGGAGGATCGATGGTTTGCTGTCCATAGAGAACGTCACAGATTTCTTCAGATCCATGCTAAAGATTTGAGGCTTTCGCAATGTGGTATCGATGCTTTTGATGTCAAGGATGATTAGCGTTCGAGCGATATCATGGATCTATGATTTGGTATCAGAGCTAGATGATGCCTGAGATGTTGTAGATGGTAATATGGTATCAGAGCCTGATGGGGCATGAAAGTGAAGGAGAAGTCATACAAGATGAAATCAGAAATCTGCACAAGGATTCCACGATATGTCTCAACTCGATCTTTGTTATTGCTGTGGTTTGGTCAATCAGAAGCAGCGAGTTGAAGGTGGAGGTTGAGAAGATTAATGGAAAGGAATTTTCTTAGGGTGGAAGGATTGGGTGCATGATTTGCTGATCGGTCTTGATGGAAAGACTGGGGTGTATGACGGTTATGTGATAGATAAGGAGTGCTGGAGTGCTGCAGTAGCATTTTCCTAAAGATGTGAGACTAAGAGAGGCTCGGTGATGCAGCAGTCAACGAAGGTATCTCAGTAGAGAGCATCAGGGTTCTATAAGAAGATGGGCAGTGTGGGACTATTGAAAAGAGATTTTCCAAGGGATAATGGTCGAAGGAAGGCTAAAGAAGCGACCATACGTTCTTCGGTGTTTGAAAGGTGGGGAAGTAGTCGAAGATGTATTCAGCGGTTCGACCAGAGTATGAATTTATGGAGCCTTGAAAATGATGAAGATTAATGATCCATGGAGGTCCAGTAGGTTAGGATTGGATGGCTATAGAGCGACGCAGAGATAATGCTAGGGAGCGTTGGAGTGCTGCAGTAGCGCTTTCCTAAAGGCATGGGACTAAGAGAGGCTTGGCGGTGTAGTAGTCGAGGAGTGTATCTCAGTAGAAAGTATCAGTGGTATCTCAAGAAGATCGGGTGTAGGTCTCAGGGAAAGCCAGGAGGTCTCAGGGAGTGCCAGAGGTATCTAGCAGTCGGGAGTATCATGGATTAGGTTTCTTCTATTGGAACACCAGGGAGAGTTGTGGTTTAGGTGGAGGATGGTTCTTCGGGTGCAACTAAAGCGATGGTTGGTGTAGGGGTAGAAGAGAAGGACTAGGGTGAAATTTCTTAGGGTTCAGTCACTGGATTCAGAAGAGTTGAATGAGCTCTTAGATTTTGGAGGTGCCCACGGGTTGCAAAGATATCCGAGACAGCTTCAAAGCGATCCACAAAGTGCGGAGGATTCGAAGGAGCAGCGATGGCGTTCGAGGTGCAGCGGCAGGCTCAGTAGTATAGCATTGAGTGGTTGACCTCGAGGGACTCGGTGATGGAGTCGACTTCTGCAGCATCAAGTGGACTTTGGATATAGGTGAAGCTCCACAGTGGTGGTTCATAAGTGGAGAGAAAATTTGGTATGAGTTTAGAGCGTCAGTGATGCATAGTTTTAGGTAGAGCGGCATGTGCAGGTGGACAGACGTAGCTCTAAGGAGATCATGTCAGATGGTACAGCATGTGTTGGTACAGAAATGCTGTAGGTTCTCCAAGAAAGTTCAGAGAAAATGATGCAGCTGCTAAGCAGAAGGGATCCTATAATTTTAGGATGGTGCTAAGAAGCAAGCATAGGTCTTCAGCGGTAGAGGCGATTATCCCAAAGGCCTCAAAGGTGCACAATAGTTGAAGAGGATTGGTAGAGGCGATATTTGCATAGGTGCTGTTGAGTGCACAGGGACAGTGGGATCGTGCGGAAGGACATTGCCGAGGGATTTGCCAAGGCTTGGGGCACCAAGGTGGAGCTTGTGAGGATTGATGGTGCTCTCAAGCCTTGGAAGGCCATGGAAGGAGTCACCATGTTGGCTCCAAAAATTTCAGAGGCTTGGTTGGTGCTTCAAAAATCTGGGATATAAGGTGAAGCAAGAAACCAAAGTCGGAGAATCAAAACTGCAGAAGGAAGATTTTCTGCAGGTTAGTCAGCTCAGTCCAAAACTAGATCAGCTAAGTCTTAGAGCATAGACAAAATAGAGAGCTGAGTATTTGGGACTGCTGGCATGGCATAGGACTGGGCTAGCTCAATTTTGGACTGAGCCGACCCAATGGAACTTAGCCGGCTTAGTGCTGAGACTGAGCCGGCTCAATGCACGGGCAGAGTTACGCGAGAGTCTATTTTAGGCTAGGATTTGGGTTGATCCTAAGGGTCTTAAGGCCTAGTTTGAGAGGTCTTAAGGTGGCTAATTCATATATGGGTCGGATCTAGATCCAGAGGATGAGAGCATGGAAGACATGAGTGTACATGGACTTGGTGAGTGCTTTTATGTATTGGGTTAGCCAGGAAGTTTTTGGTCGGACCTAATGGCTATGTATAAATGCATAGGTTGTATTAGAATTTTCATGGAATCAATATAGATCTTTTCTCCCTTAATTTTTTCTTCTTCTCTTCTCTCTAGAGTTGCCACCCTAGGATTTTTGAAGAAGCCCTAGAGAAGGGGGTGTCTCCCTCAAGCCCAAGGAAGGAGGTGCACCGTCATAGATTCAGGTGGAGGGTCGATGGTTTGTTGTCCATAGAGAATGTCATAGGTTCCTTCAGGTCCATGCTAAAGATCAGGAGCTTCTGCAACATGGTATCAATGCTTGTGATGTCAAGGATGATTGGCGTTTGAGCGATATCATGGGTCTATAATTTGGTATCAGAGCTAGGTGATGCCTGGGATGTTATGGATGGCAATAAGGCTAATCTAATTAGGTTCAAGTTTGATCTCATTCAATCTAATTTGAATCCGATTCGAATCAAATTCGAAAGCTTACTGAACCTAATCTAATTAGGATTTAGGTTTAAGTCAAATTTGACAAATTATATCTGTTAGCCATAATTAAATCAAGTTCAATTAGATTAGATTTGATCTAAAATAACTAGAACTTGAAATTATTTTCTCAAAATCCTCGGATCATTGACTAGGTAAAATTCATACCCAGAATTAAACCTGCACCTCATGTCAAGTGCTAGCTTAATATAGTCAATGTTTAATTCCATATAACCTATAATTTAATTCCTAATTAAATAAATCTATATGCTTAACTAAGTCTCATACTTCCAAATTGAACACATAGACTTTACATCAATTCCTTCTTACTTTGTTTGACTTAGTGCATGACTCCATAAATTCGAATACTAAGTCGGTAGCATAGGAATAATTTCTATACTAATTGAAGATACCATCTAGTAATGGTTCCCAACATCTAGATAGATCGAATATTTTCAAAGCAATATTTAAGAACCTCGACATATGGTTACTGCATGTTTCATCCCTTTGATCCTAAATGCTCAGAATGACCTAGGATTTGTTGTCAACCTTGAATGAGTCATCCACATAGTATTTCAACCTTTCAAATATATCATATGAATTATCCTAACTAAGGCTTTACTAGATTAAAATATAGTGATATATTATCTTCAGTAGTCCAGAGAGATCAATTCCATCTTGACTCGTACACAGACTTCGCAAGTACTTGACTGTACCTAGTAATCTTTCGTCACTATATTAGAAATGCAGATACTTCGGTATCAAAGCACAATGAGTTACTTGCAAGTTATCATAGTAATCTCAAGTCTGAGGGATACTCATGTCCATACCCTTTGCAAGTTGCTCTTGACAGTAAAGCACTCAATAAGTGAGTCACTATTCGATGATGATGTACTCCTACATCTCATCTATATGCTATATTAATATTACATACTCCTTGGTTATGAGAACAATCAATCAATATGGCACACAATGACCTATGCTTGATAAACGCCATCATCCTATTTAATGACATATCATTTGGTTATTAATAGGTTTAAGGACTAAACGATAAATCTTTTCTTATTGATTTTAAATAGTACTAAGGACTTCATCATAATATAGGAGTTCATTAAAAGAAGATGCATAATTTATAATGAAAAAGCTAAATTATATTTATTAATAATTAATTTATATATTTATATAAATAAATTCAACCATCAATAGATTGATGATTGGCTTCGGAATATAATTTTCAATGGTTGGCATGGTTTTCGAAGTTAATCCAATGTTTGCTCCACCTACCTTGACCTCATCTTCTGGATTCATGTCCAATAGTATTGTCGAGGTCGGAGTAACTTCCATCCTATCATTCTTTGCCTCGTTCACATGGGGTGCCACCGAGGAAGTGGTGCATGCCAACATTTGCGCCATCGTCCTTATCATCATCTTTGCTCTCTTTAGGATTCAGGCAACCCATATCGACTCCAAGAAAGAGTTGGGCCATTTATGCCTTGTAGAGGTCGAAGCCCATAGTGAAGGCCGAGGTCGAGGCTTTTATGATCTCTACCTCAAATACCTCCAAGGCTTTGTACTCTTCCACCACTTGGAACCTCACCTCAATGATGACAAATGACCTCTCCTCAGCTACCACTATAAAAAATTTGAATATTAGCGATGGTATTAGCGATGGCAAAAATTTCTATCGCTAATAAAGATTTTTTGCCACTACAATATCGATAAAAAAAACCATCGGTAATACTATTAGCGATGGCAATCTTGATATTAGTGATGATGAGTGTCATCTCTAAAAGTCCAAAAAAAATTTTAAAATATTTAAAAATAAAAAATATTAGCGATGATAAATTTTGATTATTAGCAATAAAAAATGTGCCATCGAACTATTAGCAATGGCTTCATTATTATTAGTAATGGTATAAGCCACCACTAAAATTATTTAAAATTTTTAAATATTTTTATAATATTTAAACATAAAATATATATTAGCGATGGCTAATTTTGGCTATTAGCGAAGAAAAACATGTCATTGCTAATAATTTTAAAAATAATAGATTGGTAAAAAAAATATTTTAAAATATTATTAGAAATGGAAATAGCGATGTGGGTTTTGCCGTCGCTAATATTCTAGACCCTAGTTCGAATCCAATTCGAATCTGATTTGAATTTAATTCAAAATTTTGCCAAATCTAATTTAATTAGACTTTGAATTCAAATACTACTTAGATTATAAAATCTAATTAATCTTAAATAAAATTAAGATTAATTAAATTAAATTTAATTTAAATTAATTAGAAGAAATTGATCTTCAATTTGGATTCAATTCGAATCCAATTCAAAACCCATTCAATCTTAATTTAATTAGATTTTTAATTCAAGTCTTACTTAGATAGTAAAACTCAATTACCTTCTAATTAAGTCAAGTCTAATTAAATTTAAACTAATTTATATAATTAAAAAAAATAATTTTTGATTTAGATTCAATTCAAATCTAATTCGAACTTGATTCGAATTCAATTCGAAATTCTATCAATCTTAATTTAATCAAACTTTTAATTCAAATTCTACTTAGATAGTAAAATTTAATTATCTTTAAATTAAGTCAAATCTAATTAAATTTAAGATGATTTAAATTAATTAAAACTTGATCCATGATTATATTTGAATTCAATTTAAATCCAATTCGAATCTAATTTGAAATCCTGTCAAACCTAATTCAATTAAACTTTGAATCCAAATCCTACATGGATTATAAAATCTAATTAGCCTCAAATTAAGTCATGATTAATCAAATTAAAGTTGATTTAAATTAATTAGAAAAAAAATAATTTTTAATTTATATTAAATCCAAATCCACTTTGAACATGATTTAAATTTAATTAGAAAACTTATCAATTTTAATTCAATTAGACTTTAAAATCTAAGTTCTACTTGGATAGTAAAATCTACTTATCTTAATATTAAGTCAAGTCTAATTAAATTTAATCTGATTAAAATCAACTAAGAAAAAATGATTTTCAGTTTAGGTTTGATCCAAATCCAATTGGAACCTGATTCAAATCTAATTCGAAATTCTATCTAATCTAATTTAATTAGACTTTGAATCCAAGTTTTAATTAAATTTTAAATAAAATTATCCTAAAATTAAATCAAATCTAATTAAATTTGATTTAATTTAAAGTAATTTAAAAAATAATTTTTAATTTAGGTTCTATTCAAATTAAATTTGAATCTAATTCAAAATTCTATCAATCTAATTCAATTAGACTTTGAATCCAAGTTTTATTTAGAATATTAAAATCTAACCAGTCTCAAATTAAACTAAATCTATTTTAAATCAATTAGGACTCGATCCATAAATTAATTAAGTTAAAAAATTTAATAAAATCTAATATTGATTTTTAACCATCTAAAAAATAACCTAGGAGAAAAAAGTTAATATTAATATAATTTTTTTAAAAAATTATAATTATTAGTGATGGCTTTAGTGATCGAGAGCTTGATATCACTAAGAATTTTTTAAAAAAATATTTTAAAATCAAAATTAAATATTTTTTAAAATTTAATATTATTAGCGATGATATTTTTGTATTAGTGATGTAGAAGCCTTCGCTAATATTTTTTTCCAACCATTTTACCAACAACTATTTGCCGTCGATAATTATTAAATTTTTTTAAAAAAATTAATAATAAAATTTAGTATTTTAAAAAAAATTAATATTATTAACAATGGTATTTTATTATTAGCGATGGCTGCTACCGTCGCTAATAACTTTGGTATAGAAATTTTGATTTAGTCGAATGTATTACCGATGGTAGTCTTGCCATCAGTAATAGTCTACCTATAAACTTTGCCCTACCCTGACAGTGGAAAAAAATTTTTTGATTGAAAAGATCCTCCATTCCTTCTCCGCTCCCTACACATCCTTTCCAGCATTTCTTGCTCCCCGCACATCCTCCTTTCCGATGATCCGACCCTATCGGTGCCTCCTATGCTGTGGCCTCGAGCCCGCGGCCCTAGCCCCTCTTTGCTCGAGCCGCCGATGCTTCTATGTGGCCTTCCCGACCCCACCGCACCAGCCCCGCCTCCCTCGAGGCCACCCTGATCCTATAGCCTCGACCTCGCCTTGCCTGCAGCCACCTCAACCCTGCTAGCATCTCCTGCTCCATGACATCGAGCTAGCCGCCCCAGCCCCACCTCTCTTGCGGCCACCCCGAACTCGCCAGCATCTCTTATGCCATGGCCCTGAGCCAGCTGCCTTGGTCCTGCCTCTCTTATAGTTGTCCCCACCCTGCTGGCGCCTCCTATGCCACGGCCCCAAGCTTGCTACCTCGGCCCTACCTTTCCTACAGTCGCCCCCACCCTGCCAGTGCTTCCAACGCCATAGCCCCAAGCCTGCCACCTCAACCCTGCGCCTCCCGCAGTCGCTCCCATCCTGCTGGCGTCTCCCGCAACCACCCCCCACCCCGTTGGCACCTCCTAGGCTGCGGCCCCGAAATCTGGCACTCCTGTCTTGCCAGTCTCCCCATGGCCCCATCTCAGCCAGTCTGACCACACGGCCCCAACCTCGCTGCCCCCAGCCTGCAGTCCTAATCTTGTAGCCCCTTCCATCTCACTATAAATAGTAGTAGTAGCGATGACATTAGCCTCGGCTAATGTTGTCTAGTATTAGTGATGGCATTAGTAATGGCTAGTGTTGTCGCTAATTAATTAATTAATTAGATGTATGAAATTTGGATCTAGACATATAGAATCTTCAAATTGAGAGAAGATGTCAGGCAGTATTACAAACATGGGGCCAGGGCATGCCCTACGTGCTCGGGCCTCGAGTTGTAGCTGGCATCAAAGGCATTCCTCTATCACATGCCAGACATCATTAATTATAATTTGAATAAAAATTACATTACATGGAATGATAGACCCATCAATTGAGTGATGTATATATTCTAAGGTATTCATACATTTATTTATTTTTGTATGGGTAAAAAAGTTAAGTACATTGATCAATTAATTCTCCACTATGGATGGTTTGAAAAGTACAAATAATTCTATAGGTCATTATAGTAATCAAATGATATGCTGAGGGTTCGAAAGAAATTTTGGATAGAATTTTTGTTTTGTTCTTTCTACATGAGAGAACTAAGAAAAAATACTGCCAAAATTTTTTTCGATCCCTGTTGCATATCGTTTGATTATTGTAATAGATTAATAGAATTAATGCATTTCTTGAATAGAATAGGATCTATCTTTATCTATTAGTTGATAATAGCATGCATTAAATTACTATGTAAGTCATTTTGAATGATAAAATAGTATTTTATAATTATCTTATATTTTTGTCTATGAAGAATTCTTAGATAGTCGGCCATGGATTATAGTTGGATGGACCATCGAGTAGTCGACAGAAAGATTTTTGTTGAACATAGGAAGGATGTAGAGTACTTTTGTAATTTTATTTTTAGTAATACGACACTCTTACATCAAGAACGGGCTCGTTGTCTTTGTAACAGATGTGATAATAGAGAAATATTTGATAGAGATACAATTACTGTCCATTTATATAAGAGTGGATTTATGCTCAACTATAAGTATTGGTACCTGCATGCACTACTATAAAAAGAGGCTACGACAATGCATACTATAGCAGCAATTTTTGAAACTACTGCAATAGGCCCTACGACAGCAGTTATAAAGAACCGCTGCCATAGATCTGACCTATGGTAGTAGTTTACACTAACCGCTGCTACAGGTCCGATCTATAGTAGCGATTTATCTAACCGCTGCTATAGATTGATCTATGACAGTGGTTACATGTAACCACTACTATTGATCAAACTTATAGCAGTGGTTTAACATAATCATTACAATAGATGCAACCTATAGCAGTGGTTCCATGTAATCGCTGTCATAGACCCAACATATTACAGCGGTTGGACATAACCGCTGCCATATCTTTTTTTATATTTTTATTTTAAATATTATATAATTTTAAAATTTAATACCCATCTTCATCATTCATTATCTAAATAATTATCATTAGAGTGTCATTACAAAAGACCGTCTCGATGCGATGGCTCTAACTTCATTGATAAAAAAAATTAATTTCGATGACCACGAACGACTATGTGATGATCTAATGGATGGAGACCATCGATGGATCCAAAAATCTATAATGATAATTTTGATAATATTTATAGCATACTATCAAAGTTTTACTTCAATCGGATATCATTATCATGATCAATTTAGTACGAAATAATTTCAGTCGTTAAATGAGAAATAAGCGATCAAAGAGCCAAATGACGTTCAATTATGAGAAAAATTTTTAGTTAAATAATATTTACTATAATTTTAATCATTTTATATGATGATGATTATAAAATTTAAATTATTTTTGTATAAACTATTCATATTAAGCAAATCTTGCAAAAGCAAGAGCATAATTACCAACGGAATTTAAGAATGGATATCATATGACATATTATTTTGGATCGTTCTTAGACCCACGAGTTGAATTTTATGATTATCATCATAAAAATGATTAAAGTAGTAGCCAAGATCATTTATAAAAAAAATTATCTCATAATCGGATATTGTCGGTCCTTTGATCACTCATTTATCATTTAACGGTCGAAATTATTCTGTACTAAATTGAATATGATAACGATATTTGATTGAAGTGAAACTTTGATAGTATATTGCAAACATCACCAAGATCATTGTTGTAGGTTTTTAGATTCATTGAAGGTCTCCATCTATCAGATCATCGCATCATCGTTCGTATTCATCAAAATCAAATTTTTTTGATCGATGAAGCTAGGGCCATCGAATCGAGGTGGTCTTTTATGACAACACTTTAATGATAATTATTTAGATAATGAACGATAAAGATAGGCATTAAATTTTAAAATTATATAATATCTAGAATAAAAATTAAAAAAATCATTTTCAATCTATGGCAGCGGTTACTGAGAACCGCTGCCATAAATCTATTGCAGTGGTTTCGTAACCACTGTCAAAGACCTATGGTAGTGGTTCTTAGTAACTGCTGCTATAGATCTATGGTAGCGGTTTAAAAACTACTATCATAGATTAGTTTATTTTTGCCCAGCCTACCCTCAAACTGATTTTTCCTCTGTCGATCGCTCTAGATCTCTCTCTCTCCCTCCTCTCCATCATTGATAAGGCTCCACCCCCTCCATTTCTTTTTCCGACTGGCACTACCTCCTCCCCTACCTCCTATTGGCTCTCCGACCGGCCCAACCATCGGCTCTGCCACCTCCCCCTCCTCCTCCTTCTTCCCTATCCTCTCTACCGTTGGCTCCGCCACCTCACCGCTTGCCCCTTCTTCCCTAGTTGGCCCGACGGCCGACCCCGCCACCTCCCCTCCTCCTCCTTCCCTGGTCGGCTCGTCCACTAGCTCCACCACCTCCCCCTCCTCTCTTCCTTCGGCCCGATCCACCCCTTCCCTTCTCTCTCTACTCTCTTCCCTAGTTGGCTCGACTGTTTGCGTCGACCCCTCCTTGGTCTCTCTCTTTTCTCTCCTCTCTTCCCCCAACCCGATCCACCCCCTCCTACTCTCTCTTTCTCTCTCTCTTTCTCTTTCTCTCTTCTCTCTTTCTTTCTCTCTCTCCTCTTTCTCTTTCTCTCTCTTTCCTCTTTCTTTCTCTCTCTCTTCTCTTTCTCTTTCTCCTTTTCTCTCTCTGTATCTCACTATCTTATGTCTTTCTCGCAGGCTATCTCTAACACTACCATCTCCTTCTAGCATCCCCATCGACAACCCTCGGAGCTGTATGTGATCCCCTCTCCATAGCCATAGGTATAATTTTATCTTTTAAAATTTTATAGTAATATTTATTAATCATTTATAATATTTATAATAAATATTATAAATATTTTTTATAAATATTATAATTATCTATCGATCATGGATCGTGCCGTTGGATAAGAGAACTCCTGCTGGTTAGTTTCGGACCATGTCGGTGGATTCTGGGTCAGGCCATATCGGTACCCTTGGTCCACATCATGTCAGTGCCATGGATGACCCTAGACCATGCTGGCAGCCTTGGGCTATGCTGTGTCAGCGATCGTGGATGGCCCTGTATCATGCCGACCGATAAGAAAACCCCCATCGATGGGTTTTGGGCCATGCTGACGATCATGAGCTGGGTTAATGTTCATTAATATTATATGGGTTAATATTCATTAATGTTGCAGATCATGATGGCATCGAAACACCATCTCGCATAGATTAAAATGCTTGGTATGTGGTGCAACTCCGCTTAGAGGGGGAGGGAACCCTTCGTATTATGTACTGCAATTTGTTAGATGTCTACGACGAGCTCATCCTATCCATGTGGACATATCAGAAAGAACAATCATCTAGATTAATCAAAATGAACTTTTACAAATCTTAACATTGATTTTCAATGCAATATTTTTCTAGATACTGCTTATTTTTCTACTAGATACATGCTTTGGTAAGCAGCATTATTAGCAATGCAGCTTACCAAAGCACGTATTTAGTAGGAGAAATAAGCAGTATCTAGAAAATATTGTATTGAAAATCAATTTTAAGGTCTGTAAAAATTCATTTTGGTTAATCTAGATGATTGTTCTTTCTGATATGTCTAATATGTCTACATGGATAGGTTGAGCTTATCGTAGATATTCGATAAATTACAGTACATGATATGGAGGGTTCCCTCTTCCTCTAAGTAGAGTTGCACTACATATCAGGCATTTCGATCCGTACAAAGCTTTGCATCTAAGTCGTAGATGGAGCATACTCTATTTACCTTCGCATTAGCTGTCCAAGGACCACTGGCATCTACTCCATCGATATCTGAGCTCCAGCTCTAGCTCCTCTAACTCGTACTCCATCTTCTTTCAGTGATGATGACTTAGATATAGATTTAGCAAACTTTTGATGTATTTTTTTAAAAAATATTATAATAAATATTATTCAATAATAAAAGTTGAGCATTTTAAAAATATTTTTATGTTTATAATATTTTCTTATGTTATATACATTTAACTATATTTTTATATTAAAAAAAATAATGTTCATTAATGTTGTAGGTCATAATGACATCAAAATACTATCTTGCATTCACCCTTGTCTCTTAGTGAGCTATGCGGAGCTCTACATCTAAGTCGCAGATAGAGCATACTCCATCCATCTCTGCATCAACTATCTAGAGACCACTAGCATCTACTCCTTCATCAATATCTACTACTCCACCAGCATCTACTCCTTCATCAACATCTACTACTCCACTAGCATCTGAGCCTCCAGTGTCAGCCACATCTCCGACACATACTCTACCCATCGATGAGTCTCCATTGGTATCCACGTCGCATGATTCCATGGCCAGTGAGTGTATATTTTTATTATATTATTTATTTATTTATTTATATAATTATTTTACACCCTTATATATTTGCATAATATATTTTTATTGTAGGTGCATCATTTAGTAGGATATTTCACGATCCCACATGCATGTCAAATATGTGGAACTGCCAGCATCAGGTGATAGTGGACTACAATGTAGAGGGGAGGCCAGTAGGTGAGACTATACGAGAGATGCATTTCTTTTTTAGAGTTCTTGTAAGATGGTCTGACATCATTTCGGTACTATCTATAGACTGACGATTGATGGATGCTAATGTTAGAGATCGAGTATGAAAGGAGATATGGATAAGTATATCTTAGTTATATTTATGCATTTGATATTTTTACACTATATTTTATTCATATAATTTTGTAACTGACTTTTGATAACGTTGTGTAGAGGAGGTATGATATTCTAGATCATGAGAGGGCTCCAAATGTCCGACTGAAGAAGATTGGAGAGTTGTACAGAAACTACAAGATCAAGCTCCACAGAGGATGGCTCGAGCACTAATGGGACACTCTGGAGGAGCTTGTTCCTTGGATTTAGAACTGTCCCCCGAGTCAGTGGGAAGACATGGTTAGACATTGGAGGAGCTAGGAGTTCGAGGTTTAATTTCTAACTTCTAAATTTTTTAATATACTTAAAATAATATTTAAATATTTTTAAATACTTATTATTTATTTGAATACATGTTAGGCTACCTTCTATTAGAATCGAAAGAATCGGATAGTCCAGGAGTATACACACACTCTCGACCATGAGTCTATGGCCAGTCATGTGCATAAAGAGATAATAAATTTTAAATCTTACTAGATAAATTAAATTAATATTTTTTTTATGTTTCTAATAAACTGATCTATTGTTATAGTTGATGAAAGATGGAGTGATGCCCAGCCACAGTGAGATCTTTCGATCCAGCTGTATGGATAAGAAGAGCAGGCCGATATATGCCATAATCAGAAGAATTTTTATAAGTAATAAATATATTAGTATGATTAGTATTATAATATTTCTTATAAAATTTTATTTAAATTTATAATTATAGAAGTAGTTAGATGCACTCACGAGCAAGGGCCCGGACATCTCTGGCCCCTATGACCATCTGTCTTAGGTCTTGGGACCTGAGCACTCTATGAGGATCCGATGCAGGCCTAGACATATACTAATGAGTTACTGGTCTGAGACGAGTGTCTCTTCACATGCTTTCGATGTCGTCAATCGGAAGCAGCTTGAGGAGCCATTAGCACAGGCAGCTCAGGCAATGGCATAGGTAGATCAGGCTGTGGCGCAGGCTGCTCATGCTGAGGAGTGCATATCTCATCTGGAGAGCATCTTGAGCACCATGGTAACGAGGCTTAGCACGTATTTTGGTGCTGACTTCATGGGCCTTGAGGATATATTGGTCGGCATTCCAGCTCCAGCTTCTACAGCTCCAACCCCTCCAGCTCCAGCTCTAGCTCCAGCTCCCAGTGATGAGATGATGTAGATTTAGAAAACTTTTAATATTTTTTAAAAATATTATAATAAATTTTATTCAGTAATAAAATTTAAGCATTTTATAAATATTCTTATATTTATAATATTTTTTATATTATTGAACTATATTTAATAGGTAAACAATATAAAAATTATAAAATTTATATTTTTTATTATTCAAAGCTATGACAGCGGTTATAAAATCTCTACCGTATGCGTGTCAACCGCTACTGTAGGCTTCATGCCAATCGCTACCATAGATCTATAGCAGCGATTTTGTAATCACTACTATAAAGAGCTATGACAGTAGTTAAAAAATCGCTGCCATAGGTTTAACTATTGTAGTGGTTACAAAATCACTGTCATAGATCAAACTATAGCGATGATTTTGTAACCATTGTTATAAGTCAATATATTATAGCGGTTTGAAAACTACTGCCATAAGCTATATATGATAGTGGTATGTTTAACCGCTGTAATAATCGCTACCATAGATCTACGTGATGGCTGTAGTGGCAGTGATTAGCTAACCATTGCCATAGCCTATGATAATGATTTTTTAGACTATGACAGTGGTTACCAACTGCTGTCGTAGCCCTATTCTATAGTAGTGATGGAGAGATGTGGAAGAAAGTTGCAAGAGTTAGAACCGAGCAGATTATGGATATGAATAGAATGGTGGATATGGTTATGGATGCGACTAGTCTTGAATTTAATTGGGATGTGAAGGATGATCTAGAAGCTGGTAGTAGTGATTTTTATCGTATGTTGAAAAATGCTGATAAACCGCTATGGCCAAAATGTGAAACACACACTATACTATCGACTGTATCAGAGTTGTTAAACTTGAAGGCAGAGTTTAATGTGACGATCAATTATTATAATAGGATGGTAGCAATAATAAAGAAAATGCTATCGAAGGATGAGAAGCTTGTTGAGAGCTTCTATGCTTCGAAAAAATGGTAAAAGGATTGGGCATGGGATATGAGAAAATAGATGCATGCCATAATGGTTGCATGCTTTTCTCTAAAGAGGACCAATAGAAAATCTCATGCGGCATATATGGTGCAAGCCGATTTAAACCGAGGCAAGAGGATAGAAATCAAAAGAACATACCATACAAGATTCTTGGATACCTTCCTCTCACTCCTAGACTTCAAAGACTCTACTTGTCCAAGAGTATTGCCGGATAAATACAATGGTACAAAGAAGAACCACACAAGCACCTTGATATGATGTGTCATCTATCAGACAGCAAGGCATGAAAGCAATTTGATGCTTGCCACCCTTTATTTGCTCAGGAATCATATAATATCCTGTTGGATTTATCTACTAATGGCTTTATATTGTTCGATCATGCAGTAGCCTCTTATTCATATTGGGCAATCTTTATTACTTCATACAATCTGCGACCTAGGATGTGTATGAAAGAACATAACATCTTTCTTAGATTACTCATTCCTGGATCATGATATCCTGATAGAAGTATTGATAAATATCTAAGGCCTCTTGTTGATGAGCTAAAATTGTTATGGTCTGATGGCATTCATACTTTTGATGCATCGAAGAAGCAAAATTTTATAATGAAAGCTGCATTGATATGGACCATTAGTAATTTTCTACTTATGGGATGCTGTCAAGATGAAGCACTCATGAGAAGCTAGCATATCCCTATTGTATAGAGAATACAAAATTATTTCAACTTGAGCATGGTTGTAAGCCTTGCTGGTTTGATTGTCATCGTTAATTTCTTTCTGAGCATCATTTTTTTTGAAAGCAGTGGGATAATTTCAAAAGAAATAAGATAGAGAAGGACCATGCATCCCAGCAACTCAGTGGTATAGAAGTATTTCAAAGGATATCTCAATTGGATGAAGTTCTATTTGGCATTGAATTTGATAAGCAGAAGCCTCGGGATTCAGTAGATCTCATAATTGGGTGAAGCAAAGCATCTTTTAGGAATTGCCGTATTGGTCCACTAGTTTGATCCATTATAATCTTGACATCATGCATATTAAGAAGAATGAATTTCATAATATTTTCTACACTGTTATGGATGTCAAGGGTAAGATGAAGGACAATCTCAAGGCTTGAGCAGATATAAAGAACATATGCAAGTATCCTCTATTAGAGCTTATTGAGGTGTTACTTAGGAGATTTTTGATGTCGAAGGCATCTTATACCTTAACAAGAGAGTAGTTGAAGGATGTTTGTGAATAGCATAAAAATTTTAAATTTTTAGATGATTATGCAAGTAATTTAGCTTGATGCGTCAATGTCAAAGATTGTAGATTCTATGGGCTAAAGAGCCATGATTGCGTTGTATTCATGCAATGATTACTCCTATTAGCTTGGCATCATTTCCTTCCCAACTCCATATGGAGTTCTTTAGCCAAGCTTAGCCTTCTTTTCAAAGATATTTATACTATCGAATTATTCACTGACCACATATCCAGTCTTGAGTCTAGCAGTGTAGAGGCCATATGCAAGTTGGAGAAGATATTCCCTCTCAGCTTCTTTGACTCCATGAAGCATCTCATGATTTATCTGGAGTATGAAGCTAGGGTGGGGGGTCTAGTGCTTTATAAGTGGATATATCCATTTGAAAGCTATATGCACAGTCTCAAGAAGAAAGTAAAAAATAAGACCCGAGTCGAAGGTTCTATTATGAAGGCTTACATAATAGAAGAGATTTTAAATTTTAGCCAACACTACTTTAATCCCAGTGTGCAGATCAAGCTAACCCAAGTGGGTCGAAATGATGACGATAGTGCTGAGGAATCAGAGTAAGAGATCTTAATATTTGCCTATCCCATTCGAGAATTTGGGCTCGAGGTTCATCGAATTTTCTTTGATACCGAACTTTGATAGGCAGAGAGATATATGTTTTGCTAAACTGCACGGAGGTCGATCCATATGTCCTAAAAGTATCCATCATAATTTCATCTATTTAATCACTTATTTCAGTATACTTATCTTATGCATGTTTAGGCAATATGATGAGATACTGAAGGAAGAAAATCCAAGCATAACTGATGAAGAAAGATCAACACAGCGCTTAGAGAACTTTCTATGTTGGTTCTATCAATTGATCATTCAAGATAGCAAGTCCATACCAAGAAAGCTGAGATCATTAGATTGCAGACCTAAAAATACGTGACATGCTATAGTGGCTATAACGTAAATAGTTTCAAATTTCACATCCAGCAATATGAAAATTATAAAAGTATAATAAATAGTGGTATGTGTATAAAATACAACTGGTGGGAAGATAAGCCAAAGAGTGACTACTATAAAATCCTTGAAGAAGTGATTAAGATGAGCTATATTAGAGGTAATAGTGTCATTCTATTGAACTGCTAATGGTTCGATACCGATAATGGTATGAAGATTGATTCACGACATTGGCTTATGAAGATCAAACATGAATCAAAAGCTTATGTCAATAACCCATTTGTACTAGCTGCATAAGCTGCTCAAGTATATTATACTTCTTTTCCATCAAGAAAAAAAGGAAGGAAAGATTGGTAGATTGTATGCAAAATTAAGACTCGAACCGTTCATTACGTGCTCGAAAAAGAAGAGCCCCAATTATCAGAATACTTTTAAGAGGATGAGACAGTAGGAGTTCATCAATCCTTCTATGATGTAGAATTGGATGCTCCAGGAATACTCCTACATGAAGATAGCCAACATGTGGAGGTAGATCTAACTGAGATTATTTTAAAAGACAATCCTCCCCAGAAAAAGAAAGAAGAGGAAGAAGAAGAAGAAGAGGTGGAAAAAGAGAAAGAATCGGAAGAAGATTATGAAGAATACCAAACATCTAAAAAAGCTAATGAGTAGTGCTAAGTATATAAGTTTTGGCTCATTTTAATTACTTGTCTTGCATCATTTTAAATCTTGCATTACAATCTATAATTATATAATTAATTTAGTGAATCTATTTATTTTTATTTTTAAAGAGTAATATTATATCTTTTAGATGCCAGAGCCACGCCAGTCGAGGACAAAGCTCTCAAGGAAAGAGCGATTGCATGGCTAGTTCTCATAGTTCTATACCTCTCACACCAAATGGTAAGTTCTAATACTTTATATATTCTTATCTATGTTATTTTGTTATATATTAACTAATATAATATTCTTTATATTAGATTTTTTGTGCTTAAGTTTGGAGGATAGAGGGTCACCAGTGACCCCACAGTCACATGCAGTAGTGGCTGCTGGCTCTCAGACAGCACTATGGTCGAAGACCTGCCCAGTTTGTGGCACCTCCGAGTAGTTGGAGGATAGGTAGATCATCCATATCTAGAGCTGCTCGTAAGTACTACATGCTTAATTAATATATTTACAATTTAGTAATTTTAGGGTTAACATTTATTCTTTAAAATTAATTTTGCAGCATATTCAGAGAGTCTTCAACATCTCATGTTGTTACCGGGATCATACACTGATTGATGCCGAGCCTGGTGAATGATTTCTTGAGTTGGCCATCGGGAGCTCGTGATGCAACTTGGGGCTCAACAAATGATTTCTTGAGGTGGCCATTGGGAGCTCGTGATGCAGCCTGAAAGATATTTTTGGTAAGTCAAAACTAGTTTAATTTATTTCTTTTTGATACATTAATATTTTAATTACATATTAATACATGCTTGCTTCTATCTTGTAAGAGTATTATCGATTCGAGACTCTTCAAGATGAGGAGGCTGGCCATCAGACCTTTGAGGAGGTGGCCATATGGAGGCTTCGAGATGACCTTTATAGCCTCAGGTAGTCCGCCATCCAACACTCTAGTTTTCAGTTACCATTGGACTGGAGGTCCTTCATGGATCACTGGATGTGGGTAGATATATGGTAGGTCCTCTACGACTAGTGGAGCAGCAAGGAGTACTTTGGTAGGTAGCAAAGGGCTTGGCAGAATCGAGCTGCCTAGTAGGATTCAATCAAGCATACGGGTAGCTCGGTCGGTACACATGTTGTGATCGATAGACTGGTAAGAAATCAATACTAAAACTTTTCACTAAAACTATAAAAATTCTTATATACATATTTTAATTAATTTAATTTTATTATTTACTTATTATAGACATAATAGCTGGGTCATCTACCAGATCAGCTGTATTGTGGTGGACCACACACCAATCTAGGAGGACTGGTGACTATTTAAATTCTACATCACAACAGATCACGGTAAGAACTTTAAACTTTATTTAAAAATTAAGTTATTACAAGATCTAATTTTTATATTAGAATTAATATATTTTTGAACTATACAGTGCATTATGCAGAGTACGTTGCTGAGAGATGGTGATGATCCATCTTCTCAACCTTCCTTGATCTTAAGGGATGGCTCAGCACCACCCAAGGGATGACTAGGAGCCAAGTCATAAGATTCGACCATAGCTTCAACCTCCACCATCTCAATATCTTTCGACATCCTTACAGGCCTCGACATCTCAGACATGGAGTGATGTGCACATAGAGGAGGTCGTGTAGAGGCTTCTGAGCGAGCGACATCAAGGCCTCCTAGATGCTATCTACGATATGGTCATGGAACTTTTTCGGGATTCGTTATTACGCAACCAACTAGGCTCATCATTTTAGCCATCACATTAGGTAATTATATTATTAAATTTTTTTACTTATTTTAAGTTTTTATATTTAAAAGTTTTGTATATTTAGATTTAAGTTTGAGAAGAAAATCTAGGAGCTAAAAATTCAATCTAACCATTCAATTGATGGGCCAGGATGTCTATAGCTCCGTATCATCAAATCAAACATGTAGGAATAATATGTTTGAGAATAGAAATAGTATATTAAAAGATACATCTTCATATCAAAATTTACTAATATTATTTTATTCTTTTTATTATAGGATGCTGGGACATCCGACTCTCATCCACCAGCTATTGGAGAGGAGCAAAAGGAGGAGACGGGCGATGATGAAGATTGGACCTGATTTTATTTTTGGATGTATTATATTTTTTTGATGTATTATATTTTTTGATTCTACTTATAAAAAAATTATATAATTTATATTTTTAATAATATATAATTATTTTTTTATTTTTAATTATCAAATTATTTTTGAATTTTAATTATAATAGCTATAATGAATCATAATTTATTATGATTAATTAAAATAGATTTAAAAAAATATTATTATTAATTTTTAAAAAAATATAAATTAATTGTTAGTATCGATATTAGCAATGATAAATACCATCACTAATAACTATTAGCGACGACTTTAGGATAAAATTATCATTGCTAATAATTCTTTTAATAATTTTTTTTATTTTATTTAAAAATTATAAAAAATTAGCAATGTTATTAGTGATGGCATGTTTGGTCTCTAATAATTATTAAAGATGGCATTAGCCACAAAAATGCTATCACTAATATTTTTTAAAATATTTTATTTTATTTTATTTAAAATTTTAAAATTATTAAAGATGGCATTAGCGATAGAATATTCTATTGCTATTGAATATTAGCGATGGTATTAGCCATGATTTTATCATCGCTAATATTTTTTTAAAAAAATTAATTTAAATATTAAAAAATTATTAGAGATGAAATTTTTTCATCATAAGAGCTGTCGCTAATAGGCTTATTAGCAATGGTGAATTTTGCTATTGCTAATAATAATTAGTGATAAAGATTTTTTAGATTGAATTTTACAATGGTATTAGTGATGGCATGATTATTAGCGATGTCAGATGGACTATTAGTGATGGTATTTAGCCATCGCTAATAGTTTGAATTCTTGTAGTGTGTCCTATTCTTGTAGGTTGCGAGCTCCACTTCAACCACCCTCTGAGTTGCCACTAGCTCCTTGTCCAATTGGATATCGGCTGCTACCCTCTAATGGGCGACCTTTCCCTTAAGGATCCCCATCTTATCGTAGGTCTCCTAGAGCTCAAACAAGGCTTGAGAAGCCCTCTCCTCAACAGCATGAGCTTGGCCCTTGATGGCTTGGGTCTTATCCTCCAACTCTTGCCTCAGGTTGGGAAGCTCAAAATCTCCTTGTTGAGCATGGTGAAGTCATGGAGAAGCTCCAAAAAAGAAAGAAAATGAATTGTCAAGTTATGAAGGTTCGAGAAAACCAATGTAAAAAAAAAGGAAAGGAAAACTCACCGAAAGGAGTCTGGAGAAGCTCGAGCTCATCACCTCCTTGACATGGTGGGATTTGCTTATTAACCAGTCCGTTGGTAAAAGGATTATCTGCATCAGCTCTTAGGTGAGCTGAGCATCCATAAGTTTGGAGTTAGATTTCTAGACCATCTTCATTAAAGTTAGAAGCTCCTTCTTAATCTTTGATGAGAAGGCCCCAGCCTCGACCCTCGCTATAGAAGAGATTGGGGTAAATGGAGATGGTGCGGCCCTCAATGCTGGAACCGACACCAAAAGAGGAGAGGGGCTGCAACGTGTTGTCGGACTCTAAGTCCAGTCCATCTCTAGGGAGGCTGGTGGAGTTGACCTCAATAGTACTGTAACGATGACCTCCGACTTATCATCGATCTCTTGCGACTTATTGCTGCAGGTTCTCAAGATCGGTGTCAACTTGGATGGAAGAACAATCACCCTTTGCTTTTTCCTTGATGTCGAGGCCTCACCACCAGAAGAGCCCAATCTCTTCTTCAAGGACAACCTCCAGGACTCAAGGTCGACCTCATCACTAAAACATTGAATAGAGTTAATTAGTATCCTACTAGACATAAGAACAAAATCAAAGTAAAAAAACTCGAGGAGAATAGTTGTACCCCGAGGACTAACCAAGCTGATACTAGTACAGTATAGAACCTGCTCAATTGGGAGCTTCTTTAATGGTGAAATCTCCACCTACCATAAATTGTGGAGATGCTCCTTGTCCTTGTGGAGTAGCTCAGTATGCTTATTCCAGGAGGTCCGTGGGTGCCTCCAGATTCAACTCAAGCCCCATGAGAGATCGAAAGAAATGAAAAGAAATTGATGAGCTAGGAGCCCTCACGAGGAGTGAAGTACTATCAGCCCTTACTTTGGGGTTGTCTCTTCAAAGTAAAAATGCTTTGAAAACTAAGCATCTCGGTTAAGTCTTGATGAGAATACAAGAAAGGATGAAAGCCATGATAATCTAAATACCATTCAGATTGATCTAAGTAGTAATGAGTTGATAAAAATTGAGGAGGCTAGAAATAAAAGGAGAAAGAAAAAATCGGAGTCCAGCTTAGATGAACTCTCGTAGATCATGAGACACCCCTTAAGAGCATCAGTCATCCAGCCATCCCCAATTGGGCACTCTAGGTTAGACTCAATAAGAGTGGACCTCCCCGTGTTTGGGCTATACTTAGGAGCATCCGAACCGGAGGATTTGGACAAGCTAGAGGGTATGAAGTGGTAGTGGATTGGGGTTCCACTCGAAAATCTGAGGGATCGATCAAGAACCTCGACCAGCCCTACGACTTTCACCCATGATTTTCTATTGACCAATCCTCGCTGCCGACTATTCCCTCCCCCACTACCATCAGCCGCCTACTATCACCGCCCGTTGTCGGTCCACCACCACCTTCTTTTCCTATTTGGCCAAAGAAAGGAAGAAGAAAAAAAAACAAAAGAAGAAGAAGAAGAGGAGAAAAGAAGGAATAAAAAGAAAAAGAGACACATTACAAGAAATATGGTCTTTTGCGATGGATTTATTTATGATGAAAAAAATTTCATCACAAATAAGATTATTAACGATGAAATAAAAATTACGTCGCTAATAAAAATTATTAGCGATGGAAACAAAATTTTATCGCTAATAATCAATTATTTTTGATGGAACATTAAGTTTCATCGTTAATAATTGATTATTAGTGATGAAAAATTTTATCGCTAATAATCGATCATTAATTAATCATTTTAAAAATTAAAAAGATAATTTATTAGTGACAAAAATATTGCATTGCTAATAATCGATTATTTGCAACTAAATACAAACTTCCATCATAAATAATGCACTATTTATGACAAAAAAGTTTCATCGCTAATAAGTGATCGTTAATTAATTATTTTTAAAAATTAAAAAGATAATTTATTAGCGATGAAAATATTGCATCGCTAATAATTTGTTATTTACGATGAAACACTAAGTTCCATCACAAATAATCACTATTTGCGATGAAAAACTTGATTTTTTTAAATTAAAAAGATGATTTATTAGTGACAAAATTTTTTGCTTCGCAAATAGTGCATTATTTACAACGAAACTTAGTGTTTCATCGTAAATAATTATTAGCGATGCAAAAGATTTCATCACTAATAAATAACCTTTTTAAATTTTTAAAAATAATTAAGTAATAGTATTTTATTTGTGATGATTTATTTTTGTTGCTAATAATTGATTATTTATGATAGAATATTAATTTCTATTGCTAATAAATTATTTTTTTAATTTTTTTTGAATATTACATAATTTTGTAATTGAAAGCCCATCTTCACCGTTCATTGTTTAAGTGGTTATCATGCAACTACCATCACAAAATATCACCTCGATCTGGTAGCTCTATCTATGTAGATCGATAAAATTTGATTCAATGGTCACGAACGATCGTATGATGATCTAATAGATAGAAATTATTGATGGATCCAAAAACTTACAACGATGATCTCTATGATATTTATAGTATACTAACAATATTTTACTTTCATTGAATATAATTATAATAGTCAATTTAGCATGGAATAATTTGGATCGTTAAATAAAAAAAGAGTGATCAAAAGGTCAAACGACGTTCGATTACAAGATAATTTTTTGATAAATAATCTTTGCTACTATTTTAATCATCTGTATGATAGTGATTATAAAACCTAAACTCCGCATATATGAATTATTCACGTTAAGTACATTTTATAAAAGTATAAGTATAATTGCTAAGAAACTTTAAGAATGTATATCAGAAGATATGTACTTTTAGATAATTTATATACACGTGGTTTACTTTTTATGATCACCACCATTGAAATGATCAAACTATCAACAAAGATCATTTATCTAAAATAATCATCTAATGAACATGCTAATTGGTATTTTAATCACTTATTTTTTATTTAATGGTCTAAATTATTTCATACAAAAATGATTATGATAATTATATCCGATTGAAGTAAAATTTTGCTAGTATGCTACAAATATCACAGAGATCATCATTATAAATTTTTAAATTGATCGATAATTTTTAGCTATCAGATCTTTATGCGGTCATTCGTGATTATCGAAATCAAATTTTATCGATCTGTATAGCTAGAGTTACCTGATCGAGGCGATATTTTGTAACAGTGCTTACACAATAAATACTTAAATATTGAACGATGAAGATGGACTTTAAAATTAAAAATCATATAATATTTAAAAAAAATAAAAATTTTAAGTTTAAAAGAATACTAATTTTTTAAAAATCAAAAAAAATATTAATTGGCTTGCAGGCTAGCTAATAGTGGATACATCGCACCCATCAACCCCATCGCATTGGCCATGCATGATGTATTTTTGCCCTTTTTTATTTTCAAAATAGTCCTTTTTTTTGATAATTTTAAAATTTTGGTCAAAGTATTTGCAATGAATTATTAGCAATGGAATCTTTTCATCGGCAATAATCATTTTTTTGCAATGTAAAAGAAATTCCATCATAAATAAATAATAATAATAGCGCCAAAAGTTTTTGCGATGAAATATTTAGTCATAAATAATTATGATTAGCGATAAAATTTTATTTCCATCATAAAAAATTTATTTTAATATTTTTTGGAGTGGAAAAATTTTTTTAGAAAAATATTTGGCAGGAATTATTAGCGACGAAAGTATTTGCGATGAAATTTATCATTGCAAATAAGAAACATTAGTGACGAAAAAATTATTTCATCATAAATAATATTTTTAAGGATGAAAATTTTGTCGCAATTATTTTTGTCGCTAAAAGTCATTAAATATCTCCCCCCACTCCCGCAAAACCCACTTTCTCTCAGCCCAAAACCCTCTCGTCTCTCCTCTCTCTCCCGCTCATCCTAGGCTTCCATCGATCGGTGACCGTGTTTTCCGCTGTTGCTGTCGTTGCCACCTCCATCATTGTCGCTTTTGCCATCGTCGTACTCACCACCATTGCCACCACCATTATCGCTGCAATTGCCAATGCCATTATCGCTGCCATTGTGCTTAAATCGATCGCATGTAACTTAATTCGATCCCGGCCAATTGGCCGTGGGTTAGAATTTTTTTTTATTTGTTTTTTTGATCTGAGGGCCATATGTGTTGCCATGCGGTGGCTGGTGGCAAGTGGTGAGGCACGGAGGGTGGGTGTCGGCTGCAAGCTGTGCGTGATGGTTGACGGGCCTAATGGAGGTCGCTGGTGGTGGGAGGTGCATGGAGGGTTGGTGCCGCAGGGGGTGGGGCGCCGAGGGGTGGTGGTGATGGGACGGATGGTGTAAGGCAGAGGGGGTGCAGGAGACATGGAGCGGAGTTGGTGATGGATCGGGTGGGGGCCGTGGGTGGTGGGACGACGGAGGGGGGCCATGGGTGGTGGGCGGCGAAGGGGCACTGCAGGGGGCGGGGGGCCACGATGGTACATGGGCGGTGCATGGGCTGGGGTGCCGGGAGGGCCGCGACTAGTGGGGGGCGAATGGGGGTGCATGGAAGGGCGGTGGTGATGGGTCGGATGGGGGGGCCATGGGTGGTGGATGACGGAGGAGAGCTGCAGGGGGTGGGGGTCAGGCTGTGGTGGGTATGTAGACAGCGTAGGGCTAGGGGCCACGATTGGTGGGGGGCGGATGGGGTGCATGGGGCATCCACCGACGGCGGTGATGGCTCGGGTGGGGAAGCCGCGGGTGGTGGGTGGTGGAGGGGAGTCACAGGGGGTGGGGGGCTTCGACAGGTGGAGGGCGGAGGACCCGTTGGGGGTTTAGTCCTTGATAATTTATGAAAATTTAATAAATAAAAAAATAAGACTCTATAATAATAATAATAAATTTAGTAGTAATAATAATAATAGTAATAATAATAATAGTAATAGTAATAGTAATAATAATAAACATAAAAATAATATTAATACTAATAATAATAATAATAGTAATAATAATAATAAATTTAATAATAATAATAATAATAATAATAATAATTTTAATGATGATAATAAAAATAAAAAGAATAATAATAGTAATAATAATTAAAAAATAGATATTTTTTATAATTAAAATAATTAGATTTATAATTATATTTTTATGCTTTTACTTGTTATAGTTTAATCTTTCCACCATGTTTAGTTTCTGTATTTCATTATAATTATGATTTATTATTTTAATTTGCATAAATCGAAGGTTTTAATTTCTAATGCATATGAACTATCTGATTTGGGATTCGGACCGAGTTTCGATCAAGGATATGAGTCAGGATCCTGTCTGAAATTCAGATCATGATCCGGGTCGGATCTCGATCTGAGATCCTATCCGAGATCCGATCTTGGATCATGTCCAAAATTTGATTCAAAATTTGGGTCATGATCATCCAATGGATCCGATTTCGATCTAGATCCTGTCCGAGATCTGGTCTGGGATCCTGTCTGCTAATGATTTAATGCATGCTTCGATATAACCTTAGACTTCTATTCAAGAGTCAGTCATAGGATCTCCAAAATAGACTCTGTTAACGATTTTTGGATGCCCCGATTTGGATAGTTCAAAAATGTATCAATATTTTATTATTATCATAGTGTTCTATATTCTATTATAAAAAATTTCATCATAGTTATCTTGTTTGTTCTTTAGGTACATATTAGATGTGGTATGCTATAGTACATGACCAGGGGTGGAGGCAGCGCGACAGCGGCCATATGACAGCATCACTATGGAGGATTGGGCTGTCATATGCCGCACGTACGAGGATCTGATATATCATATAAACTTTTTTTAGAATTTAATAATTAAATATTAATTATTTTTAAATTCAATTATTTATTGATAAATTTGAATGTTAACCATGCAGGATCAATGTGCCGTAAATCGAGCAAGACAGACAGTCTCGCATTGTGGGGGTTCGAGGCCTTTCATTCATCATATAGAGCAGATGGTAAGTAATTTCTATTTATCATATATTAACTTTTTAACTATTTAAAAAAAAATATTAATTATTCTCAAATTACAGAGAGATGTAGAGAGTGGCGAGCTTCCTGGTAGGATTGAGATCTACTAGCGGACACATCAGCGATGATCAGGAGGCTGGACGACTGAGAGCCAGGAGCTTTATGTAAGTTTTTCCAACTATTTTTTTATTTGTATTTTGATTTTCAGTACAAACTTAGAATAGTTATAAATTTAATTTTTAGGATCGTATGATAGACATTAGATCCCAGCCTATCCCAGAGGGCTCGACCGCACCCACAAATGAGGAGATCCATGATCGAATGCTTGGTACGAGATCCTATTATGTTAGGAGACTAGGGCATAGGATCAGAGCTCCTACGTCTTCACGTCCGTCCAAGGCTGACATCCATGCTGCTTGTGATGTCTAACTGGTGGAGATACAGAGATAGGTTGCTGAGTTGATTGCACGCGTCGATCAGTACTAGTTGTCCAGATGTAGATGATGAAGGGGATGGCACAGATGGAGTAGATGATGTAGATGATGAGCAGGCAACAGCAGGCTGGTCCAAGCTTCTCTAAGTACTCTCCTCCTCCTTCGATCCATTCTTCTTCTCCAGATACTGCCGGTGCTTGATGGCCAGTTGCCTATTTCTATATATTTTTATTTTTATTTTAGATATTTTATATTTACAAAAAAATACTTTTTGTAATTATATTTTTATATAATGAAAGAAAATTTATTTGTGGATGAATGAAATGATGAAATTTATTTATGAATGAAATGATGAAATTTTTATAAATTTTTTATTTTATTTTTTAAAATTATAATAATTAAAATAAAAAATATAAAAAAATTATAATTTTTTTAAAAAATAAATTATGATGGAATTATTTATGATGAAAATATATCCATCATAAATAATTAATTATCTATGATGGAAATAATCCATCGTAGATAATAAAATTATTTGCGATGGATATATTTCCATCGCAAATAATTATCAACGATGGAAATAATTCATCATAGATAATAATTATCTATGATGAAATTTTCTATGATGAAAATTATTCATCGCAAATAATAATTATCTACGATGGATTATTTACATCATAGATAATTAATTATTTTTGATGTATTATATTCATCGGTAAAAAAGTTATTTATGATGCAACAAAAAAAATTCCATCGCCAATAATTTCATCATGAATAATTTAAGAAATTTAAAAAAAAATTATCGATGAAAATTTTTCATCGTAAAAAAGTGTTATTAGCGACGAAAATATTTTTTTCATCGCTAATTAGTATCTACGATCCCATTTTTTGCGATGAAGAATTAGGGATGGAATTTTCATCGCTAAAAATTATTAGCGATGAAAAGTGATTTTTTGTGATGAAATTTTTGCATCGCAAAAAATCTGTTCTATTGTAGTGAGAGAAGGATTCTCTCTCTATCATGTTTCTCTCATTTCTTCTCTCTTATGTCCCTCTCCACCCTCTCTTTCTCTCTCTATCTAATTCATGGATCCAATATTTATTGTCGTGCCCCTACTATGAACCAAGAATTTTTTTTAGAAAGGAGGCCCATAATTGTTTTAATATCTATGCAGTATATCATATTCCAATCTATCCTTGTCAGATATTCATAGAATCTTATCATTATTACCTCATATTGAGTCACCCTAGCATGATCCTTGATGATTTCGATCATGGTTTTCTCTTTTGAGAGATATGAAGGCTCTCTCTCCACTTTCTCATTAAGAAGACCTATAAACCCTAATATCCAGCCCCGTCTTCTCATCTCATGGATTTTTGTTGACCCTCAGCTAGGAGGCTTTGAACTATCCCTGTGCCTAGTAGCCCATTAGACCAACCACCCAATCTACAGTCTTCTTTTCTTATAATTGAATTTATCAAATATGAATTAATTATGATTTTTAATATATTAAATAAGTTCAATAAATTCATCTAGTAAAATTTGAAGAGCTAGAACAGAAGATGTAAGTAACCCTAAGCTTGTTTATTCTGCTATTAAATCATAACGCTTAAGCTTTATTATGACTATTTCTATATTAAATAAATGAAGTAAATAATGCTCCATCTTTAGTTTTCTATTTTCGGGATATGATCATTAAATAAAAAAGTATAATAATATAAATATGAAACAAAATAGAAGATAGAAATTTGTTTGATAACTTATAGTAGCAAATTAAGAATCATAATAAAAGAGGTAAACAAATACGATATTGATGTAAACTAGTGGATAGCTGGTGACTTTGAGAAGATTTAGCCGAACATAAGTTATATCACATTGAAAATAAGTGGAGGGTTTTATGAAGAATAAAAGAAGCCGAAGATTCTGCTTATGAAAGATCCTAGAATTCCTTTTGCGTCAAATATACAATATTTGAGCCATGAATAGTTGATTCCATTCTTTTCGTACTTTTCTTCTCCTCCACGATAGCCATAAAATCCGAAGAATTTAAGGCAAACCCTAATGATAGAATAGACAAGATATTTTGCCCTTTTCTTCTACTTAAAATCAGTGCTTAATTAAGATACAACAGCATTTTCATTTCCTAATGTCTTTATAGGTAATATATAGTATTCGAATAATTTGTTGCTTTGCCTGCAGAAATTAAGCAACAAAGAAAATGGTCGAGAATCTTCTATTCCAGTGGATGAATCTGGCCATCTCAATCAACAAAACACTGTTGACATAGCACCAACAGTAAATAATATGCCAAAGGTCTCAATCGTCCCTCTTGTGTTCTTAATCTTCTATGAGGTGTCCGGTGGCCCATCTGGCATGGAAGACGGTGTTCGGGCCGCGGGTCCCCTCCTAGCCATCCTTGGCTTCGTGATTTTCCCATTTCTGTGGAGCATTCCTGAAGCACTGATCACCGCCGAGATGGGCACCATGTTCCCGGAGAACGGTGGGTATGTGGTGTGGGTCTCTTCAGCTTTTGGTCCATACTGGGGTTTTCAGCTAGGCTGGATGAAATGGCTTAGTGGCGTCATAGACAATGCTCTATATCCACTTCTCTTCTTAGACCATCTGAAGTCTGTGATCCCGGCATTTCGAGGACTACCACCAAGAACTTTTGGAGTTTTTGGTTTGACGGTGGTGCTGACTTACATGAATTATAGAGGATTGGCTATGGTTGGATGGGTTGCTGTCTTTCTTGGTGTCTTTTCCATCCTTCCTTTCATCATTATGGGGCTCATGGCCATTCCAAAACTTGGGCCTGAAAGATGGTCGGTGGTCGACCTGCATAATGTTAATTGGAATTTGTACTTAAATACACTCTTTTGGAATCTCAACTACTGGGATTCAATCAGTACTTTGGTAGGAGAGGTTGGTGATCCAAAGAAATCATTGCCAAAGTCTCTCCTTTATGCAGCAATTTTGGTCATCGGTTCATATTTGTATCCCCTCCTGACAGGCACAGGAGCTGTTCCACTTGATTGGGAGTTGTGGACGGATGGTTATTTCTCTGATATCGCAAAGATTCTTGGTGGGGTTTGGTTAACTTGGTGGATGCAAGGAGCAGCAGCATCATCAAACATGGGAATGTTTCTTACTAAGATGAGCAGCTACTCTTATCGGCTTCTTGGGATGGCAGAATGGGGAATGCTTCCAGAGTTCTTCAGCAGAAGATCCCAACATGGAACTCCTCTCATAGCTATCTTGTTCATAGCTATCTTGTTCTCCGCCTCTGGTGTCTGGCGTTTGTGAGATTAAGGATGAAGTACCCGAGGTCACCTCGACCGTACAATTGGTAGCATTTTGGTGATGTTCGAGCTGGCTTTTGCTTCTCCTAAGATCATGATGGTTAGCCTTGCAGCAATGATTGCAGGACTTGTTTTGCAGCCTTGTTTGAAGCATTTAAAGAAGAAGCGGTGGCTGAGATCTTTCATAAGCCCGGACCTTCCTGATTTTGTAGAAACTACGTGCGAGAATGCTGTCGAAACTCTGATGGATCAGTTAGATTTAGGGCCTTAGGCACAACTTATGATCTTCGATGCATGCTGCTTGAAATCCACTTCACAATCTCATATCATTATAATTTTTAGCTTCACCATGGAGAATCAGGTTCAGGTTTAGCCTGCTGAATATTGTAAACTATAACACTGGAGATATCCTTTTATGCTGCCCCTACCTAGTCGCATGTTATCACTGGTTCAGTTGGCTCCCCTGTACAAAATGGGAGGCATCCCCGGATTCTGATCATGTTCATAAATCATCCTTGTATGGTTAATAGAAAAGTTTTTCTACATGCATCAAATACTTTGCATGATGATAGCTAGGATAACAGGATTTTTCTGCTTGCAAATTGACCTGTACAATTAGATTTTCTGGCATCAAAAATCTCTGAGGACCTCTTTTCTTTTAATGGAAAAACCTCGAGGAAATTCTTAGTAGGGAAGCTAAAATGGAATTCTATTTCCTTAATTAATCTGTTTCTTTCTTGGTTTTGATTGATTATTAGATTAGGGTGGGGGAATTGATTTAGGTTCCTTGTGGGCATATATCCTTTTGGATGTAGTTCCGACTTTGTACGGTGGAACCAGGATCCTCCATTATAATAAGTTCAACTATATAGAGGTTTTAAGCAAGTTATAAATTTAAACAGAACATTACTCATCATCGGCTAATGCAACAGGAAGCGCTTGCTAGAAGAAAAGGGAAGCTTTACGTAAATTAAAACGGAACATGATCTGCTTCCACGCCACCGGCCCAAACAAGTTGTGTATCTAAACTAATCAGAAACAAAACACTATGGCAACAGCTCATTAATACACGGTAACTCTGATAAAGTGCAGATGATGATGTTAATCTCTTCTTCAAAGCAAAGACAAAGTTACACTTGACGTACAAGAACCATGCAAACACCATTTTTATGTCTCATCTCGTTCCTATTTGTGTGAATATTTTCCATTAGAAACAGAGAAATCATCATGGAGCAGAGTCTACAGTGGCAAGTATTCAATCTTGAGATGGTACACTCAAATGTTACCACTCTTGTTGCTTACAACTGTTTTGGTTCTAGATTAACCCTAAAAATGCTCTTCTCGACTCCACTTTAGACTAAAAGATACAGGTAAGGTTCCTTCCACCTTAACAAGTTCTATTCTTCCTCTTCCTCCTGTGCATCATTTTCAGCTAGAAGGTGTTCAAGAGAAACCTTAGCCTTCTTGGGCTTTGGCACGCTTTCATCATTGGTTTCTTCCCCTTTCCGCTTCTCTGTTGCATCAGTGTCTTCATCATCAACTTCATTAACTATATCTTTAGCATCAGAACTTGTGTTGGTTTCATTGACAGGCTGAACTAACACTGATTCTATAGCCTTCTTGCTTGCGGTTGATTGGTCCCCTTTGGTCAATGACTTCTCACACTCCAGCACAAAAGAGCGGATCTCCTTTGTAGGTGCAGAATCTAGAGGGGTTTGCCCAGATTTTGTTTTGGCAGTAAGGCTCGCACCTTTCCTAACTAGATACTTAATGAGCTCTAGATGGGATCCCTGAGCAGCATAGTGCAAAGGAGTCAGCCCTTTCCTGTTAGCAGCTTTTACAGAGACTCCAGAAGCCAAAAGAATCCGAACTACTTCTAGATGACCTTTCTGAGAAGCAAAATGGATCGCAGCTGTGTCATCCATCGCAGCAGCTCCAACATCAGCCTTGTTCTTGCAGAGAAATCTCACCACATCTGTCTGCCCAGACCATGCAGCTAGATGCAGTCTCAATTATAGGTCATTAATGTCAAGGAAACAATACTACACTACTGACCTTCTGTTTTAATGAAGGAATGAAGGTCAATTACAAATACATGAATTGTTTGTAACCTTGTATCCCATAATGGCCAGCATTTCCAAGATGAAGAGAAGCATTATAATATGTAGAGAGCATGTCAGAAGGAAAAAGTTTTGTTTAATACCCTGAAAACTACATTTATTGCAAGTTTGTATTGCAAACATAATGACCAAACAATTGGGGAAAGAAAACGAAAGCAAAAAAGATTGTTAATTAAGATAAGCATCAGTACAGAAATTGAAACTGTAATAAAAAAACAGTCAAGCAGTTTAAAAGGTTAAAAACCACATATAGTTGCAGAATTTCAAAATCTGAAACAAAAAGTAAACAAATAGTCTACCACCCTCCATAGTCTGATAAGTTGTTTTAAGGTAAATTAAGAATCAGTTGTTCACAAGAGTCAACAGGAATAGGATAATTAAATCACAAGAAGCACTTCCAAGTTGTCAAGAGAAGCAAAAAGCGTACTGAGTCTGTGTAAAAGAAGAGAGATTAATTGAATGATCTGCAAATTAAACTATTTGCACTCTAAATCATAAACAATTTAACCAGCCAAGGCTTTAACCAAATGAAAGTCTTCAATATTCTTTTACATAAAATATAAGATATCCTCAATATTCTTTTAGATGCAAACATTAGACTTTGGAGTCATACAGAAAAAAATTGTCAATATCAACAATCAGTCGCAAGACCACATTATTCAAAGCCTTAGGCAACAATTCTGGTTATACAATTACAAATACTGAAAACAAAAATTGAGCAGTCCATCACCCTTTTCTTTGCTTTAGTTTATAAATTACTTTTGATTAGCCTTTTAGGTATTCCTACCATCATCTGCTGAGTGCACCATGGTTTGGGAGCAAAAGTGTTTCCAGAAAACCATGTAGAGCATGCATGTAAGAGGAAAAACATCCTAAACATATTTGATTATTTTTTTCTTTTTGATTCATTGGTTGCAATACTAGACTATCACTTTATAGAAAGTATATCGCCCCATGAAAATGTTCGGTACAACTAGACATAAAACTAACAATTAATTGGCCCTCAAACCAAATTAACAATCCTCCAATATGATCATAATTTTGTTTAAGGGAACACTGTTAATATGACAAATATATTCTTTTGTAGCAACATGCCCCATCTAACTACCCACTGACTTGTCATCCTAATATGTAATCTTCAAACTCATGAAACAGAACAATCAAGTGACATTGGCTGATCATAGGGGCATCTGCTGGCTAATATTTCCAGCTCATAACAGCAATATATATATATATATATATATATATATATATATATATATATATATATCCTACATCACCATCAAGAGCAAGGTTCGCAATCTTGGTACCTGACCCCATACAGGTACCATCCTATTACAGTATCAGTATATGATGCAAGATGGCTAGGCATACCAAATGTCGGGATAATATGAGACTGCATATTGGTTTAGTACGGTACATCCGGTATGGTATGGTAGCAGCCGGTATGGCAAACCTTGATTAAGAGTATGCATCATATACCCCTAAAAATCTAGAAGATGATCTTTGCAGCTCCCTATCCATCCCCTCACATTTTAAAATAAGGAAAAATAGAAAAATTGGGGCATATATATATGGATATTACGAATGCAGAAAGAAAGCAAAGTAATTTTTTGAAAGAGCAAAGGTCTATTGTAATATCTAGAACTAATTTTGTTTGAGATATTTCCTTCATATTTCACATCCCTCATTTCATGCAAAACTTATCATTCCTTTTCTTGCTTAGACTTCTCTTAGGTCTACTATATCAGGCTTTGTATGTCGGAAAAAGATTTCTAATATCTAAAGGAAACGCCATCTTATGGTGACATACATGCATGCAGAAATTTAAAAAATTTTATGCAGCAGAAAAAAAGATTTCAGATCTAAATTCTTTAAATCTAATTAGACCTAATCTAATTTAGCATGCATGGAGATTATATCTCAAACCCAAGAATCATTACATGTACAAGATCAAAATCTAATCTATTAAAGATCTGAAATTTATCTTTGCATGAGTAGATTTTCACTGCGATCTAAAAACCGTGGATGTCCTTTGACGTTTCTTGAAGCCACATAAGTGTCCGGCCTATATAGGTATCCACACAGGGCTAATCTTGATCAGAAAAATCCGAAGATCATCGGGGTGCTAGCTCCCTTGCAAATCTTTCTTCCTTCAAATCGAATATGTTTTCTTCTTTTTTTCTTCTCAAGAAACTATGAAGAAGAACCTATTGGAGAGGAAAAAAGAAGAGAGGAAGATGACTCTTCCTCTTGGGCAGCAACAAGAAAGAGAGGAGGGTGGGCAGCAACAAGGGAGAAGAGGGATTGATCCAATCAATTATTCAAGCATCCCCTCATCTTGGTCTTATTTATAGACCCCATATCCTCATCCATCTATCCTTCAATTTGACTCAAATTCAGATTTTAAAGGTTTGAATCAAATTCAAACTTTAAAATCAGATTAGGATAGAGAGATGAGAGAAAGAGATGAGAGAGATTCCCTGGATCCCACGTCCCAACCCTGGGACACGCCCTCTTGTGCACCCCTCCTTCCTATCTTAGGCTTGTGGGATGAGAGATAATCCCAGTCCAACTAGGATTTCAATTTCTAGCCCAAATTGAATTTGGTTTGCATCCAATTCAATTCCAAATTCAATTATGTTTGGTTAAATCCAAATCTGACTAGGACTAGACCCAAAGTGAACCAAATTAAATCCAATTTAATTTGTATTATGCCCAATCATTAATTAAATAATCAAATCAAATAATTAATAATTAATTCAGCAATAATTGCTAATTGTTCTTCATCAACTCACAAATCTTTAGTAAGTCCTCTCTTGTAACTTTTACAACTCACTCCAATCATCAATCAAATTGATAATTGGGTTCATCTGTGAATCGAATTCACAATTCAATCATTCGATCAAGTCAAAACCCTTTTGTGTGTAACCTCGTAGATTCTATTTTGTCTAGTAATGAGATATATCATGATCTCTATCACAAATATCATTAAAATTTCTTTCAATAATTGAAACAATTCCAACTCACTCAATAAGAATTATTGACCACCAATTAATTCTAGCGGATCTCACAATCTACCCACCTAGCAACATGTAGTGGCAATTCGGCAGAATGGAAGAATCTGTACCTCTAGGTGTAGTTAACATATGATCCAGTTCTTCTATCGTAAGTCCCGACAAGATAGAGATTATAAAAAACTCATCAAATCTCATCATCTGTCATATGTAAGATTTAATTAGCTTAAGTTCAAATCATGATTTCTCATAGAAATTCTTTTTCATTAATCACATCGTCTTGGCCACGGTCTTAAGAACTCAGCTTCATAAATCACATAGGACTATTCCTTAACTACTAAAATCGATAAATCCCATCTAGATGCGTATCCTACTCCTATAGCAAATCAACTGTAACCAACATATACCGCAAGGATCCAAATGACTAGAAGACCAAGAGAATGTGCAGTCAAACTACAGCAACCTCACTATAAATAGCTAAATCATCACAGATCAAAAACTACTCATACAACTACAGCATCGAGAAAGTCACTAATGAGTGAGTAGACATTCAAGTAACTTTTCGTATTGGTCATGCTTAGTACTGTTATTTTCTAACAACAACTTACACTCTCGCTGAGTATTCTCACACCATAGACTCAAAACTTGTCTATCCAGAAGAAAGCGATCCATGTACAACCTCACCAGATCATTCACCATCCT
>QRFJ01000123.1:185000-368080 GCA_006176705.1 Cocos nucifera
AGAAGTCGAACGAGGTTTGGTCACGCTTCCAAACTCTCCCTGAGCGCAAGCGAGCTCGAACGCCTCCCCGGGCTCGAAAGTAGGAAAGCCCTGATAGAAGAGTACGACGGGGCTTCCCCCTCCAAAGGTTCCATAACTATGCCCCCCTCAATGCTCTAAAAATATAAATACTGATGGAGATCAAGGAGCAACTGCCTAGATCGAAGAGGATGCACTCTCACTCTGGAAAGCGCAATTTCAATAAGTTCTGCCTCTACCATTGTGATCACGGTCACGATACTGAAGAATGTATTCAGCTCCAAGACGAGATCGAGGAGCTCATTAGGCAAGGCAGGCTCGACCGATTCATACAACATCGGCTCGAAGGAAGGGAGGATTGGCCAAGGGCATTGCCGCAATCTAAATCGCCTAGAGAAAGGAGAAACAAGAAGATCGACCGCCTCTCAGCATCATCAACACCATCTCTGAAGGACTTCAACGAGGGGAGGCTAGCGAATCAGCAGAGCCTAGAAAGAGGTGGAGAATTGAGGAGCCCATCACTTTCACCAATAAGGATGCCTAAGGAGTTTGATTCCCGCACAATGATGCGATTGTAATATCTTTAAACATTGCTGACCATGATGTGCACCGTATTCTGATAGATAATGAAAGCTCTACTGATGTTTTATTTTACGATACTTTCTCAAAAATGTCTTTACCTAATAACTACTTAGGACCTATGAACTTTCTGTTGGTAGGCTTCACTGGCAATGCCATACCAGTTGAGGACATAATAACTCTGATTGTGGTTGCAGGGCAATGCCCGAAGCTGGCTAGAGCATAGGTTGATTTTCTAGTTGTAAAAGCCTTATCAGTCTATAATGCTATTCTTGGCCGACTTTGTTTGAATGCACTTCGAGCTATAGTATCAACTTATTACTTAAAGATGAAGTTCTCGACGAGCTACGGAATTGGAGAAATCAGAGGAGACCAGGCCTTAGCAAGGTACTGTTACTTCATGGCCCTACAGAAAGACACCCAGCTCGACCTTTGCCCTATTGATGGACTAGATGCTTGCGATGACCTAATGGAAGAGCGGGGAGAGCCTATGGAAGACCTCATTTTCGTCCCATTAAATGATGGGAATGCGGAGCATACTGTGTAGGTCGACTCCAACTTAGGGGATGAGGTCTGGGAGTAACTTATTACCTTCCTTCGGAGAAACATGGATGTCTTCGTCTGGATCCCAATTGATATGTCGGGGATTGATGCCGAGGTAATGAAACATCGATTGGCTACTGATCCCAAGTGTCGGCCAGTGAAAGAGAAGATGCGCATCCACGCTCTGAAGAGGCAGAAAGCGATTGCAAAGAAAGTCGATAAGCTCCTCAAGATCGGATTCATCCAAAAAGTTAACTATCCAAACTGGGTCTCCAATATGATGCTCGTCAAAAAGGCGAACGATAAGTGGAGGATGTGTATAGACTTTAAAAAGTCGAACAAAGCTTGCCTAAAAGATAGCTACCCTCTGTCCAGGATTGATCAACTGATGGATGCAACCTCAGGCCATGAGCTTCTCACCTTCATGGATGCTTTTTTGGTTATAACCAAATCTGGATGGTGCTAGAGGATGAGAAGAAAATTGCTTTTGTTACTGACCGTGGTCTTTACTGTTACAGGGTTATGCCTTTCAGACTCAAGAATGCAAGGGCAATATATCAACGCCTGGTCAACAAAATTTTCAGAGAGTAAATCGATAGAAACATGGAGGTGTATGTGAATAAAATGCTCGTCAAGAGCCGAGCTTCAATAAATCACATCACCGATCGTAAAGAGATTTTTAGTACACTTAAAAAGTACAAGATAAAGCTAAATCCGATCAAGTGCGCCTTCGGTGTGATCTCGAGAAAATTTTTAGAATTTATGGTATTGAGGCACGGGATTGAGACAAATCCAAAGAAAATTTGAGCTATTTAGGAGATGACCACTCTAAAAATGATTAAAGAAGTTTAGCGCTTGACTAGAAAAATGGCATCCCTAAATCGCTTCATCTCGAGATCGATCGAATGATGCATGCCCATCTTTCAAGTTCTCAAGCAGCCAAAGAGCTTTTGCTGGATGGTAGAATGCCAACCGATATTTAAGAAGCTTAAAAACTACCTCGACTTATCTCCGCTGCTGGCAAAGCTTGAGCCTGGAGAAGAATTGTTCTTAGCAGTCTCCTCAGCAACCCTGGAAGCAGTCCTGATCAAGGAGGAAATGAAAGTGCAACGATCGGTCTACTACATAAGCCGAATCTTGAGGAATGTAGAGACCAGATACTCTAAGTTAAAAAAAATTGACTTACTCTCTTCTAATTGCTGCCAGGAGATTCCAATCTTACTTTCATAGGCACACCATAACTGTCCTTACAGATCAACCAATTAAAGTAGTTCTTCATCAAACGGATGCCTCCGAAAGAATCACAAAATGGATAATCAAGCTTATAGAATTTGACATCAACTACCGACCTCGGCTGTCGATCAAAGTTCAGATATTAGCGGATTTTGTAGTAGAATTTATCATTCTAGATGAAGCCGAGCTTGAACAGAATGAAACTGGCATCCCATGGTTGCAATCAAGCCCTCCTGAAGAAAGTGCCGACCTTCTCGAAGACTTTTGGATCCTATACGTGAATGATTCATCCAATGCTACTGGAGCAAGCGTGGGGTTGGTCTTGGTTAACTCCGAGAGAGTCATCATCGAATATGTGCTATGCTTCAAATTTTCTGCAACTAATAACGGGGCCAAATATGAAGCTCTGATCGCTAGATTAAAAATAGCAAAAGAGTTAGAGGCAGACCGGCTCCAAGTTTTCAATGATTTTCAGTTGGTGGTCAGATAGGTTAGTGGCCACTATAAAGGTTGGGAGGAAAGCATGATGAAATATCTTGAGAAAATAAAGAACTTGACTTCGGCCTTTAACAGTTTTAGCATTCAAGAGATTTTGAGGGTAGAAAATATGAGAGCCGATCTTCTTTCTAAATTGGCCACTTTAGCCCCGATTGAACTGTCCAAAGAAGTATTTTTTAAAATTTTAAAGTACCCAAGCTTAGAGAAGTTGTAGCCTATTATGCAGATTGAGCACAAGCCGAGTTGGATCGACCTACTAGTTGCCTATCTTAATGATGGAGCTCTTCCTCATGATTTGAAAGAAGCTCGAAAACTCAGAAATCAAGTTTTTTGGTATGTTCTGTATGAAGGCAAGTTGTATAAAAGGTCATATTCTCTACCGCTCTTGAGATGTCTCCGACCTTTAGAGGCCGACTTTGCATTATGGAAAGTGCATGAGAAAATTTGCGAAAGTCATGTAGGAGCCAGATCCCTATCATAAAGACTACTTCGGTAGAAGTACTATTGATCGACTTTGTACCATGACTCTATAGAGCATGTCAAAAAATATAACCGCTGTTAGAAAAATGCAAACATACAAAGATAGTCGGCCTCTGAGCTTACTCCACTAAGCGCACCTAGCCATTCGCACGGTAGAGAATGGATATACTTGGTCCCTTTCCAATGGCATTCGGATAATGAAAGTTCTTCTTGGTTACGATCGACTACTTTACCAAATGGATCGAGGCTGAACCATTAGCAAAAATTACTGAGACTAAGATACAGAATTTTATCTAAAAGTCAATCGTCTGTCGGTTTGGTCAGTCCTAAATTCTCATAATGAATAACGGGCGATAGTTCGCTGGGATGAGCTTCGCTATGTTTTATGAAGATTTAAACATCTCTCATCACTTTACGTCAGTGGTCCATCTACAGGCAAATGGTGAAGCAGAGATGACTAACAGAATTTTACTGCAAGAAATCAAGGCAAGGCTTGAAAGAGCAAGAAAGATTTGGACGGACAAACTCTACCACATCCTCTGGGCGTACCGAACTACTCAAAGACTACTGACTGAAAAAATATCATTCGTCCTGGCCTTTGGAATAAAGGCAGTCATCCCAATCGAGCTTAAACTTCCGTCAGCACGGATCGTGGCCTTCAATGAGCAGCATAACTCATAAGATCTCAGAGTCAATCTCGATCTACTAGAGAAAAAAAGAGAATAAGTCCAAGTTCAGATGACAGCCTACAGACGAAGAATAGCCAGATACTATAACTTTAAAGTAAAAAGCAAAGCATTAAGGGTGGAGGACTTGGTGCTCCGGCGAGCATTCATTTCACAACCTCAGAATCAAAGAAAACTCATCCTGAATTGGGAAGATCCGTATAAAGTAGAGGAGGTCGTCCGGTCCGAAACTTATCATTTGAAGGAGCTTGGAGGAGCAACACTCCCACGGTCTTGAAATTTAAAAAATCTAAAAATGTACTACCAATAATTTTTTTTTAATAAAACTTTTTATTTTAACATCATTACTTCTTGGTGCAAAAATTGCATGATGACAAATAACTCTCCGGAGCAATCTAAAGTGGTATGTTAGGAATAGGAGGAGAACCTCATCCTAACATGAGTAAAGTCTAAGACCTTGTTAAATTAAGATGAGATGAGGGGAGAGGCCCTACCAATGGCTCTAATGTGCTCCTACAGTCTGTTAGAAATAGGAGGAGAACCTCATCTTAATGTGAGCAAAGTCGAAAGTCTCATTAAATTAAGATGAGATGAGGAAAGAGGTCCTACCAACGATCCTAATGTGCCCCTATAGTCCATTAGGAATAGGAGAAGAACCTCAGGCTGAGGTTTAGCTGCTGAAGCCCTTTCATGATTATTGATTGCATTGAGCTAAGCATCAGGCCGAACTTCGATGGGAGTGGAGTTTATCCCCAACAATAGTCCCCCCCACTTTTGAGTTCAAAATTCAAAGTAAGAGAGTACAAAAAGGACAACCGTCGAAGTTCTCTTTAGGGCTCTGCATCAGTTCAGGTTAAAGTTCGGGGGAGATCTTATTTTCAACCGAGGTTGACGTTGAGGTTGAAGCTTGGGGGAGATCTTATCTCAATTGAGATTGAAGTTGAAGTTAGCCAAGGTTGACATTGAGGTTGAAGCTCAGGGGAGATCTTATCTCCAGTTGAGATTGAAGATGGAGCTCGGTAGAGATCTTATCACTAGCCGAGATTGACTCGAACGCTCGAAAAAGAACTTATCTCTAGCCAAGGTTAAAGTTGTAGTTGAAGCTCGGAGGAGATCTTATCTCCAACCGAGGTTGACTTCGGACGCTCGGGAGAGATCTTATCTCTAGCTGAGGTTGAAGTTATAGTTGAAGCTCGAAAAAGATCTTATCTCCAACCGAGGTTGACTCAATCACTTGAGAGAGATCTTATCTCTAGCCAAGATTAACTCGGATGCTCGGAAGAGATCTTATCTTCTAGTCGAGGTTGAGTTGTAGTTGAAGCTCGAAGAGATCTTATCTCCAATCGAGGTTGACTTGGTCGCTTGGAGAGAGATCTTATCTCTAGTCGAGGTTGACTTGGATGCTCGAAAGAGATCTTATCTCTAGCCGAGATTGACTTGGATGCTTGGGAGAGATCTTATCTCTAGTTGAGGTTGAAGTTATAGTTGAAGTTCGGAGGAGATCTTATCTCCAACCGAGGTTGACTTGATCGCTCGGAAGAGATCTTATCTCTAGTCGAGGTTGACTTGAATGCTCGAAAGAGATCTTATCTCTAGCCGAGGTTGAAGTTGAAGTTGAAGCTTAGGGAAGATTTTATCTCCAGCCATCGAGGTTGAAGGTGAAGCTCGGTAGAGATCTTATCTCTAATCGAGGTTGACTCGATCGCTTAGAAAAGATCTTATCTCTAGTCAAGGTTGACTCGAATGCTCAGGAGAGATCTTATCTCTAACCGTCGAGGTTGAAGAAGATCTTATCTCCTGTTGGTATAGACTTGGACGCTCAAAAGAGATCTTATCTCTAGTCGAGGTTGACTTCGATCTGTTCATATGGGGATGAGGTTCTCCTTCTGTTCCTAACACGGCCACTATCGATTGCTTCTTTCTTATCATCACATAGTTTTTACACTAAAAAATAATAATATTGAAAAGAAGAAATTTTATTGAACAAAAATTACGGGCAGTACATTCCCAAATTTTCTATGCTTTAGGGTCGTAGGAGCATTGTTCCTCCGAGTTTCTTCAGGCGATAAGTTTCGGATCGGATGACCTCCTCTATTTTATGCTGGCCTTCTCAGTTTGGAGCAAGCTTCTCTTAGCTTTGAAGCTGAGAGATGATGGCTCATCAAAGTATTGAGTCCCTCTAGAGGTAGCGTTGATGACATCGGAAGGTGGCTGACCTCCTTGTTGTTCCCCCGTCATGGGTGGTTTTGGCTACGACAGTGTTCTTGGCCGATCCTCTCCTACTTCAGACTGGCATCGAAGGAATTGACCCAACCAGCCCCTCCTGATTAGCTCCTCGATTTCGTCTCGGAGCTGAATGCATTCTTCAGTATCATAGCCATGGTCATGATGGTAGAGGCAGTACTTGCTTCGATCGTGCTTGTTTGGGAGAGATCATAATTCATCTGATCTTGGTAGCTGATTCTTAATTTCCATAAGAACTTGAGTTTTAGGAGCATTAAGGGGGGCGTAGTTGTGAAACCTTTTGGAGGGAGGACTTCTTCGCATCCTTCTATTGGGGCTTCCTTGATGACGAGCTTGAGAAGAAGTTCAGGCTCGCTTGTGCTCGAAGGAAGTTTGTGAGCACGATCGAACTTCACTCGACCCTCCATCGACGATGGGTCTGTCAGACTCGTCCACTCGCCGCTCTTCTATGGCTTTTTCATCTTTCAACTTGAAGGCTTCTTCCGCATAGGCATATCCCTCGATCCGGGCTAGTAGATTGGTAAAATTTTGAGGATACTTTTTCTCTGAGGAGAACAGTAAATCATTCTTTCGAAGGTCACCCTTGAGTGCGGCCATTGCAACAGACTGATCTAGGCTTTAGACCTTTAATGCTGTAGCATTAAATCGGATGACATAAGTTTGGATGGATTTCTCCTCCTTCTGCTTGACATTCATCAAGAAATCCAAATCTCGGCATGGATGTCGGCTGCTGATGAAGTGAGCTACGAACTGATGGCTCATCTGATCAAAAAAGAAGATTGTACTTAGTTTCAATGCCGAGTATCAATTTTTTGCTATTTTTTTTTAAGATAGATGGAACAGCTCGACATAATATGGCGTTTGATGTGCCATGGAGTAGCATCATGATCCAAAAGGTCTTCAGATGATCAATCGGATCAGAGATTCTATCGTAGCTTTTAAATTGAGGGAGTCTGAAGTTCGACGAAATGGACTCTTGCATAATTTGGAGAGAGAAAGGAGGATCGATGCAGACGTCGTCACAGCGAGCTGGGGTGATATAGCAGAGTTTCTTAATCCATCGATCCATCTTTCATAGTTTATGATCGAGAATGTTGTCTCGATCATCGATCTTGGAGAACTTCTGGCTATAGATGGGGAAGGTCTCCTTCAGAGAAGAACTATGATTCGAATATAGATCCTCTACTCTCTATTTCTTCTATCCAGGGGTGACGGATATGCCAGTCCAAGTACTCTTCCTTGGGATTGATTTTTAATATTTTGATGGTGGATTTTCTGATGGAGTCACCATCGGGGGCTGCTGCATGGCCTGTACCATCTCGATGAGGCCCTGAATCTGCTGCATCAGTAGGTTAAACTATTTTGGATCTACCATGGCCATCGATGGAGGTGGAGGTTGGAGTACCGATGATGGAGTAGGAATGGATGGATCTGGCTTAGATCTAACGATAGAAGCGATAGATCTTCGGATAGTCATCTTCTTTTAAGGTATTTCTAGGAATTGAGAAAGCGGATGAAGGTGAATCTTGAAGAAGAAGGTCGACAGGATTGACTGAGCATCCCTTTAAGAACAACGATACCTCAGAGATAGAGGTGCCCTCCTTCTAACGTCAATTCTGTTGGTGCAGAATCTGATCAATACTGGATCGAGTTGGAGTTGAGAAAGATGAAGTCACCGTCAATGATCTGCAAAATAAAATTTCATCCAAAGTCGGAGGTGGTGGCTCGATAGGATCCTTTGACAATCAAGTCAGCTCTTCTGACCAATAAAAATGGAGTGCTCAGGCAAAAATTTAGCAGAGTTTTGAAAAGAAGAAGAGAGCTTAGAGAAAACGCATCTGAGGATCCTTTTTATAGATGGAGCTTATCATAACTGTTCGATAGTGGGCCATTCAGGATCATGTGAAGTTTATTACGGAGGATGGTGTCCATTATTATGATGTGGCTATTCAGTAGTGGATCGTTTGGGGCCATGTGGAGTTTATTACAGAGAGTGGTATTCGTTGTCATGAAGTGGCAGTTCGTTAAGATTTAATAGTCGAAGTTCGAAAGAAGCAGGCGTTGTTTGGTGAAGAACTTTGACATACATCAATTTTAGAGGAGTTCAGACTCCTAAAGAAAATATAGTTAGAGGGGATCATCTAGGAGGAATGCTAGTAGAACTCTGAAAATAATCCACTAGAGAAATTCGAAAGAAATTTAGCTTCTGGAGGAGTTTGACTGAAGGAGAAATCCATAAGAAGTTTGGCTCTTATAGAAATTCGACTAAAGGAGGAGTCCGGAAGGAGTTCGGCTCCTGGAGGAGTCTGACTTAAGAAGAAATTCATAAGAAGTTCGGCTCTCGTAGAAGTCCGACTGAAGGAGAGATCAGAAAAAAGTTTGGCTCCTAGAGGAGTTTGACTGAAGGAGAAGCTCGAAGGGAGTTCGGCTCCCGTAGGAGTCCAACTGAAGGAGAGATCAGGAAGAAGTTCGGCTTCTATAGGAGTCCGACTGAAAGAAAAGTTCGAAGGAGGGTTTGGTCGATGGAGGAGTTTGGTCGGCTGAAGAGGTTTGGCTGGAGCTCAACTCCTGAGGAGTTCGACTGGCTGAAGGAGTTCGATTAAGGTTTGGTCGTTGAAATCCTTTCGTGATTACTGGTTGCATTGGACTAAACATCAGGCTGTACTTCGACAGGGGCGGGATTTATCCCCAATAGGATGGTTTGTGTTTATTTTAGTAGGGGTTAGTGTTTATCAGTGTTTATCATTTTCAATCAGTGTTTATCCTGGAAGGATCCTAGATCATCCAACTTGTGGGCTCTGAGTTTATATTTATTCTATAGGATTTGTGTTTAATTCAATAAAATTTTTGTTTGTTTATGTTTATTCTGAGAGGTTTATATTTATTCTAGGATAGTTTATGTTTATCCGACCTTGCATTTATAAAAGACAGAGAGCAATTTTTAATAATTTATATTTATTATTTGGTATTTGTATTTAGGATGGTTTGTGTTTATTTCAGCATGGGTTTATGTTTATCATTTTCAGTTAGTATTTATCATTGGAGGATTCTAGATCACCCAATTTGTGAGCTTCGAGTTTGTATTTATTATGTAGAGTCTGTATTTATTTCAGTAAAATTTTTATTTATTATATGCTATTTGTATTTATTCTATGAGATTTATATTTATTCTAGGATAATTTGTGTTTATCCGATCTTGAGTTCATAAAGAGCAGAGAGCAATTTCTAATGGTTTGTGTTTATTCGAAGTCACTTTATATTTATTATTTTATGTTTGTGTTTATTATAGGATGATTTGTGTTTATTTTAGTAAGGATTAGTATTTATCATTTTTAGTTAGTATTTATCATTAGAGGATCCTAGATTATCCAACTTGTAGACTTCAAGTTTGTATTTATTCTGCAAAGTTTGTATTTATTTTAGCAAAATTTTTATTTATTATGTGTTATTTGTATTTATTCTGTGGGATTTGTGTTTATTCTAGGGTAGTTTGTGTTTATCCGATCTTAGATTCATAAAGGATAGAAAGCAATTTTTTAATGATTTGTATTTATTCGAAGTCACTTTATGTTTATTATTTGGTATTTATATTTATCTTAGGATGGTTTGTGTTTATTTTAGCAAGGGTTAGTATTTATCATTTTTAGTTAGTATTTATCATTATAGGATCCTAGATCATCCAACTTGTGGGCCTCGAGTTTATATTTATTTTGCAGAGTTTATGTTCATTTCAGTAGAGTTTCTATTTATTATACGATATTTGTATTTATTCTGTGAGATTTATGTTTATTTTAGAATAGTTTGTATTTATCCGACCTTCAATTTATAAAGAACAGAGAGCAATTTCAGCCAGTTTGTATTTATTCGAAGTCAGTTTATATTTATTATTTGGTATTTGTATTTATCTTAGGATGGTTTGTATTTATTTCAGTAGGGGTTAGTATTTATCATTTTCAGTTAGTGTTTATTTTGGAAGGACTCTGACTCATCCAACTTATGGGTCCCAAGTTTGTATTTATTTTATGAAATTTATATTTATTTCAGCAGAATTTTTATTTATTATGTGCTGTTTGTGTTTATTCTGCGAGATTTATGTTTATTCTGGAGTAGTTTGTGTTTATCCAGCCTTGGGTTCATAATGGGCAGAGAGTAATTTCAGCTGGTTTATGTTTATTATTTAGTGTTTATGTTTATCGTAGGATAATTTATGTTTATTTCAGCAGGGATTAGTGTTTATCATTTTCAGTTAATATTTATCCTGAGAGGAAAGATATTCGAAGAGACGGGATACGCGCATGGGGTGGCATGCATCATAGTAAATGCATGTTTTGTTTCCATCGCATCTCTTATTTTTATTTTTTTTTAATACGTTAGGTCAGCTAATGGCGAGAAAAGTCCTCCATTGATTTTTAGGGATGTCTTAGAGATGCATGCCGATCCAATGATAAGAGATCCGACCAGATATGCACTAGAATCTGATCAACTGAAGCCCAGTTTATCTCCCTCTCTCTCTCTCTCTATATATATATAATTTACATATATTTGCATCTTGTGGAGTGAGCTTGAATGAGCTGGATCAATTTTTGAGCTTAGCTTGAAATTAATTTTAAGCAAATTTTAAACAAATTTTGTTAGTTCATGCTTGGCATTTGTAGCTTTAAACTGAGCAACTGTGCTTTATTTGAGTTTTCTTTTTGTTTTATTTTGAGTTGAGTCCAAGCTGAGCTTAAGCTGTCGAACTTCATACTCCTATATACATCCTTTTAAAATATAAATATTTTTCTTAAATTTTCTAAAGCCACAGGAAATAAGAGGGTTTGACACCTTACAACAACACTTCAATAATAAATAAATAAATAAAGTAAAACATAAATATCTATGACAACTATAATGTATTATAGTAGCTTTTAGAAATAAAGAGACTCCTATCACCAGGGATGTAAGCAAGCTTATCTCAAGTGACTAGACCTAGCTCAAGCATTGATCTTGAGCAAGCTAGGCTCAACTCAAGCTTAGTTTGATGAACCTTGATGCTAGTTTGAGCTTGAGGTAGCTTGAATGTGCCCGTGTTCAGCTCATTTATAAACGAGCTAGCTCAAGCTTAGCTCGGCAAAGCTTGCTCACTTGAACAATGGTTGGGGAGGCATGCATCATAGAGAATTGACTAAAATTGACTAACACTCGAGCCCAACCCAAAGCTCTAAAATTTGCCAAATTCATTTTTTTTCAGATTGGGTCTTCAAGTTGTTCACCCTACCTCATTTGTAACATCCTCCCTCCATCCCCTTCTCACCTCCTTTGCCTATCACTGGCCATGACTGCCCTCTCTATCTCCGCTCTCCTTAGACCCTCCTTTTTCCTCTCTCGATCCATTCCAAAACCTCTCAAATATCAAACCCTTCTCTATAAATTCTCTCTCCTATCATCCATGCCCTATCTTCCCCTTGTCCTCCAACGAAGCCCTCATCCAATGGTGGAAGCATTGGTTTAGGATAAGCAATAAGATTTAAAAAAATTGATACATATTCTTCTACTTATAGATCATTTCCATATGAGCTCACCCTAGCTCTCAGCGCTGCACACACCAATGATGGCAATGAAGGGAGAAGAGACCGATGTGATGGGCCTGCTACTAAAGGAGCAGATCGTGTTCCTAAGAAGAGACAATGATGACTTCATGTCAGATGTCATTATAAGCCAGTTGCTGCCTCTTGATGCATAGGATCCGATGTTAGGCCCTCCATCAATTCCTCTTTTAGCAAGCTCCAAATTAAAATATTTTACTTTCTAAATAAAATTTTTGGCCCTAACTATGTACCTAAAGAGGAGGGCCACAATTAACGATAAAAATAGTAAAGAACATATTAAACAATCGATCATCCGACTTGATTGAACGGCTATGTTTTATCTGACTCCATTAAAATTCGAAAGAGATATAGATTTTAAAAAAATATCTAAAATAAATTTAGATCGATATAGATAATGATATATTTTATTTTAAATTTAATTTAATATAATTTTAATTTAAATCTCTTGTATGGCTTATCCAATTTTATCTAATTATTTTATCTCTCTGATTTGATGTGATTTATATCTCTATTTGGTTAGATCCGTTTTGAGATGGATATGGACGTGGAGTTTTGAGTCATGGGATGGATATCGGCCGGTCCGTTGCCAACTTGCCATCCCTACTGGCTCGTGATAATTTGAAATCTAAACCGCCTCTGAAACAGCCGTCCTCGTTCAGGCTTCTCCGTGGGAAACGCTCCATCCCATGCTTTTAGCTGCTGCTGCTTCCCCAAAGCTGCTCCTCCACCGCTGGGTCGTCAAACTCGAGCCCCGTTTCCTCCGCTCCCTCCCCTCCCCACAACTCTCCGACCCCGTCTCCTCCCAAACCCTCCGCGAGATCGCCTACGCCTTCTCCCACCCAAAACCACCCAAACCCCTCGACCCCCTCTCCCTCTCCGGCTTTCGCCCCCACCACGCCGACGCCGTCCTCCGCCTCCTCCTCCTCCGCTCCGACCCCGCCTCCGCCTTCCGCTTTCTCCAATGGTCCGAGCGCCACCTCCACCTCTCCCCTACCCTCCCTTCACTCTCCGCCGCCGCCCACGCCGCCCTCCGCCGCCAAATGTTCGACCTCGCGCGCCAGCTCGTCGACCGAATGATCCAAAACTTCAGCTTTGCCGAAGTCCTCTCGTCTTTCACGGCGAGATTTCGGTCGCCTTGTTCTGACCTTGGAATGGCCTTTAGCTGTTTGACCGAATGCTGCTGTCGCGCAGGGATGACAGGCCGAGCCGTGGATTCTTTTCTTCGGGCTCGGCAGATGGGTATCAGCATTTCCCCGCTCGTAATCGCAAAGCTATTAGATTCTTTGGTCACCGTGGGCCGAATCGATGAGATGCTGAAAATTTACCGAGAAATATCTGATGGATGTAACACTTTAATGAATGCGTTATTAGGGAAGTCAGATGATCAAAAGGTATTGAACTTGCACAGAGTTTTGGTGGAGAGAGGTTTTGTGCCGCGAATTTATGATTTTAATAGGTTTTTAAATTCTCTGTGCGAGGCAAAGCGATTCTCTACTGCTTCTGATTTATTTGATTTGGCATTAGAAATCGGTCCTGAGCCAAGTGTGGTTACTTTTAGTACTTTGATTCGTGCGTGCTGTAAAGAGGGCAGAGTGGATGCTGCGGTCGATGTTTATGAGCTCATGGTAGAGAAGGGCATTGCTCCTGATTTGGTAGTTTATGGAATTCTGATTGATGGGTTATGCAAGGAAGGCAGAGTGAATGAGGGGCATGGTCTTCTTAGAAAGGCCTTAAATGATGGACTTAAGCCAGATGTGGTGATCTACAGCTCACTTGTAGATGGATATGTTAGAGTGGGAGAGGTGAAGGAGGCATTCGAGTTGTACAAGAGAATGTTGGAGGAAGATGTAATGCCTAATGTTATCACTTATAGCATTTTGATTAATGGGCTATGTCGGAATGGCCGAGTTGCTGAGGCTTGTGGAATTTTTTCCAGAATTTTGAAGCAGGGAATTGAGCCGAATGTTTTGACATATAGCAGCCTGATTGATGGGCTATGCAATGCTGGGAATTTGAAGGAAGCATTTGATCTGTATGAACATATGATAAACAAGGGCTTTTCTCCAGATGCATTTGTTTATAGCGTCCTTGTAAAAGGTCTCTGTAAATTGGGGAGGATGAATGATGCTCTCAGGTTACTTATCAAGTCAGGTTTGAAATCTAATACTGTAACTTATAATGTGTTGATTGATGGGTGGTGTAGAGCGAAGAGATTAGGAGATACGCTTAGAGTTTTCAGGCAGTTGGAAGTGAATAACCTAGAACCAGATTTAGTTACTTTCAGTGTGATTATCAAGGGAATGGCAGATGAAGGGAGATTGAGAGAAGCAACTATGGTTCTCTTTCAGATCCTTAAGAAAGGTTTTGTGCCAGATGTTGTAACATACTGCAGTTTGATTGATGGGTTCTGTAAACATAATAATGTCATGGATGGATTTAGAGTTTACGATATGATGCTTATGAATGGTGTTGATCCTGATAAAATTATTTATAATGTTCTAATAAATGGCCTTTTTAAGGAGGGCCATGTGGAAGAGGCATCTAAATTGTTTAGCCAGCTAAATGAATGGGCATGGGAGCCTGACATTGTGACATACAATACGATGATTAGTGGCTTCTGTTCTGTGAAAAAAATTGATAAAGCTATTGAATATTATGAAAAATTGACTGGTGAAAGAGGTCTTCAGCCAAATGCTATTACTTTTACGATTCTGATTGATGCATTTTGTAAAGAAGACAGAATGGATGAAGCAATGCTATTTTTCAATAAAATGCTCGATGAGGGTCCATTGCCTAATGTGGTCACCTACAGTTGCTTGGTAGATGGACATTTCAAAGCTCAAACTTTCACAAATGCAATTGCGCTCCATGAAGAAATGCTAAATAATCATGTCTCCCCTAATATCATTAGCTATAGCATTCTTATTGATGGCCTTTGCAAGGCAGGCCAGTTGGAAGAAGCTTCACTGGCTTTTCATTGTGCTATGAACAGGGGCTTGTTGCCGGATGTTGTGGCATATGGCATTTTGATTCGGGGATTTTGTGCAGTTGGAAGATTAGCTGAAGCCAGGATGTTTTACGATAAGATGGTAGCAGATGGTGTCAAACCTGATAGTCTTGTAAATAGCACACTTGCAGAGTACTTAAACAATTCTGCAGTAAGTGTTGGTGAGCCAAAACCAAATGCTTAAAAACACAGACTTCCACTGGAGCAGAGCATGCTTCTGAAGTAAGCCTGAAAATATGCAGTTCTGGCGATATTTAATTTTTTTGCATCTGATGTTGTATTTTAGACGTGCACCAGATCATCAAACATCCTTAGATTTTGACTCATCATTTGTATAATTTGCAGTGGCAGTACAAAGGTTCATTTAGTTTTATTTATTTTTTGATTATTTAATTATAAACTTGATAATGAAACATTGTGCTTTGTGATTTTCTCTTCCATTGTTTGACTTAGTGTGGAGTTATTCATTGGAGGTCATATAAATGTATTTTCTTTACCTTTTGAATCACTTCTTTTGAATTGTACGGATTATGTGTTTCTGACTAATACAAGAGCAAGTTTATAATTTAGACTGGCCAGAAAAATTTAATTACATGAAGAGGATTATAGACTTTATTGTTTATTATTACATGATCCTGTTCAGACATTAAATGCTGTTTTCGATTTTGGTTGATGTTAAAATACATCTTGGTGCAGAGGTATCTGTCTTGCCTCCTGCCCAAACCTAATTTCCTCTGGCCTGAAAGACCAACCGCTCATGATCCATCATCCAGAATAGGTTTGCCTATATATTTCTTTTCTTTGGGGAACAAATTGTTGGTTCAGCCATTTTTTTTTGGGTTGGTAACATGCATGAAAATGGTTGATACTGGAAATTTGGATGGTTTCAACTTTCAATAGAAAGTGATGCTAAATACGACGGGCTTATCTTTCAAATTGTGCTCTTACAAGTTCTTAGTTTTTGTTTTTTCTGTATCAGTCATCGTGAGCTAACCTAAAGTGTTATATTGTAAGGGGAGTATAAGCTGCCTCTTTGATTGTATGCAATCTCCTACTTAATGGTGTCGATTTTAGAAGAGAAGCACACAGAATTCTCATTATATCCGATGCTCTCGACTGTCATGAATCTCAGAAGCATCTCATGTATATTTTTGTGGATTCTTACCTCTCTGTTTTGATTGTTTTTCCATTGCAAATCAATGTATTCCTTAATACAAGAAGAACATGACTTAGGACAAGATGCAACCATACCATTTTGGCCGACTGGAGCATGATATGGCATTTCAAAAGTTGGCTTGAGCTGATGGGGAATTTAATCAAGTCGAATTGGCTACTGTGAGCTAAAAGATGATTCGGAGACCCTATTTGAACCGCAAGTTGGAGGATCAAATGCCTGGTTGGAACTTAAAGATTTGAGGTGTTGCCAAATCTAATTTGAAATCTTTTAAATCCATGGCTTCTCTGGATGAAAATATGACACTGCTTCTTTCAATCTGTGCCTCAGCAGTCTCAAGATCCCTTGTTGCATTGGCCTGAGTCTGTTTACTGGGTACGTCAAGCTGACAATTACCATAGTTGTAGGCTCTGTTGATGAACAAATTTAAAAAGAGATCATAAGATAGGGTGCAGCAATGGACAATCGCAGGCTACGATCTTAGAGCTCTCAATCTCACTGTCATGATCTGTCTTACAGCAAGTAATGATTTCTCCATGAAAACATTTTTCATAGAAAATCTAGCATTGGGCTGTGGCAAATTTTTGTTAGTCGTGCAAAAATTCTATCTTGGCCTATTAAAATTTGCCATCTAGACAATCTGTGCTGCAGCAGATCAAGAATATAGGAAAAGGTGGTCGACGCAAGTTAAATTCAGAACTCCTTGTTAACATTTAGTCCCACATCGGAACAGGAAGCACTTGGGAGGAGCTACTGTTGCTATAGGAGTAGGTTGAAGCCTGCGATTCGCAGCATATCTTTCTTGGCCTTCAGGCCAAAATCCAAGTGTTGTATCTGTTCTTATTACTATTTCCCTACGACCGCCCGCAGTGATTCAGTGATTGGCGGGCGAGCGCGCGGGCTTGGACGATGAAAAAAATATTTATGGGGTGTTGTATTTATGGGTGCTGTATATTTTTTTGACGTTTAATATCTGATGTGATGAGGGCCATCGGCACACCACGACATTAAATTAATATTTTATGGGTTTTGCTATTAAATTAATATTTTATGGGTTTTGTTAACGAGTGTTTTAAGGGGTGGGCATTTGTTAAGAAATATTTAGCATTAAATGTTTTTTGAAAATAATAAAACATAAAGACAAAAATCATTATAGAGAATATAATAAATATAATTATTTTTATAAAAAATAATTTTTATTTTTAATATTATATAGATCAAAATATTTTATTTTTTTAAAGAAGTATTAAATGCTTTTTAACGTGTTACTCCTAGCAAAACTCATATTTTATTGGAGAGGGCCCATCACGGTGGCTTGCCACCGGGGTCCTGAGCGTCGCCTATGCGTTGCACCACCGCACAGGGCTAGCGCACCCTTCCAAAGCTTAGCTTTAAATGTTGTTTACTGCTTGACCTCGTCATGGGCTAACGTCGCCAGAATGGTCCAAATCTGGTAAAAAGGCAGAGTAATGGCGAATTACTCGGCATCCATCGAAGTTACGGAAGCAGAGATACATAATGTTTCCGCTGCCAAACCATTTACCTTAGAAGATATACCTACGTGTGGCCGCATTGGACATGGAGTCATGGAATGCTCATTTGAGAAACACGAATAAGGATCGAATGACGAGCACTAAAAGGAAAATATGCAACAGAGATGGAGGAATTTGTTGTTAGGTCCATGACTTGCTCTCCGAGGCTTGAGGAGGGAAACTTGGAACAAGATCGAGGAAACTAAGTCACCTCCGCCTGGGTTTTTGGTTCTACCGAGTGGGAGACAAGAAACTCGGCATGCTGGGAAGAGTCAAGATCCTGATGGACGGTCACAAAATGTCTAGCAGCAGCATAGCCGATTGATTGTCCGGCCAAGCATGGCTTGAAGAGGGGAGGGGCGCGGCCATACATCCGGACAATCGCTCTCTTTCTTTCTCTCTCAATCCTGCTCTTCCCGCTCCTCCCTCCAATTATGAGTAGTATAGGGGGAGAAAGAGAGATGGGAGAGAAGTTCGAGGCAGCAGTGGCTGTTATGATGCTTCTACCGTATTTCAAGGTTGTCGGAGTTATATCAGATGGCTCTACCCACCACTATAAGCCTGACGGCATGTTTGGATAAAAGAAAAGAAAGAATAAAAAATAAATTTTTATTTGATAAAATTTTTTTAGAACTAAAGAAGGGTAGATGTAATAATCTAGATTTTAAATTTTTTTTTTTTTTTGAAACCTCATGTGAATGGCATGTGAGGTAAGGAGGCCCGTCTGCTTCCTTCTCTATTTTTCACTATAAATTGAAATCCTAAGGCTCATCGGATTCCGACGAAAGCCCTAGGAATTGATCTATATGAGGCCTATAAATTTCTTCTCCAAGCATCGCCCACTATTACAGAATGGGACTATGGCAGTGCTTACTATTATAGCGATTTTAAAAATCACTGTCATAGCATCTATCGCAGCGATTACATCGAACCACTATCATAGGTCAAACCTATGGTAGCGGTTCTGCCTAACCGCTATCATAGATCTATCTATAGCAGTAGTTATACGTAACCGCTGCCATAGGTCTAATCTATGGTAGCGGTTCGATATAACTGCTGCAATAGATTAAACATATGGCAGTGGTTAGTCAACTGCTGTTAGAGATTGAGAACAATAGTAGCGTTTAAGATTGACTGTTGTCATAGATCAGATCTATGGTAGCAATTATATATAACCATTGCTATAGACAGATCTATAGCAGCGGTTATAAAGAACCGCTGCCATAGGTTGGACCTATGATAGCGATTACTTGTAACCGCTGCTATATCTTTTTTTTCATATTATTTTTCTAAATATTATATAATTCTAAAATTTAATACTCATCCTCACTATTCATTATCTAAATAATTATCATTAGAGTATTGTCACAAAAGGCCGCGTCGATCTAATAGCCTTAGCTTCATCGATCAGTAAAATTTGATTTCGATGGCCATAAATAATGGCGTGATGATCTGATAGATGGAGATGATCGGTGGATCCAAAAATTTGCAATGATGATCTCGATACCGTTGTAGTATATTATCAAAATTTTACTTCAATTAGATATCGTTATCATGGTAAATTCAGTATGGGATGATTTCGATAATTAAATAAGAAATAAGTGATCAAAAGATCAAACGACGTCCGATTACGAGATAATTTTTTAGTTAAATAATTTTTATTATAATTTTAATTATTTTATATGATGATGATCATAAAATTTAAATCATTTTTGTATGAACTATTCATGTTAAGCAGATTTTGTAAAAGCACAAGCATAATTATTAAAAGAGTTTAAGAAAGAATATCGAACGACGTATAGTTCTAGATCATTCTTATATCGATGGTTTAAATTTTATGATCATCACCATAAAAATAATTAAAATAGTAGCCAAGATCATTTATCTAAAAAAATATCTCATAATCGGATGCCATCTGATCCTTTGATTACTCGTTTCTCATTTAATGGTCGAAATCATTTCGTACTAAATTGACCATGATAATGATATTCGATTGAAGTAAAATATTGATAGTGTGCTACAAATGGCACCGAGATCATCATTGTAGATTTTTGGATCCATCGATGATCTTCATTTATCAAATCATCAGACCGTTGTTCGTGGTTGACGAAATCGAATTTTACTGATCGATGAAGTTAGGACTATCGAATCAAGACGGTCTTTTGTGACGACACTCTAATGATAATTATTTAGATAATAAATGATGAATATGGACATTAAATTTTATAATTATATAATATTTAAAAAAAATTAAAAAAAATGATTATTAACCTATGGTAGCGGTTACTAAAAATCGCTGCCATAGACCTATGGCAGCGGTTCGAAAATCACTGCCATAGATTAGGTTATTTTTTTTCACCCATCCGCCCTCATTTTTATTTCTCCCCAAGCGCGCTCTCTCTCTCCCTCCTCTCCACCGCTGGTGAGGCCCCTCCCCTTCCTTTCCTTTTTCGATCGACGCTATCTCATCCCCCACCTTCTCTTTCTTCTTCGATCGGTGCCTCCTCCTCCCCTGCCTCATCTTTCTTTCATGGTCGATGCTACCTCCTCCCTCGCATCATCTTTCTTCCCCAGTCGCACCGCCTCCACCTTCTTCCTCGGCCGGCCTAGCCGCTAGCTCCGCCACCTCCCCCGCTTGCTCCTTCTTGCCTGGCCGGCTTGGCCGCCGGCCTCACCACCTTCCCCTCCTCCTCCCCCGACCATCTCATTTGCCGGCTCTGCCACCCCCCCGCCTGCCCCTTCTCCCTAACTGGTTGAATGCCGGCCTCGCCACCTCCCCTCCTCCTCCTTCTTCCCAGCTGTTGTCCGCCGGCTGCCACTCCCCTGCCTCCTTCTTCTCCGGCTGGCTCCAACCCCTCCCTACTCTCTCTCTCTTTTTCTCCCTCTTCTCTCACCCGACCCACCCCTTCCTGCTCTCTCTTTCTTTCCTCTTTCCTCAGCCCGACCGCCCCTCCTCCCTCTTCTTTCTCCTCTCTTTCCTCGCGTGACCCACCCTCCCTACTCTCTCTAGATGTCTCTCTAGATCTTTCTCTCTCTCTCTCTTCCCTCTTTCTCTTCTCTCTTTTCTCTCTTTGTATCTCATTATCTTGTGTCTCTCTCACAGGCTATCTCTAGCACTACCGCCGGCGACCCTCAAAGCTCTGTGCGACCTCCTCTCCGTAGCCACAGGTATGATTTTTTTATTAAATTTTATAATAATATTTGTTAATCATTTATAATATTTATAATATATATAATATTTATAATAAATATTATAATTATTTATTATAAAATTATAATTATCTATCGATCGTGGGTCATACTGGCGGATAAGAGAACTCCTGCCAATTAGTTCTGAACCGTGTCGATGGATTCTGGGCCACGCCATGCCGACAGCCTTGGGTCGTGCCATGTCGACAATCGTGGATGGTTCTAGGCCATGTCGATAGTCTTAGACCATTTTGTGTCGACGGTCATGGACGATCTTGGGCCATGCCGATCGATAAGAAAATCCTAGCTGACAGGTTTTAGGCCATGCCGGCGGTCGTAAGCTATGTCAGTCGCTAAGAGAACCCTTGCCTCCATAGACCGTAGGTTGTGCTGGCGGGTAAGAGAACTCCTACCAGTTGGTTCAGGATCTTGTCGATGGGTTCTGGACCGGATCATGACATGTCGGCAGTAGTGGACGACCCTGGGCCATGCTGGCAGTCTTGGGCTGTGCTGTGTTGGCGACCGTGGATAGTCTTGGACCGTGCCAATCGATATGAAAACCCCCGTCGGTAGATTTTGGGTCGTGCCGATGGCCATGAGCTGTGCCGACCGTTAAGAGAACCCTTGTCTCTATCGACTGTGGGTCGTGCTGGCTTATGGGTTATTTATGGATGCATTTAATTAGGTGTATACGAAAATAATATTTAATGTCAGTATGGCTTATGAGTTATTTACAATGCATTGGTATATAATTTAAGTTTCACATATGATTTAATTATAGTATCACGATGGCACTAAAATTTTATTTAGCTTTCACCTCTATCCCTCGGTAGACTATGTGGAGCTTTGCATCTAAGTCGCAGGTAGAGCATACTCCATTCATCTCTACATCGGCTGCCCAGGGACCACCAGCATCTACTCATCCACTAGCATCTACTCCTCCACCAGCATCCGAGCTCCACCGTCAGCCACATCTCCAGCACATGCTCCATCTACTAATGAGTCTCCACTGGCATCCATGTTGCGTGATCCCATGGTCAGTAAGTGTACATTTTTATTGTATTATTTATTTATTATACACTCTTATATATTTGCATAATATATTTTTATTGCAAGTGCATTATCCAGTAGGATATTTCACAGTCCCATACATATATCATATGTGTGGAACTACCAGTATTAGGTGATGGTGGAGTACGATAAGGAGGTCAGGCCAATAGAAAAGACCGCACGAGAGATGCATTTCTTTTTTGGAGTGCTTATGAGATAGTCTGACATCATTTCGATACTATCCATAGACTGGTAATTGATGGTGCCGATGTCAGGGACTGGGTATGGAAGGAGATATGGGTAAGTGTATCTTAATATATTTATGTATTTGATATTTTTATACTATATTTAATTAGAATAATTTCATAATTGACTTCTGATAACTTTATGTAGAGGAGGTATGACTTTCCAGATCACGAGAGAGCTCGAGATGCCCAACGAGAGCTGTACCAGAACTACAAGGTCAATCTTCACAGAGGGTGGCTTGAGAACCGATGGGATAATCCAGAGGAGCTTGTTCCTTGAATTCAGGACTGTCCTCTGAGTCAATTGGAGGGGATGGTTAGGCATTGGAGAAGCTAGGAGTTTCAAGTTTAATTTCTAACTTTTAAATTTTTCAATACACTTAAAATTATATTTAAATATTTTTAAATATTTATTATTTATTTAAATATTTTTTAGGCTATTTTCAGTCAGAATCGAAAGAATCGGGCAACTCAGGAGTACACGCACACCCTCGGCTGTGAGTCTATGGCTAATTATATGCAAAGAAAGATAATAAATTCTGAATCTTAGTTTATAAATTAAATTGATATTTTTTTTTGCATGTTTCTAATAAACTGATCCATTGTTATAGCTGATGAGAGAGGGGGTGATGCCCACCCATAGCATCATCTTCCGATCCAGTCATACGGATAAGAAGGACATGCTGATGAACACAACGATCGAGAAGATTTTTGTAAATAATAAATAAGATATTAGTATAATTAGTATCATAATATTTCTTATGATATTTTGTTTGAATTTGTAATTACAGGAGCAGCTAGATGTGCTCATGAGTGACGGTTCAAACACCTCTGGCCTGCATGACCATCTATCTTAGGTCTTGGGGCTTGAGCACTCTAGGAGGATCCGATGCAGATCCGAACATACATCAATGAGTTACTGGTTTGAGGCGAGCATCTCTTTATATGCTTCTGATGTCATTAGTCAGAAATAGCTTGATGAGGCGTTGGTACAGATAGCTCAGGCTGCTCAGCTATAGGACATCGTGACCGCTACGCTGATAAGGCTCATCATGCATTTTGAAGCTGACTTCATGGGCCTTGAGGATATGTTGGCTGACATTTCAACTTTAGCCCCTCTAGCTCCAGCTCCAGCTCCTCCAGCTTGTGATCAATCTCCTCCCGATGACGACGACTTAGAAATAGATTTAGCAAACTTTTGATATATTTTTTTTAATATTATAATAAATTTTATTCAATAATAAAAATTAAGTATTTTAGAAATATTTTTATATTTATAATATTTTCTGTATTATATATGAATTACATTTATCAGCTAAAAAAATATAAATTTATAATTTTTTATTATTCAAAATCTATGGTTGCGAAACTACTGCCATAGGCGTGCCAAATGCTACCATACATAGCATGTCAACCGCTGCTCTAGCCTATGGTAGCGGTTTAGCAATCGCTACTATAGATCTATGGCGATAGTTCATGAATCACTGCTATTGGACTCTATTGCAGCAATTTAATAACCACTACCATAGTTTCTTTATTACAATAATTCTGAATTGCTACCATAGATTTATAGCAGTGGTTATAATAATCGCTGCAAGAACTGCTGCCATAGGCCTATGGCAACAGCTACGATGGTAGTGGTTAGCTAACTACTACCGTAGGCTATGACCGATTTTTTGGGCTACGGCAGCGGTTGTGAACCGTTGCTGTGGCTTTTTTTTATAGTAGTGGCCATCCAATCCTCAGTCAATCATCGATAATATCCATGGGATTTTTGAGTATTTCTATCGAGTATTTTCGATAACAACTATTGCTTCACTATTGTTTTGTCACCGGAGTTGAGGTAAGAAGATCCTCAACTCTTTTCCCGATCCCTTAGGCACCGTCAAAGATCTGATTATAACCGGCAAGTTGCTAGATTTTCCTTTAAATTGAGCATCCCCTATTTTTATTTTTGATTCTTTTCCATTATCGGTTACTTCCATCGGTCATCGAAGCTTGGTGGCTACCGCCGCCTGGGATTGCCCCTCCAATCATAGGGTTCGTCGATAGGGGTGGTTGCTATCCTAGCTCAGGAACAAGGGGAGCAAGAGCTCCCCTATTTTGTGAAAGTAAGGAGAGAAAGAGGACCGAGCGGGTCCTCTATTTTCATACAAAAGAAAAAAAAGAAAAAGAAAAAAGGAACTAAAAAGAGAAAGAAAGAAAGTGAGAGAGATGGTTTAGTTGATTTAATTTGTTTGGACCCAACTCATTTAGATCTAGGTCAACCTGGGTCACATAGATCTAATTTAAAAATTTATTCAAATCTAGACTAGGGTCTAGGCTAGATTAAAGGATTATTTTTTTATCTTAATTTTTTAAAATTAAAAATTAATTAAAATTATTTGATATGGTAAAGCCTTCAACATCGGAAGTTAAGGAACTAGTCTAGAGTTTCAGGATTAGATTTTAAAACTTTTTTAAATCTATACAGTGAAAACATGAACTTATCATATTAATTTATAATTAAATATAAAAAATCTTAAATCTAGAATCCTATTACATGATTAAAGTATGATATTAAATCAAAAATTAAAATGTAAGAATAAATCATGTTGATCATATCAACATAAAAACTATTCTACGCTAGATCAAATCTAGATAGAAGAAAGATGATCGTATCATCCATACCTTTGTAAATCGAGTTCTCTAACTCACTGATCAGGACTTGAGATTGTCATTTCGATCCGCACATACGTCCAACCTCTACAAGTTGTCCACATGAGCCCTCGATCACTGATCAAAAGTTTGATGCCTGAAAATTAGCACAGTTTCCTAGAATTGCACTGATCTTTCTTCGATGATCGATCTGGATCTTTCTTTCTTTGAAACTTGGATCCTCTAATTTTTAGAAGATGAGGAAGATGATTTTGGACCTGAGATACCTCTCAAAATCATAAAAAGAATGGAGGAATAGATGAAAGAAAATCCTAGAAGAAGATCCTCTTCTTCTTCTCATTTTCTCTCACCAAAGCACCTTGATTGGTGGCTTTACAATTCCCACACCTAAACCTCTCTATGCCCAGCCTTTCCATATCCAAAAACCTCTCTCTTAGATCTATAATCTCTGGAAAAATTAGATTAAAAATTCTTTTATATTGAGATATATGGAGGAGTCCTTGTCTAGGTCAAATACCTAGTCAAGAGACCTCCAAATTGGGCTAGACTTGGGGTGCCCAACTCTTGGACGTTCCCTCCTTTTTTGGCATGGACCACCTGATATTTCATGCATTAAAATTTTTTATTTCTCTTAAAAATTTTAGAGAAAAATTAAGAGTTTAGGTGCCATACGTGGATAAGAATTTTGGTTGCAACAAACTCTATCAAATAGAGTTTGAAATCAAAATAACTAATTTATTTTGACTTGGTTCTTAACCAAATACCATATAAGAAGTATATGGAATGTGGGGATGCATGTCCTCTCTCTAAAAAAGAAAGATTTCATAAAAAAATTAAATAAAATTTCATGGAGAATGTGTGGAGATTGAATGGCGCAAGGATTTGGGAGTCCTAGTTTTACTAGGACTCCTAATTTGACTTGGTCCAACTTGATCCTTAAAAAAAATTAAATTAGAATTTATTTAATCCAATTAGCTTAGATCTTAGTCCAACTAATAATCTTATTAAATTAGATTTAATTTTAATTTAATTTTTAATCAAATTAGAGATTAGATTCAGTCAAATCCTCGAGCTCAAACTAAATTTAATTAAATCATATTTAATTAAACTTAATCTCAGATCTCTGACTTAACCAAATTAAGCCAATTAGCAATCAAATTGCTAATTAATTCTTCTGTAATACTTGCATAAGGTTAAACATCAATCATATTGATTGTTTAACCCTAGAATGATTCTTAATCATTGATCAACCATTCGATTAGATCGAGATCTCTTATGTGTGTGACTCCATAGGTCTGAACCTAAGTCGGTAGCACATGAACCAATTTCAGTACCACTCGAAATAACTATCTAGTAATGATATCGGATGATCGGATAGGTCGAATGTGTAGAACAACATCCTTAGAATACATGTGGATATAGTTTTCATATAATTCATCCTCTTGACTAAAGTGCTCGTAAGATACCTCAGAATTTAATTGTCAACCCCGATTAAGTCATCCACATTGTATTTTGAAATACCAAATTCATCTTATGGATTATCCTAGCCAAGGTTTTTGCTATAGTGATATACAGTGATGCATTCTTCTTCAACTTTTGGAGTGATTAATCCCATCTTGATCACTCACCGACTTCGTAAGTACTTGACTATGCCAAAAAAAATTTCGTTACTGAATTAAAAATTCAGTTAGTCCAGTATCAAAGCACAGTGAGTTGCTTGCAAGCCACTGTGGTGATATTAGATCTAAGAGATACTTATACCTATATCTCGTTAGAGCAATTTTTGATAGTAGAACGCTTTGGAGTTGGTCACGTTCAATGATGATATATCCATACATCTCACTTGTATGCCATACCGGTATCTTCATACTCCTTGATTAAGAGAACAACCAACCTATATGGCATACAACGACCTATGCTCAATAAACATTGTCATTCTAATTAACAACATATCATTTGATTGTGAACTATTTAAGGACTAATCGATAAATCCTCTCTTTATCGAAACTAAATAGTCATAAGGACTTCATCATAATAATGAAATCCATTAAAAGATGTAGACTTTATGATGAAAATATCAAAATATTTATTTTATTTATTAATAAATTAATTATAATTATAAGATAGCATAATCGTCAATTGATAAGTATAATAAATTCATTAATAAAAGTATTAATTTATCAATTAATTGATATTAATTTTTAAGAATTAATAATTAATTTATATATAATTTTTAAAAAATTCATATTTTAATTAATTAAAAAATTAATTAAAAAATAATAAAAAAATAATAATAAATAAAAAAATAAAATTTTATTATCAATAGAAAGAGCTTATTTTTTTGATCACAACGAAATAAATTTCAAGTAAAACGGAGCTAAAATGAAAAAGATATGAATTTTTAAAAATATAAAATAAATAAAAATTAAATAAAAAAAGAAAACGGCTCAGCCGACTCCGCAAGCCGAGCCACAAAAGCCAAGCCGAGCCATCAAGCTGACCCAGCCGTTGAAGCCATCAGCCGGTCCACGATCTAGGCGTGGACCGCCAGCTCAGCAAATTTCGGCGAATCAGAGATTGCCACGTGGTGGACCTAGACCCTTAAGGGTCTACAGAAATTTATCGCGGCTCACAAGGGTAATTCAGTCTTTTTGTCCGACAACAGCGGCGCTGATTGGTTGCGGTGTGCGGTGTGGCCGGTTCACGCGGTCCATGGGAACAGTTATTGCGCGATCGGACGGATGTGGTTGTTTGCGGTCAGGATCGGACGGCTGTGGTTGCTTCCGAATTTTATTCAGATACAGACATCACGCGGATCACCATCGGACGGCAGCGCTCGATCCAGGCGATGATCCGACGGTCCAGAACGCTGCCGGCGGTGATCAAGACTTTCGAAGCGCGATTTGCGGCCAGATTTTCTCGATCAAGCGCGATCCAACGGCCAGAATTTAATCCGACCCGATCTGAGCTTATCTGCATCCGATTTTGATGATTTTTGGACCGTTGGATTTTTGTTGAACGGCTGGATTTTATCAAATTTAGCAGAGTCGTATCAGAGCTATTTTGATTCAAATTTTATCCAAATTTCTTTGTATTTTTATGATTACAAAGGCTATTAGTCCCATATTGCGTTTAGAAAAAATATCCAGCCCTCCTAGTTCTATAAAAAGGACCCCAGGCCATCAAAAATTGATATCTCCGATCAAGATAAAGTTTTGGTATAGGACGAAGCCAGGCTATGGGTTAAAGGCTGTTCGAAGCAACGGATGCCGAGAAGAAGAGCCAAGCTTCTACACCATCTTTCTGCCAATGCCAATCCAAGATCAGAGATCAGGCTATTTTATTCTTTTTAAATTTTATGTATTTAAATTCTAAAATTTTAATTAATAAAAATTTTATTTTTTGCATTTTAATTTCTTGCATTTAATTTTTATTGTAATTTAATTTTTACACTTTAATTATTATTTTTTGCAAGTAGATGCTAAAATCTAATTAGTAGATCTTAGTACCAAGTTTAAATCTCTGCATCTTTTAATTTTCGCTTTTTATTTTCCGACTTCACTTTTGATCTTGAAATTCTTTTTTTTATCTTTTTCTTTTATAAAATCAAAGATTTCAAATCTAAAAACACTACCTTTCCTGTGGATTCGACCCGACTCACTACTATTTACGTATTTTCAATAATTTTAAGAAGTCGGATTAAACTGATAAACACGATGTCTTAACGACAGCATCGCGTCCCTATCAAGTTTTTGGCGCCATTGCTGGGGAAGGTTTTTGATTTTTAATTTTAATTTCTTTGATTTATTTTAAAAATAATTCCGGCAATCCTATCAAGTTTTTGGCACCGTTGCCGGGGAATATTTTTGATTTTTGATTTTGATTTCTTTGATTTATTTTTATAAATTAATTATATATTTTTTAATATTGCTTACTAATTTTTTTTTATTTATTTTATAGAAAAAAGGGAGAAAATGAAGAAAGCATCTAATTTTGGTAAGATCAATCCTAACCCTAGTCCTCTTTTCTTTTTATTTTATTTATTTATTTATTTTATTTTTAAATTAATTTAAAAAATATTCATTTAAACCTAATTAAAAAATCTCATAACAAGATTAGAAATCTTAACTGCATCATATTAGTTTTATTTTTATCTTTATTTTTATTTTTATTTTTTTTTGGTGATTGCTTGGAGGCAAGGTAAGCCTTAACATAATTTAATTAGTTGCATGCATCTTAGTTTAAGTTGCATAAAATCCTTTGATTAAATTTTTTTTTTTTTTTTTCGTGCATATTCATATTAAATCAAATTAAGGGCACAACCCAATTAAACAAGATAAGGTGGGGATTTGATCACCCTTTCTTAGCCCACAAATAACTTTTTCGTGCATTCATATAAATCAAATTAAGGGCACAACCCAATTAAACAAGATAAGGTGGGGATTTGATCACCCTTCCTTAGCCCACAAACAACCAACCAGCATCTTGCCACTGACCTAAGCCTTTAAAATTAAAATCAATTAGACATCAACCCTAGGAACTCGAGCTCAATAGGATAAGAATCCTAAGAGTTGAACCGGGTTAGGATAAATCAATTTGACTGTGTTATTTGTTGGTGTCTAGGAAATGGTTCGGACGATGGGCCCGAAGGAAGGTGGTTTCTAATTGGTTCCGTTTACTTACCTGGCCAAGCATAATTGGTGTCTAAGGCAAGCAACGGGGGGACTCCCACCAACCTTACACTTACCTGACCAGTTGATTGGCTAATCCTACACTTGGAGGGCTTGAAGGTGACCTTGGCAGTTAGGAGCTGTCTAGATTTAGGATAATCCTTTGTCAGGATTGATTGACCAACTTGATTGCTAACCAACATCAAGCCTAATTAAACCTAATTCTTCTCTTTCTTCTTAGTTCTAGAACTCCTTAGGATCTTTTCTTTAGAACTCTTCTCCTTACTCCTCTAAAAATAAAATAAAAATAAAATAAAATAAAAATTAAATTAAACTAACTAAAAAATATTAAAAATGATAATTAAATTAAATTAAATTAAAATTAATAAATAAAAATAATTAAAAAAATTAATTTTTAATATAATAAAATAATAATAATAATAAATAAAAAAAATATTCTAAAATTTTTTAAATCATACATTAGGGTTACACTAATACATGCATGGTAGGAAATCACTTTTTCTGATTTAGTTGAACTTAATTGAATGGTTGATTCACATTAAACATAATAATCAAATGGCTAATATAAATCTAATAGTCCAAAAATTAGATAAAGTTGACCTTCTTGATCAGAAAATAGATCAACTCCTAACCCTAGGTCAACAATCTTCTAATTATCAGGAGAGTTATTCAATCTGTGCTAGTCCAACCCATCATGTAAGTGAATATCCTATGACTGCACAGTTTCCATATTTATCCAAGAACAAGTTCAAGCTACTCAAGGATACTCCAAATTGATTAATGACCCATTTTCAAATTCATATAATTCAGATTGGAGTAACTTTAATTTTTTCTTGGACATCCCAACAGACTCAGGCTCAACCCAAATTTTACTTGAGCAAAATTATCAAAATTATGCCTATAATAATGGTCAGCCCTAGTCAGTTTAACCAGCCATCATATTATAATCAGCCTTCATACCCACCTCCTCAACAGACCAATCTAGCTGATGATAGATTTAACCAACTTCAACAATTAATTCTAACTCAACAGCAATCTATCGCCAGACTAGAAGCTCAAATAGGACAATTAGTTGAGTCTAACATGAGGAGAGAACTAGATCAACTACCGAACCTATCAATTTTAAATAACCCACCTAATGACTACCAACCACCTGGATTAAATTATCAATCTAATGTTTTATCTAAGAATCCCCAATTAGAGATACCAAAGTAATTCCTGAACTTAAAAGCTATTAGGATTCTTATGGACCCATACCAAGATCAGGTGAGAGAGGCTAGTACTGATGCTAGCCAAAATGAAAATTTAGAGGAACTGATTAGTACTGAGACTAACCACATAGAAGAACCCAAGCCAGGAATTAGTACTGATGCTAGTTCCAGTTTAAATGAGATAGAAATAAGGGAAAAGAGAATAGATGATTTACCCGAGACTTATAAACCTAATGTCCTATTCCCTTCAACCCTAGAAGCTGGTTCTTCTTATAAAAATCAAAAGGCATGTAATGAAAAATCAATGGAGTTGTTTAAGCAGGATCACATTAATTTACCTCCAGAATTAAAATCGCCTTTAGTCACCATTCCAGTACCCATTGAATCAAACTTAACTCCAAAAACTCCATTCATGAGCATTTTAGAAGAACAAATAGGAGTAATTCTTAATAAATATGGGTCTGAGAATGGAATCATAAAATATATCCCAAAAATTAATAGTGAATATATCAATAATGGGATTAAAAATCAACATCAACTTTCTGAGATTGGCAATCCAAAATCATTGGAATTTGTCAATCCAATATTCGACACAGGATAGTGAGCTACATTGTGTCTGGCTGAAGACGGTAAACTTAGCGCTTGTTGGGAGGCAACCCAATATTTAGTTTTTATCTAATTTATCTTATTTTCTTTTTAGGATAATTTGAATAAGTTGGAGGGAGAGCTCAAATTTGTAAAGGCATGTGCTGGACCAAAAAAAAAAATAAAATAAAATAAAAATATATATATACTGAGTTAGGTGTATTCTTCCATTTTTTTTATTACATCCTTTATTTTTTCTTCTTCTCCATTGAGGATAATGTCGATTAAGTTGGGGGGAGGGAAAAATAAAAATTTTAAAATTTTAAGTCCTCAAAAAAGTTAGTATTTAGTATTTAGATACTTGATTATGCTTAAGAATTGAATAAAACTAAGCATTTTTAAAAGAAAATTGATACACATATCAGAGAATCTGTGAGATATTGAGGAATTAAGTATTAAGAAAATTCAATAAAGAGTTAAGTCCAGAACATAAAAAAAATTTTCTTGAGCATTTCTAATTATTTTTACTAGCATCAAAGAAAAGTCTACTTTTTATAGGCTTGTGTAGGATAACTATACGTTTCTTCATATAAAAATTTATTTTAATAAAATAGTTTCCAAGTACTTCTCACTGAGTAACCGGACCTCTTTGCCTAAGCAAGCATTGAGTTTCGCGTCAAAAGGTGGGAAGGGCAAAGAAGCTTGTTGTAAAGCTAGTCTTAACTCGTAGCCTATTTGATTCGAGCTAGTAAGCCCGAGGGGTATTCTATACCTAGTGCCCTAAAGCCAACTGGTTTGGTAGTCATTGGCCCAAGACTCGCTACATGGATCAAATAGAAAGCTTAAGGAGTTAAGATACTCAATAGTGGTACAACGTTAAAAAAAAAAAAAAAAAAAAAAAAAAAAAAAAAAAAAAAAAAAAACATTGGTTTCCCACCGAGTAACTGGGTTCCGTTGCCTAAGTAAGCAATGATATTCGCATCAAAAAGTGGGTAATATAAAAATAAAAATTAATAAATGAAGGATGAAAGTAGCAATACACCTGCCTATATGAAAGTTTAGACAAATCAGAGATAAAAGTTGAATAATTTAGAAAAAGTTCTGAAAAATTTAATGTTCTTTACTTAATTTTTCTATTGATAAGTATTAATACCCCAATGATATATCTTATTTAAGCTCTACTGAATATCAATGGCCATTTTGAAAATTGCTTAAGTAAAATTCGAAATTCTAAAGTTAAAAGGTATTTAAAACTAAATTCTTTCTTTACTCGAGGACGAGCAAAGCTTAAGTTAGGGGTGTGATAAGTATAATAAATTCATCAATAAAAGTATTAATTTATCAATTAATTGATATTAATTTTTAAGAATTAATAATCAATTTATATATAATTTTTAAAAAATTTATATTTTAATTAATTAAAAAATTAATTAAAAATAATAAAAAAATAATAAAATTTAAAAAAATAAAATTTTATTATCAATAGAAAGAGCTTATTTTTTTTGATCACAACGAAATAAATTTCAAGTAAAACGGAGCTAAAATGAAAAAGATATAAATTTTTAAAAATATAAAATAAATAAAAATTAAATAAAAAAAGAAAACGGCTCAGCCGACTCCGCAAGCCGAGCCACCAAGCCAAGCCGAGCCATCAAGCCGACCCAGCCATTGAAGCCATCAGTCGGTCCACGATCTAGGCGTGGACCGCCAGCTCAGCAAATTCCGGCGAATCAGAGATTGCCACGTGGTGGACCTAGACCCCTTAAGGGTCTACAGAAATTTATCGCGGCTCACAAGGGTAATTCAGTCTTTTTGTCCGACAACAGCGGCGCTGATTGGTTGCGGTGTGCGGTGCGGCCGGTCCATGCGGTCCATGGGAACAGTTATTACGCGATCGGACGGATGTGGTTGTTTGCGGTCAGGATCGGACGGCTGTGGTTGCTTCCGAATTTTATTCAGATACAGACATCACGCGGATCACCATCGAACGGTAGCGCTCGATCCAGGCAATGATCCGACGGTCCAGAATGCTGCCAACGGTGATCAAGACTTCCGAAGCGCGATTTGCGGCCAGATTTCCTCGATCAAGTGCGATCCAACGGCCAGAATTTAATCCGACCCGATCTGAGCTTATCTGCATCCGATTTTGATGATTTTTGGACCGTTGGATTTCTGTTGAATGGCTGGATTTTATCAGATTTAGCAGAGTCATATCAGAGCTATTTTGATTCAAATTTTATCCGAATTTCTTTGTATTTTTATGATTACAAAGGCTATTAGTCCCATATTGCCTTTAGAAAAAATATCCAGCCCTCCTAGTTCTATAAAAAGGACCCTAGGCCATCAAAAATTGATATCTCCGATCAAGGTGAAGCTTTGGTATAGGACGAAGCCAGGCTATGGGTTAAAGGCTGTTCGAAGCAACGGATGCCGAGAAGAAGAGCCAAGCTTCTACACCATCTTTCTGCCAATGCCAATCCAAGATCAGAGATCAGGCTATTTTATTCTTTTTAAATTTTATGTATTTAAATTTTGAAATTTTAATTAATAAAAATTTTATTTTTTGCATTTTAATTTCTTGCATTTAATTTTTATTGTAATTTAATTTTTGTACTTTAATTATTATTTTTTGCAAGTAGATGCTAAGATCAATTAGTAGATCTTAGTACCAAGTTTAAATCTCTGCATCTTTTAATTTTCGCTTTTTATTTTCCGACTTCACTTTTGATCTTGAAATTCATTTTTTTTATCTTTTTCTTTTATAAAATCAAAGATTTTAAATCTAAAAATACTACCTTCCCTGTGGATTCGACCCGACTCACTACTATTTACGTATTTTCAATAATTTTAAGAAGTTGGATTAAACTGATAAACACGATGTCTTAACGACAGCATCGCGTCCCTATCATCAACAGACTGACGATTTGCTTTGAAACATATTTTTCAACAACTCCCACTTGTCCAAAAGCTACTTGGCACAGTATCTAATATCCAACTTATGATTGTCAAACTTCTTTATCGTTAGGGCTTTAGTGAAGGGATCGATCAAGTTCTTCTTTTTATCGATCTTTTGAAGGTCGATGTCACTTCGATCCATAATCTTTTGGATCAGGTGGTAGCGGCATAGTATGTGCTTCATTCACTGGTGTACTTTTGGTTATTTTGCCTGAGCAATGGCACCAGTACTGTCATAGTGGAGTAGGACTGGTCCATTAAGAAAGGATGCTACTCTAAACTCGATGATGAATTTTTTGAGCCACATAACTTTCTTCGCAGTATCTGATGCTATGATGTACTCTGCTTCACAAACAGAGTCTGCCACAGTATACTGCTTGGAACTCTTCCAGTAGATGGCTTCATCATTTATGGTAAAGACATAATCCGATATGTTTTTGCTGTCATCATGGTTAGATTAAAAACTGAAGTCTGTAAACTCCTCAAATTTTAGATCTGACTCGCCATAAACCAATCATTAGTTCTTAGTATTTCTTAAATACTTAAGAATGGCTTTAACCACTTTTCAATATTTTTCTTCTGGATCAGATTGGTATCTACTCGCTACTCCTAGTAAGTATGCCATATCTAGTTTCGTATATGTCATAGCGTACATGATAGATTCCACTATCGAAGTATATGGGACTCTATTTATATGCTCTCTCTCTTCGGAAGTTGTCAAAAAATTCTTCTTAGAAAGAAAAATTTTATGGTCTATCGAAAGATAGCCTTTCTTGAAATTCTCAATACCGAATCTTTTTAGCACAATTTTTATATACGTGGCTGGGATAACCCAAGCATCCTCTTAGATCTATTTCTATAGATCTTCATCCCTAGGATGTAGGATGCTTCACTCAAATCTTTCATGGAGAACTGAGATGACAATCAAACCTTTATTCCTTGTACTGCGAGGATATTATTCTTGATTAAGAGAATGTCATCTACGTACAAGACAAGAAATATCATTGCCGGACCATTCATCCACTTATAAATGTAGGATTCTTCTCCATTCTTAATGAAGCCATTTGTTTTAATCACCCTACCAAAATACATGTTCCAACTTCGAGATGCTTGCTCAATCTATAAATGGATCTCTGAAGCTTGCACATCTTGGACTCATCTATAGATGTGAATCCCTCAAGTTGTATCATATACACTTCTTCGGTCAACTCTTCATTTAAGAAAGCTGTCTTCACATCCATCTATCAGATCTCATAGTTCAGATAGGTAGCTATAGCTAGCACTATCTGAATAAATTTTAGCATTGCCATAGGAGAGAATGTCTCATCATAGTCAATACCATAACATTGATAATATCCCTTGGCAACCAGATGGGATTTATAAGTCTCTATCTTTCCATCTATGCTCCTCTTTCTTTTGAAGACCCACTTACATCCAATGGATTTAACCACTTGGATGGATTAACCAATGTCCATACATCATTGACCTTTATGGACTCCATTTCGAATTTCATGCCTTCAAGCCATTTCTCGAAATCAAGCCTCTGTATTGCATCCATATAAGTAATCAAATCCTCATCGTTCTCATCGAGTTTGATTGGATCACCATCTCGGATCAAAAAATCGTAGTATCTATCTGGCTGACATGGTACTCTATTAGATTGTCTTAATGATGTAGGTACATTGGGCTTTGGATTTGATCTAATCAAATTTGATTCTGGTTCAGCTATAGGTGTCGGTATTGAACTTTGTCAAGTTCAATCTTAGAGGCAACAATTTCTTCACCAAGAAACTTCCTTTTCAAAAAGATTATTTTAAGGCTGACAAACATTTTTTATTCATCAGCATGGTAGAAAATATATCCTTTTGATTCTTTAAGATACCCTATGAATATGCATTTGTCAGATCTAGGTTCACGTTTATCTGAGATTAACCATTTCACATAAGCCAGGCACCCCCAGACCCTGAGGTGTGAAAATACTGATTTACATCCTGTCCATATCTTATATGAAGTTTTAATCACAGACTTACTTGGAACCCTATTTAAAAGATAGCAAGTCAATTTGAGTATATATCTCCAGAAGGATATCGGCAAGCTGGCAAAATCCATCATGGATCGGACCATATCTAACAAAGTCTGATTTCTTCTTTCCGACATATCATTATGCTGTGGTGTTCCTAGAGGAGTCCATTAGGAGAGAATCTCATTTTCTTCTAGATATGTGAAAAACTTACCAGAAAGATATTCTCCTCCTCGATCAAATCGAAGAATTTTAATACTCCTCTCAATTTATTTTTCTACTTTACTTCAAAATTATTTAAATATTTCAAATAAATTTGACTTATGTTTCATCAGATAGACATCCATATCTGGATAGATCATTTATGAAAATGATGAAGTAGAGATATCCACCTTTAGTACTAGTGCTCATAGATCCACATACATCAGCATGTACTAGACCTAAGAGCTCAGTGGCTGTCTCACCTTTTTCAGTAAAAGATGACTTGATAATTTTTTCAAGTAGAAAAGACTCATAGATTGAAAGTGATTCATAATCACTGACTTTGAGGATTTCCTCTTGAGTCAATCTATTTATCATGTTCTTGTTTATGTGACCTAGTCTACAGTGCCATAAGTACATATCAGATACACTATCTATTCTAGGATGCTTGCTAGTGGAATAGACTATATTAACAGATTGTGATAACATATATACACCATTATTCAAGTGTCCAAAGAATATAGTAACACCATTCATAATGACATTACAAAACTCTTTTCTTATTGAAATTTCATAATTATCTTTGTCCAAAAGGCCTACAGAAATGATATTCAAAAAGAAACTAGGACAAAAGTGACAATCACTAAGAACAATGATGTGAGATCCAAATACAAGTTTCAAGATTTCTAATACTAGAACTGGAATAGATCTTCCATCTTCAATGTTCAGGAACCTCTCATCTTGCGCGAATCTCTTACTGACCTACAATCCCTGCAATGAATTGCAAATATGATAAGAATTACCGATATCCAATACCCAGTTAGTAATATCATAAATAGAAAAATTACAAGAAGTTATCATATAAATATCTTATCCAGCAACAACTTGCTTCTTTCTCGATCTATTTGGATCCAGGAAGGTAATGTATTGAGGATAATTCCTCTTTCAATACTTTCATTTCTTACAGAAGAAGCACTCAATTTGACTTTTATCAAGCTTTACTTTCTTGGTCTGGCCCTGCATAGATATCCTAGCCTAAACATGCACCTTCTTACTCTTCTTCTTCTTGTTCTTCTTTTTTTCTTAAAGGGTCAAGAACCAGAAGAAGACCCTTCCATTAAGTTCACTGACTCCCTGTGGAGCTAGTAATCCTTCTTAAAGTTTTGAAGTAACCCTAGTAACCCATGGTAGTTTATTTTAGGCTTTGTCATTTTGTAATGAGTAAGAAATGGGAGATAAGATTTGGACAATGAATTTAAAAACATATCTTTCCCTAGCTACTCGTGCAAGAAAAATTTGAGCTTGCTCAAACGCTCCATCAGCTCGATCATGTACAATATATGATTAGTGATTGATGCTCCATCCCTCATCCTAGCATTGAAGATGGCACAACTAGTCTTGTACCTCTCAACATCATCAGGTATGCCAAAAGACTCGTTCAATACTTGAATCATGTCTTCTAGCTGAGTAGACTCGAATCTATTCAATACTTGAATCATGTCTTCTAGCAGAGCAGACTCGAATCTATGATTGAACTCGTCGCTCATGGCTACCAACATGATACAACGCATCATGATTCGATCATTGAACCACTTCTGATAAGCATCTCTAACTATTCTATGTGCATTAGGTGCTGGCTCTTCAGGTGCCAGATTTGTCAGCATGTATAAGATTCGTTCATGCTCCAAGACAATCTTCAACTTATGATATCAGTTATCAAAGTTGGGTCCCACTAGCTAATCATTATCTAATAATGATCAAAGCAAAAGAAAAGTGGCCATGTCTGCACAAAGAAAAATCAAAATCTATTTAGTAATTGATTCATTAAACCTAAATATTTAAATTTTATTCAAAAGATTCTTCTACTATTTTATTCAAATTGATAGTCTCTACCTCTAATTTGAGGAATTATCCTAATTTTTTGATGGATACTAAAATCCACATAGATTACACACAAGCCCAACTTTGATTGATCAATCTATGTACATCTAAGGATAGGTTTATAATCAATTATTTTTCTAAAGAATTTTTAGTAATTTAATTTTGCCCCAGTCCCTAATCAGTAGGCTTTAGCCTCCACTGAAAAGATTTGGTTAGGTCCAACCATTAATATGACCATACTTAATCCATCTAACCAATAAATGATTAAGCCCAACTTTGGCTGATCAACCTAGCCACCATTTAGAGAGATGCAGTCAAGAAATCATATTATGAATAACAATTCCTTTAGCCGATAAGCACTAGGCCTTTGGGCCTCCAATGATTATCCAATTAATGGACCCATTATCATCCATTTAATAAAAGGCTATGATCTAGTTATCACCATAACTATTTTATTTTAAGAATCTAATAATTTTAAAGGATTTAATTAATTAATTTTAAGAAAGAAAGAAGAGAACCAGCTAATTTTGATCCTCTTACTAACTTCACCAAGTTAGATTACAAAGAACCTAATTAAAGTTGGCATTATGAGTACTTAAATCAATCACACTGATTAACCTAATTAACATGGATGAGCCCAAATCACCAAGTGATCTAATCAAAACATAATTTACCAAGATAGCCAAGTAAGTGAGGTCAGTGGATGGAATATGTCATTAACTTATCAAAGATCAAAATTAGTACGAGTAGCTCCCAATTAAAAATCACTAGTCTGAACCGTCAAACTTACCTTAGACACCATCCAGTTCATTACTTTTAATTGGATCAACCTAACAATTTTGGATTCGACTGCGTAGCCATGAATCAAATCCATTTGGTCCTTATTAAAGGCATGGACTTGACCAACTACAACTATTATAATAGAGTCTAAAGAGTTCTTGACCTAATCTAATTTAACATTTGATTAGATTTGATTAATTATTCTAATTTAGTCCATTCTTTAACTAACCTTTGGTCAAACCCAATTAATGGACCTAATTCATCTAATTCAATAATCCAATATTATGATCAATGACTTAGGATTTTTAATTCATAATTTTAGAGCCTAATTCATCATACTTAATTTTTAATTAAGTTTTGGACTGAGGGTTGGAGTTTGATATTTCAAAAATAATTTTTATGTTTATAAAATATTTTTACAACATGGTTCTACCAACCAGTTGTATGTTTGATTTATAATAAATATGCAATTAAATAAACCATGAGACTACTTTTAGATCTAATCTAAATATGCTTATGTAATTAAAATAGTTTCAATTCAATCAATCATAAATCAATTTAGATTGAATCTAACACATTTATGCTGATAAAAAAATAGATTAAAATATTTTTAATTAAATTAAAATATTTTTGATCAGATCATAAAATTTTTTAGATCTACTAAAATTTTATGATCATGATTTTAGATTTGCACGTACTAAGATAATTTTTTTACTATAAAAGATAAATCTTACAGCAGAATAATCTTATAGCAATCTGTGTAATCTAAAATAATTTTTAATTTTAGATTTAAACATCATATTATAATTTAGATTAGATCTAAATTATAAATCTAAACATGCATAAACTTATGTAAAAATAACATGGCTCTGATACCAATTCAAGAAACTAGTCTAGGATTTTAGGATTAGATTTTAAAATTTTTTTAAATCTATATAGTGAAAACATGAATTAATCATATTAATTCATAATTAAATATAAAAAATCTTAAATTTAGGATTCTATTACATGATTAAAGCATGATATTAAATCAAAAATTAAAATATGAGAATAAATTATGTTGATCATATCAACATAAAAATTATTCTATGCTAGATCAAATCTAAATAGGAGAAAGTTTGTATCATCCATACCTATGCATATTGAGTTCTCTAACTCGCTGATCAAGGCTTAAGGTTATCATTCTAAGCCGCATACATGTCCGACCTCTACAAGTTATTCACACGAGCCGTCGATTGTTGATCAAAAGTTCGATGCCTGAAAATCAGTATAGTTTGCTAGAACTGCACTGATCCTTCTTTGATAATTGATCTGAAACTTTTTCATTGAAACTTAGATCCTCCAATTTTTAGAAGATGAGAAAGATAATTTTAGACCTGAGACACCTCTCAAAATCATAAAAAGAATAAAGAAATAGATGAAAGAAAATCCTAGAAGAAGACCATCTTCTTCTTCTCTTTTTCTCTCACCAAAGCACCTTGATTGGTGTCTTTACAATTCCCATGCCTAAACCTCTCTATGCCCAGCCTCTCCACGCCCAAAGACCTCTCTCTTAGATTTGTAATCTCTAAAAAAATTAGTTTAGAAACCCTTTTATATTGAGAGATATGGAGTCCTTGTCTAGGTCAAATACCTAGTCAAGAGACCTCCAAATTGGGCTAGACTTTGGGCACCCAACTCTTGGACGTCCCCTCTTTCTTTTTGGGCATAGACCACCTAGTGTTTGGTGCATTAAAATTTTTTATTTCTCATAAAAATTTTAGAAAAAAGTCAGGAGTTTAGATGCCATACATGGATAAGAATTCTGGTTGCAACAAACTCTATCAAAAAGAGTTTGAAATCAAAACAACTAAATTATTTTGACTTGGTTCTCAACCAAATACCATGTAAGAAGCATATAAAATATGGGGATGCATGTCCTCTCTCTAAAAAAGAGAGATTCCATGAAAAAATTAAATAAAATTTTATGGAGAGTGCATAGAGATTGAATGGTGCAAGGATTTGGGAGTCCTAGTCTCACTAGGACTCCTAATTTGACTTACTCCAACTTGATCTTTTGATCAAATTAAATTAAAATTTATTTAATCTAATTAAATTAGATCTTAGTACAACTAATAATATTATTAAATTTAATTTAATTTTTAATTAAATTAGAGATTAGGTTCAGTCAAGTCCTAATTGAACTAGGACTAAATCTTTCTTGTAATTGGCTCATTCAATAAATCAATTAGACTTGATCCAATCAAGATCAAAATAAATCTAATTAAATTATATTTAATTAAACTTAATCTCAATCCTCTAACTTAATTAAATTAAATCAATTAGAAATCAAATTAATCGATCCTTCTATAATACTTGCACTAGGTTAAGCATCAATCATATTAATTATTTAACCCTAAAAGGATTCTTAATCATTGATCAATCATCCGATTAGATTGAGACTTCTTATGTATATGACCTCATAGATCCAAATCTAAGTTGATAGTATATAAATTAATTTTTATATTAATTAAAGTGGCCATCTAGCAATGATACCTGTTGGTGCAGAAACTGGTCATCATCGGAGGTAGCCGGAGTGGGGGCCGCTGAGGTCGCCGTCGGAGACCTGCAAAATGAAGTCCCATCCGGAGCTGGTGGGGGGTGGCTCCGTTAGGACCCTCCGATGGTCAAGTCAATTTTTGGCCAACAGGAATGGAGTGCTCGGAATGAATTTCGAAGCTTAGAGATGAGGAGGAGAGCTTAGAGATCAGAGAGCTTAGCCTTAGCGTGTCGGAAGGATTCTTTATATAGTGGAGCTTGATGGTGACAACTGCAGCCACGTGCTGGCAGGCCGGTCGAGGTTCGGCAGAGTCAGTCTCATGGGATGGTGCCGTGTGCGGCGGATTGAGGGTGACAGCCATCGCCGCCTGACAGTGGGTCGCTATCTCCTGCGGCGGACTGACTGATGGTGATGGCTGCAGAGCTTGCCGAATGAAGGGTTGAAGGCCTTCGTCGTGTGCCCATTTCAAAGGAGTTCGGGCTCTTGAAGAGGAAGATAGGAGGAAGTTCGGTTCCCATAGGCGTCTGGCTGGAGGTATGCAGCTAAGGCTCGTCCGCTGAAGAGTTCGACCACTGAGAATCCGAAGCTCGACTGTTTGGGAGTTCGGCCGGCTGTTGGACTTCGGCTGAGGCTTGGACGCTTGAGAGTTCGGTAAAAGCTCGATCGTCCGAAGTTCGATGAGGGCGACCGCAGAGGAGTTCGACCGAGGGGCGACTACTTGGGGAGTTCGACCGCTAGGCAGTTCGGCTGACTGAAGAAGTTCGGCCCGGGGCCTGGACGCTGGGGAGTTCGACCGCTAGGCAGTTCGACCGACTGAAGAAGTTCGGCTAGACCAGTGCGCTGAAGCTCTTCTGTGGCTACTAATTGCATTATGCTGAGCGTCAGGCCGGGCTTCGGTAGGAGCGGAATTTATCCCCAACAGTTGTCTCCCCACTTCCGAGTTCGAAATTCGAAGGAAGGGAGTACCAAAATAGGCGACTGCCGAAGTCCTCTTCCGGGCCCTGCGCTTGTTGCAGCTGAAGCTCGGGGGAGGTCCCATCTCCAGCTTGAAGTTGATACAGTTGCTTTATCTAGCCAAGGTCGATGCTTGCGTTAGGATAAGGCCTTTGTGAACGAGGCCTTCGACTTTGCTCGCATCAGGACGAGGTTCTTCTCCAGTTCCTAACGGGCTGTAGGGGCACATGCGGACCATCGTCCGAGCCTCTCCCCCCATCTCGTCTTTTATGAACGAGGCCTTCACTCGGGAGAGATCTTATCTCTAGCCGAGGTTGCTTTTCGAGAGAGATCTTATCTCTGGCTGAACCATCCGGGAGAGATCTTATCTCTGGCCGGCATTGCTTTTTTGGGAGAGATCTTATCTCTGGCCGAACTGCTCGGGAGAGATCTTATCTCTAGCCGAGGATGGTTGCTCGGGAGAGATCTTATCTCTGACCGAGGTTGGCTACGATCGCTCGGAAGAGATCTTATCTCTAGCCAAGATTGCTGCTCACGTTAGGATGAGGTTCTCCTCCTGTTCCTAATGGGCTGTAGGGGCACATAAGGACCGCTGTCAGAGCCCAATCTCGTCTTTTATGAACGAGGCCTTCACTCGGAAGAGATCTTATCTCTAGCCGAGGTTGCTTTTTGGGAAAGATCTTATCTCTGGCCGAACCATCCGAGAGAGATCTTATCTCTGACTGGCATTGCTTTTCGGGAGAGATCTTATCTCTGGCCGAGGTTGCTTTTCGGGAGAGATCTTATCTCTGACCGAATCTCTAGCTGAATCGTTCAGGAGAGATCTTATCTCTGGCTGGCGTTGCTTTTTTGGGAGAGATCTTATCTCTGTCGAGGTGGCTTTTCGGGAGAGATCTTATCTCTGGCCGAACTGCTCGGGAGAGATCTTATCTCTAACCGAGGTGGCTTTTTGGAAGAGATCTTATCTCTGGCTGAACCGTCCGAGAGAGATCTTATCTCTGGCCGGCGTTGCTTTTTTTGAAGAGATCTTATCTCTGGCCAAACTGCTCGGAAGAGATCTTTATCTCTGCCGAGAATCTTTCTCGGGAGAGATATCTTATCTCTGGCCGAGGTTGCTTTTCGGGAGAGATCTTATCTCTGGCCGAACTGCTTTTTCGGGAGAGATCTTATCTCTGGCCGAGAGATCTGTTGCTTTTCAGGAGAGATCTTATCTCTGGCCGAACCATCCGGGAGAGATCTTATCTCTAGCCGGCATTGCTTTTTTGGAAGAGATCTTATCTCTGGCCGAACTGCTCGGGAGAGATCTTATCTCTAGCTGAGGTGGTTGTTCGAAAAAGATCTTATCTATGGCCGAGGTTGTCTCGATCGCTCAGGTTGGCTCGGTTGTCTACGATCGCTCGGAGAGAGATCTTATCTCTAGCCGAGGTTGACTACGATCGCTCGGGAGAGATCTTATCTCTAGCCGAGATTGTTGCTCGCGTTAGGACGAGGTTCTCCTCCTGTTCCTAATGCGGCCGACTGCTTCTTCCCTGTCATCGCATAGTTTTCGCATCCAGAAATAATATTATTGAGAGGGGAGAATTTTACCGAGGGGAAGCCACTCACAGTACATTTTCATTTGAGGGTCGTCGGGGTGTTGTTCCTTGAGTTCCCTCGGGCAGCGAGTCCCATCCAGATGGCCTCCTCTATTACATGCTGGCCTCCTTAATTTGGAGCATGCTTCTTTGTCCGAACTTCCTTGCTCGCAGGGAGGGGGACGACTTTGCTTGCCCAAACTTTATTGCACCGCCCGTTAATTCGTTGTAGCGACGTACTTGAAGGGGAGTTTGGCCTCGATCGTCCTGGGGCGGTCTCTTGTACGGCCGAACTTCATTTGGTGATCTGCTGCGGAGTTCGGCCTCACTTATGCCGAACTTCATTCGTGGGAGAACTTCGTTCCGTCGCTGCTTGCACCGAACTTTACTGTGATGGTGGAGTTCGGCCTCACTTGTGCCGAACTTCATTGATGAGCTTCAAAGGGAGAGTTCGGCCTTGACGAACTTCATTTCGATGATGACCTGAGGAGTTCGGTCTTCCGTCGAACTTCATTCCACGGAAGAACTTTCCTCCGCCTTCGTTTGTGCCGAACTTTATTCTGCTTTGGGAAGCTCAGCTTTTTCACGCCGAACTTCATTCGGCTTTGGAGGGATCGGCTTTTTCACGCCGAACTTCATTCTGCTTTGGGGAGCTCGGCTTTTTCATGCCGAACTTCATTCCGCTTTGGGGAGCTCGGCTTTTTCACGCCGAACTTCATTCCGCTTTGGGGAGCTCGGCTTTTTCACACCGAACTTCATTCTGCTTTAGGGAGCTCAGTTTTTTCACATCGAACTTCATTTTGATTTAGGGAGCTTGGCTTTTTTATGCCGAACTTCATTTTGCTTCTGCGGAAGAGCTTCTGCTCTCCGTTTCTCTCCTAAGGGCGATTGGCATGCCCAAATGCTCTTCCTTAAGGCCGGTTTCTTGGGTTTTTCTGGAAAAGTCTCCGTCGAAGGTTGTCGCACGGCTTGTATTACCTCGGCGGGGCCGCAAACCCATCCAGAACTGCTCTGCAACTGTGGTGGCTTCGGGTGGAGCCTGGGCTGCCAGGGCTGCAACGGGAGTCGGTCGCCGAGTCGAAGCTCTCGAGGCACTTTCTCTTCGGGAGAGAACTCTAGTGAGAAAGAACGAATCTTCGGAGAGGGAGAAATTATCATCGGGCACTCCTTTAAGAACAAGGAAACCTCGAAGGTTCAGGCCCTTCCTCTAGCGCCAATCTGTTGGTGTAGAAACTGATCATCACCGGAGGTAGTCGAAGTGGGAGCCATCGAGGTCGCCGTCGGGGACCTGCAAAATGAAGTCCCATCCGGAGCCGGTGGGAGGTGGCTCCGTCAGGACCCTCCGACGGTCAAGTCAGTTTTCGGCCAACAGGAATGGAGTGCTCGTAATGAATTCCGAAGCTTAGAGATAAGGAGGAGAGCTTAGAGATCAGAGAGCTTAGCCTTAGCGTATCAGGAGGGTCCTTTATATAGTGAAGCTTGATGGTGACAACTGCAACCGCGTGCTGGCGGGCCGCTCGAGGTTCGACGGAGTCAGTCTCACGGGATGGTGCCGTGTGCGGTGGATTGAGGGTGACAGCCATCGTCGCCTGACAGTGGGTCGCTATCGCCTGTGGCGGACTGACTGATGGTGATGGCTGCAGAGCTTGCCGAATGAAGGGTTGAAGGCCTTCGTCGTGTGCCCATTTCGGAGGAATTCGGGCTCTTGAAGAGGAAGATAGGAGGGAGTTCGGCTCCCATAGGCGTCTGGCTAGAGGTATGCAGCTAAGGCTCGTCCGCTGAAGAGTTCGGCCGTTGAGAATCCGAAGCTCGACCATTTGGGAGTTTGGTCGGCTGTTGGACTTCGACTAAGGCTTGGACGCTTGAGAGTTTGGTAAAAGCTCGATCGTCCGAAGTTCGACGAGGGCGACCGCTGAGGAGTTCGGCCGAGGGGCGACTGCTTGGGGAGTTCGGCCGCTAGGCAGTTCGGCCGGCTGAAGGAGTTCGGCCTAGGGCCTGGACACTGGGGAGTTCGGCCGCTAGGTAGTTCGGCCGGCTGAAGGAGTTCGGCTAGACCAGTGCGCTGAAGCTCTTCTGTGGCTACTGATTGCATTATGCTGAGCGTCGGGCCGGGCTTCGACAGGAGCGGAATTTATCCCCAACAGTACCCAATGGTCGGATAGGTCGAATGTGTAGAATAACATCCTTAGAATCTATATGGATATAGGTTTCATATAATTCATTCTCTTGACCAAAATGCTCGTAGGACATCTCAGAGTTTAATTGTCAATCCTAATTTAGTCATCTACATTATATTTTAAAATGCCAAATTCATCTTATGGATTATCCTGATCAAAATTTTTGTTATATTAAAATACAGTTGTTGGTGCAGAAACTGGTCATCGTCGAAGGTCGCTGGAGTCGAGGCCGCTGAGGTCGCTGCCAGGGACCTGCAAAATAGAGTCCCGTCCGGAGCCGATGGGGGGTGGCTCCGGCAGGATCCTTCGATGCTCAAGTCAGCTCTGGCCAACAGAAATGGAGTGCTCAGGAATGAGTTCGGAAGCTTAGAGAAGAAAATGAGAGCTTAGGGATCAGAGAGATTAGCCTTAGCGTATCTGGAGGAGTCCTTTTTATAGCGGAGCTTGACAGTGATAGCTGCAGCCGCATGCTGGCGGGCCGCTCGAGGTTCGACGGAGCCAATCTCACGAGGAGGTGCCGTGTGTGGCGGGTTGATGGTGACAGCCATCGCCGCCTTATAGTGGGTCGTTATCACTCACGGTGGACTGATGGTGATGGCTGCAGAGCTTGCGGTGGACTGATGGTGATGGCCGCAGGGCCAACCGAATGAGGACTTCGGGCTCCTAAAGAGGAAGCTTGGAAGGAGTTCGGCTTCCATAGGCGTCTGGTCGGAGGCATGCAGCTAAGGCTCGACCGCTGGAGAGTTCAATAGGAGCTCGATCGGTTGAAGTTCGACCGAAGGATGACCGTTGAGGAGTTCGGTCGCTGAGAATTCGAAGCTCGACCATTGAAAAGTTTGGCCTGCCGTTGGACTTCGACTGAGGGCCGACCGCTGGAGGGTTCGGTAGGAGCTTGGTCGATCGAAGTTCGGGGCGACCGCTAAGGAGTTCGGGCGTCGGAGGATTTCGTTAAAGCTCGACCACTCGGAGTCCAAGGAGCTCGGTTGCTATGTGGCTTGGTCGGTCGAAGGGGTTCGGTCTTGACGCTGGGAGTCCGAAGAAGCTCGGTAGCTAACTAGTTCGGCCGGCTAAATGGGTTGGAAGAAGCTCGGCCATTAGGAGTTCGACTGAAGCCCATTTGCCAAAGCTCTTCTGTGGCTACTAGTTGCATTAGGCTGGGCATCGAGCTAGACTTCAGCTGGAGTGGGATTTATCCCCAACACTAGCCCCCCCACTTCCGAGTTCGAAAATCGAAGGAAGGGAGTGCAAAAAAGGCGACTGCCGAAGTCTTCCTTTGAGCTCTGTGCTGGTCTAGGTCGAAGCTCGGGGGAGATCTCATCTCCGACTTGAAGTTGACATCGAAGTTGAAGCCCGAGGAGGATCCCATTTCCAACCGGGGTTGACATGGTTGCTTTCTCTAGCCAAGGTCAATGTTGAAGCTCTCCAGCCGAGGTTGACATGATAGCTTTCTCTAGCCGAGGTGGATGCTCGTGTTAGAATGAGGTTCTCCTCCTGTTCCTAACCGAGGCTGTCTCGATCGCTCGAAAGAGATCTTATCTCTAGCCGAGGTTGATACTCGCGTTAAGACGAGGTTCTCCTCCTGTTCCTAATCGAGGTTGTCCACGATCGCTCGAAAGAGATCTTATCTCTAGTCGAGGTTGTCAACGGTCGCTCGAGAGAGATCTTATCTCTAGTCGAGGTTGCTTTTCGAAAGAGATCTTATCTTTGGCCGAACTGCTCGAGAGAGATCTTATCTCTAGCCGAGGTGGTTGCTCAGAAGAGATCTCATCTCTGACCGAGGTTGCTTTTCGGGAGAGATCTTATCTCTAGTCGAACTGCTCGGGAGAGATCTTATCTTTGGCCAAGGTTGCCTTTCGGGAGAGATCTTATCTCTAGCCGAACTGTTCGGGAGAGATCTTATCTCTAGCCGAGGTGGTTGCTCGGGAGAGATCTCATCTCTGATCGAGGTTGCTTTTCGGGAGAGATCTTATCTCTGGCCGAACTGCTCGGGAGAGATCTTATCTCTAGCCGAGGTGGTTGCTCGGGAGAGATCTTATCTCTGGCCGAGGTTGCTTTTCGGGAGAGATCTTATCTCTGGCCGAACTGCTCGGAAGAGATCTTATCTCTGGCCGAGGTTGCTTTTCGGGAAGAGATCTTATCTCTGGCCGAACTGCTCGGGAGAGATCTTATCTCTAGCCGAGGTTGCTTTTTGGGAGAGATCTTATCTCTGGCCGAACTGCTCGAGGGAGAGATCTTATCTCTGGCCGAGGTTGCTTTTCGGGAGAGATCTTATCTCTGGCCGAACTGCTCGGGAGAGATCTTATCTCTAGCCGAGGTGGTTGCTCGGGAGAGATCTTATCTCTGATCGAGGTTGCTTTTCGGGAGAGATCTTATCTCTGGCCGAACTGCTCGAGAGAGATCTTATCTCTGGCCGAACTGCTCGGGAGAGATCTTCATCTCTAGCCAAGGTTGCTTTCGGGAGAGATCTTATCTCTGACCGAACTGCTCGGGAGAGATCTCATCTCTGACCGAGGTTGCTTTTTGGAAGAGATCTTATCTCTGGCCGAACTGCTCGGGAGAGATCTTATCTCTAGCCGAGGTTGCTTTTTGGGAGAGATCTTATCTCTAGCCGAACTGCTCGGGAGAGATCTTATCTCTAGCCGAGGTGGTTGCTCGGGAGAGATCTCATCTCTGGTCGAGGTTGCTTTTCGGGAGAGATCTTATCTCTGGCCGAACTGCTCGGGAGAGATCTTATCTCTAGCCGAGGTGGTTGCTCGGGAGAGATCTCATTTTTGGCCGAGGTTGCTTTTCGGAAGAGATCTTATCTCTGGTCGAACTGCTCGGGAGAGATCTTATCTCTAGCCGAGATTGCTTTCCGGGAGAGATCTTATCTCTGGCCGAACTGCTCGGGAGAGATCTCATCTCTGGCCAAGGTTGCTTTTCGGAGGAGATCTTATCTCTGGCCGAACTGCTCGGAAGAGATCTTATCTCTGCTCCTTCGCTGTCATCGCACAGCTTTTGCATCTAGAAATAACATTATCGGAAGGGAAGAATTTTATCAAAGGAAAGTTACGGGCAGCACATCCCCATTTCAGGATCGTCGGGGCATTGTTCCTCTGAGTTCCCTCGGGCAGCAAGTCCCATCCAGACGACCTCTTCTATCCCATACTGGCCTCCTTAATTTGGAGCATGCTTCTGCTTTGTCGCTGGGAGACGACGAATCGCCGATGTACCAAGCTCTCTCTGGGGTGGCGTTGATGACGCCATGAGGCGGCCGACCTTATAGTTTGTGGTTATGGCAGCGCTCTTAGCCGATCTTCTTCCATCGAAGGAATTTACCCAACCGCTCCTTTCTGACGAGCTCCTCAATTTCGTCTGGCAGCTGGATGCATTCCTCGGTGTCGTGGCTGTGGTCGCGACGGTAGATGCAGTACTTGCTTCGATCGTGTTTGTTTGGGGGAGACCGTAACCCTTTTGGTCTTGGCAGCTGGCTCTTAACTTCCATGAGAAATTGAGTTCGAGGAGGTTGAGGGGGCATAGTCACAAAACCTGCGGGGGAACTTTATGAGGGGGAGTTCGGCCTCGCCTGCGCCAAACTTTATTCCGCTTTCTCGCAAAATCTTTCGTGGGAGAACTTCATGCCTCTTCATCTGGACCTCCTTGGAGTTATACGGAGTTCGGCCTCGGTTGCCCTTGGGCGATCGTGAGTGTGGTCGAACTTCATCTCACCTCCTGTGAAATCTTTGCAGTGGTTTCCTTGGTGGCGAGCTCGAGGTGGAGTTCGACCTGGCTTGCGCCGAACTTCATTCCGCTGACGAGCTTCGAGGTGGAGTTCAGCCTCACTTGCACTGAACTTCATTTCGACCTTCTGCAGGGGATCTTTTGCTCTCCGTTTCTCCTTTCTAAGGGCGATCGGTATGCCCAAATGCTTTTCCTCAAGGCCGATTCCTCGCATCCTCATGGAGGATTCGCTGATAAAGTCTTCGCCAGAGGTTGTCACACGGCCTACATCATCTCGGTGGGGCCGCTAACCCGATCAGTAGGTTGAACTGCTCTACATCTGCGGTGGCTTCGGGTGGAGCCTGGGCCGTCGGGGCTGTAATGGAAGCAGATGTACTCGATGCGCAGGACGCCGATCGCCGAGTCGAAGCTCTCCTAGAGGCATTTTTTTTCGAAAGAGAAAAGGAAGATCTCGGGAGAGGGAAGGGAAGAGTCGCCGAGCATTTCTTTAAGAATAAGGGAACCTCGAAGGTTCAACCCCTTCCTCTAGCGCCATTCTGTTGGTGCAGAAACTGATCGTCGTCGGAGGTCGCTGGAGTCGAGGCCGCTGAGGTCGCCGTCGGGGACCTATAAAATAGAGTCCCATTCGGGTCGGTGGGGGTGGCTCCGATAGGACCCTCCGACGCTCAAGTCAGCTCTGGCCAACAGGAATGGAGTGCTCGAAAATGAGTTCGGAAGCTTAGAGAAGAAAAGGAGAGCTTAGGGATCAGAGAGATTGGCCTTAGCGTATCTGGAGGAGTCCTTTTTATAGCGGAGCTTGATGGTGATAGCTGCAGCCGCGTGCTGACGGGCCTCTCGAGGTTCGACGGAGCCAGTCTCACGAGGAGGTGCCGTGTGCGGCGGGTTGATGGTAACAGCCATCGCCGCCTTATAGCAGGTCGCTATCACTCATGGTGGACTGATGGTGATGGCTGCAGAGCTTGCGACGGACTGATGGTGATGGCCATGGGGCCAGTCGAATTAGGAGTTCGGGCTCCTGAAGAGAAAGCTTGGAAGGAGTTCGGCTCCCATAGGCATCTGGCCGGAGGCATGCAGCCAAGGCTCGATCGCTGGAGAGTTCGATTGGAGCTCGGTCGGCCAAAGTTTGACCGAAGGACGACCGCTGAGGAGTTCGATCGCTGAGAATCCGAAGCTCGATCGTTGGGGAGTTCGGCCTGCCCTTGGACTTCGGCTGAGGGTCGACCGCTGGAGGGTTCGGTAGGAGCTCGGTCGGTCGAAGTTCGGGGCGACCGCTGAGGAGTTCGGATGTCGGAGGATTTCGTTAAAGCTTGGTCGCTCGGAGTCCAAGGAGCTTGGTTGCTATGTGGCTCGGTCGGCCGAAGGGGTTCGGTCTTGACGCTAGGAGTCCGAAGAAGCTCGGTAGCTAACTAGTTCGGCCGGCTGAACGGGTTGGAAGAAGCTCGACCATTGGGAGTTCGACTGAAGCCCGTCTGTCGAAGCTCTTTTGTGACTACTGGTTGCATTAGGCTGGGCATCGAGCTAGACTTTGGCTGGAGTGGAATTTATCCCCAATAATAGTGATGCATTCTTCTCCAACTCTTGGAGTGGTCAATCTCATCTTGATCACTCACCAACTTTGCAAGTATTTGATTACTTTCATTACTGAATTAAAAATTTAATTAGTTCGGTACCAAAGTACAATGAGTTGCTTGCAAGCCACTGTGGTGATCTTAGGTCTAAGAAATACTTATACCTATATCCTATTAGAGTAATTTTTGATAGTAGAATACTTTAAAATTGGTTATGTCTAGTGACGATGTACCCATACATCTTACTTGTATTCCATACTAGTATCTTCATACTCCTTGGTTAAGAGGACAACCAATCTATATGGCATATAATGATTTATGCTCGATAAACACTGTCATCTTAATTAACAACATATTATTTGATCATGAACTATTTAAGGACTAATCGATAAATCCTCTTTTTATTAAAATTAAATAGTCCTAAGAACTTCATCATAATAATGGAGTTCATTAGAAGATGTAGACTTTATGATGAAAAATATTAAAATTTTTATTTTATTTATTAATAAATTAATTATAATTATAAGATAGCACAATCGTCAATAGGTTGATGATTGATTTTGGAATATATTTTTCAACAGAAAGAACACCGGATCTAGAGATCAATTTGAGAGGATCATAGGTTTTGAATATGATTAACAGGTAAGTTTTCTCTTATCTCTAAATTATTTATATATATATTTATATATTTAAAAATTAAATTTTATATGTTAATTATTTAAAAACTATTGAAGTTCAAAATTAGATAATTTTCTTATAAAATATGATTTAGAAAATTGAATCAAGTATGATATCGTAATTGTATGATAAAGTTTTAGAAAATAAATGATTTCATTGCATTATGTAGCATGATTTGTTAAATGAAAATTAAGTATTTTAATCAATGCATGAAATTTTAATTAAGAGTTAATTTTATTACTATTTTGGAATGTATGAAAATTATATTGATAGGGTTATAAGATAAGTATTTTTATTTATGAAAAATTGATGGTGACAAAAGCATGAGAAAAATTCTCTAGTTAGACTATGATCTGGGTCTAGTCAATGGAACTGATCATTGGTCATATGATAGAAATATGTTTCTTCTGGACCTAGCCAGTCAGGGCTGATCGCTGGTAGAGTTGGTCCTTTTGAATCTAGCCAGTGGGACTGATTACTGGTAGCATGCCAATGGATTGGATGTTCTTCGTTCAGGACTAATCTCTTTATCTTATTACGGAGCAAATCATGACTATATGAACTAGAGCTAATATTTTTTTGGTATACACTAGTGTATCGGATGTTCTGCATATAGAGGCTAGTCTCTTCTAGGCCTTGTCATGGGGCTAATCATGACCGTAGTCAACAAAGATCGAGAGAGAATTTATGATTTTTATTAATGTGCATGATATTTTTTGAAATAAAATTATCTTAATGTATATTATTATTGAATTATTATATTTTGAAAAGTAATTATGCTTGATCCCTCAGAGATGATTGATAACTTACGGAGCTCGTAAAGCTCACCCCTTCTTTTCTATTTTTTTTTAGATCCAGAAGACCATATTTAAGCAGTGAGCAGTAAGAAAGCCTTGCATATTCTTTAGGATTTTGCTTTAAGAAGTGTGTGGCATCACGTGCCGATTCGAGTGCTGGATTCAGTGGATGATAGAGTGGTATCAAAACTTAGATTTAAGATCAATAGAAATTATGATTTAAGTAGTATTTAAGTATAAGATTATGATCACTAGGGATAAGATGGTTGTAGTAGAAAGAATTCAAAGTTTGGATTTTGATCACTAGGATTTATGATAAAAGTGATTCATAGGGTTTGAGATGGATGGATAATTTGTATCTCGGATGATAATTTGAGAAGTTGATAAATTAAGATCTTATTAGTTTGGAAGTTATTTAGCAAATTTGAGATATTTGGTAGATTTAGATCAAAGTACGTAGCAGAAGTGTAGTGGCCTAAGTCATTTAAAATTGATTAAAAATATTGGTTCTAATATAAGAAGTATTATGATAAATGATTCAAATTTCTTTTTAAGCAAAAGATAGGAGGTCAAGGATGGGATAGAAATTTGATTTACCTAAGTTTATCGACTTTGTAGTATGATAATTTCGAGGATGAAACTATTTTAAGGAAGGAAGAATGTAATAATCTAGATTTAAAAAAAAAATTCTTTGAGATCTCACGTGATTGGCACGTGAGGTAAGGAGGTAGACTCCCGTTTGCTTTCTTCTCCATTTTCCACTCGAGATAGGAATCCTAGGGCTCGTAGGATTTCGATGAAAGTCCTAAGAATTGATCTATATAAGGCCCACGAATCCCTCCCCTAAGCATCGCCATCCAATCCTCAGTCAATCATCGAGAATATCCATGGGATTTTTGAGTATTTCTGCTGAGTATTTCCAATAACAACTGTTGCTTCACCACCATTTTGTCACCGGAGTCAAGGTTAGAAGATCCTCACCTCTTTTCCTGATCCCTCAGGCATTATCAAAGATCTGATTATAATCAGTAAGTCGTCGGATTTTTCTTTGAACCGAGCATCCCTATTTTTATTTTTGATTCTTTTTCATTATCGGTTACTGCCGCTAGTCACTGGAGCCTGATGGCCGCCGCTGCCTGGGACTCCCCTCAAACCTTAGGGGTTGCCGGCAAGGGTGGTTGCCGTCCTAGCTCAGGAACAAGGGGAGCAAGAGCTCCCCTATTTTATGAAAGAAAGGAGAGAAAGAGGACTGAGTGGGTCCTCTGTTTCCCATAAAAAAAAAGATAAAGAAAAAAGGAACTAAAAAGAGATAGATAGAGAGAGAGAGAGAGGGAGAGGGATGGTTTAGTTGATTTAATTGGTTTGGACCCAATTCATTTAGATCTAGGTCAACCTAGGTCACATGGATCCAAGTTAAGAATTTATTCAAATCTAGACTAGGATCCGGGCTAGATTAAAAGATTTTTTTTATCTTAATTTTTTTAAAATTAAAAATTAATTAAAATTATTTGATATGGTAGAGACTTCAACATCGGAAGAACAACGGATCTAGAGATCGATTTGAGAGGATCATAGGATTTTGGATCTGATCAATCGGTAAGTTTTTTTTTATCTTTAGATTATTTTTATATGTATTTATATATTTAAAATTATATTTTATATGTAAATTATTTAAAAATTATTGAAGTTCAAAATTAGATAATTTTCTTATGAAATATGATTTAGAAAATTGGATCATGCATGATATAGTTTTAGAAAATAAATGATTTCATTGCATTATGTAGCATGATTTATTAAATAAAAATTAAGTATTTTCGTCAATGCATGAAATTTTAAATAAGAGTTAATTTTTATTGCTATTTTGAAATGTATGAAAATTATGTTGATGGGGTTATAAGATAAGTATTTTTATTTATGAAAAATTGATGGTGATAAAAGCATGAGAAAAATTCTCTAATTAGATTATGATTTGGGTCTAATCAATGGGACTGATCGCTCGCCATACGACAGAAATATATTTCTCCTAAGCCTAGCCAGTCAGGGCTAATCGTTGGTAGAGTTAATTCTTTTGGGCCTAGTCAGTAGGGCTAATCATTGGTAACACATTGATGGATTGGGTATTTTTCGTTTAAGACTAATCTCTTTGCCTTATCACGGGATAAATCATGGCCGTGAGAACTAGAGTTAGCTAGTATTTTTCTAGTACACATCGGTGGATTGGGTGTTCCGCATATAGAGGCTAGTCTCTCTTGAGCTTTGTCATGGAACTGATCGTGGCTGTAGTCAACAAAGATTGAGAAATTTTTTTTGATTTTTACTGATGTGCATGACATATTTTAAAATAAAATTATCTTGATATATATTATTGCTAAATTGTTATACTTTGAAAAGTAATTATGCTTGATCCCTCAAAGATAATTGATAACTTACTAAGTCCGTAAAGCTCACCCCCTTGTTTCTATTTTTCTAAAAATTTAGAAGAGCGTATTGGGCTTGGTACTGAGCAGTGAGTAGTGAGGAGGCCTTACATATTCTTTAGAATTTTACCTTAAGGAGTGTATGGCATCACGTGCCGATTCGAGTGTTGGATTCGGTGCATGAAGTAGAAAAGGATTTTCTCAACCCCTCCGTATCCCTCACTTAATTTTATGTACCCTCGATTTGGGATATAATAGAGAAAAAGATTCATGCTTAAGTTTTATTTTTCTAATTTATCCTTAATAAAATTTTAAAATATAACTAGATCATTATATACTCTATCTTTCTAATCATACAATCCAACTCGTTACTCTTCACATAAGTTAGAAATCCTAGCTGCCCCTTCGCCCGCAGGCTGCCCCTTCGCACATAAATCTAGGTATCGTAATCTTTGGAAGGTAGATTCTAGTGACAGAGGTAATCTCTCATAAATATCTAATAAATCTATTCTAGATAATAAAAAATATCATAAATATTAAATAATATATATATTAATGAGAAAGGTTATATTTGTCAAAATATAAATAAAAATTTTTCTACCTCTTCCTTAACCCCTCTATCCAAACAAAGATAAGGTATATACCCTTCTTTATCCTTTTCCTTCCTTTCCAAACAAGAGTTCATTAATTCCATTATCCTTTCCTCCCTTCTCCTCCATTACCCTCCCCTCCCCTCCCCTTATGAACCTCCATGTACCCCAAATCCAAATAGGTCGTAGGGATCCAATGCCTGTCTACCCCAATAAGGTTGACTCCTTCCATAACCTTAGGCGAGCCACAACTCTCTTTTCTTAAGCCATCTTTACCCAAAAAAATCCTTAGATGTCCTCCTTTTTTCTTCCAATTTGAGAAATTTTTAGTATTTAGATTCCCTCGTTTTCCTAGGTTTGATGCACCACATGTTGGGAAATGGAGATCTGGTGGCTGTTGTAGCACTACCACTATATTTCGAGATCACCAAAATTGTATTAGATGGCTCCGACTACCGCTATAAGCCTGAGGATCTGGTCTCCCTCTATACCAACAAGGTTGACCCCTTTCATAACTCTAGGTGAGCTCTCTTTTGTCCTCTTTTTTTTCGGCCATCTTCAGCTACAAAAGCCTTAGATCTCTTCCATTTTTCCTTCGATTCGATAGATTTCTTGCACTTAGATGCCTCCATTCTCATAGATTTGGTATACCACATGCTAGAAAGATGGAGAGATGATGTTATATTCTTTTTCTGTCCTATTATGTGAGGCTGTAAGGAGCATTATAATTTTCTTTTTATTGGTATTTTCAACTTCTCGATAGAAATGATGGCTTAAGATATGGCTTTTGGTTGCTTGGCAATTGCTCCTACATTTCTCTTTTTCTTCAATGTTTTGGCAAAATTGAAGCTCTAGGTTCATGCCAATCTCCAATATTATTTCTCAAAAACTCCTCCGTGTTAATAATTCTTGCAGCAGTAATTTTATGAAATCTTATTAGGTTTTTCATTTATCTTTGTTTAATTCCCCTCATTTGGTAATAGAATTTTCCAATATATTTACACATTGTTTTTAATGCTCTTCCAGCTTTTTCGTAATTTTGGTTTAATGTTGAGCATTGTCAAAAAAACAATAATCATCTTGGTCAAAATGCCTCATTATAATGTTGATTAATGTTGAAAATTCAAATATTTAATGGATAATAAAAAAGACTTCTCGATTCAAATTAAGATTTTACGTCCCAATGGGATGGGGGGCATCCCGACCGTCACATCCCATTCCCATAAGAAAATAGGATCAGGATGGACTTGAAATTCTGAAACCCATCCATACAAGGAGAGAAGAAGAAAGAGAAAAGAAGGAAGAAAAGAAGAAAAAGAAAAAAATGAAAGGAAAGAAGAAAAAAATTGAAAAAAAGAAAAGAAAGGAGAAGAAAAAGAACAAAAAAATGAAATAAGAAAAGGAAAGAAAGAAATGTAGAGAAAAAGAAAGAGAGAAAAAAAGAAAGGAAAGAAGAAGAGAGAAAGGAGGATATCCATCGAAATATATGATCGGGACTACTGTTGGGATGGAATAGGATGGCGGGACATCCGGTTCCATAGAGACCCGGGACATCTTTGTCCCACAAGATTTAAAATCTTGCTTTAAATTTTTTTTACTATTTGGATCTTACCATTATTTTCTTCTTATATTTGTCTTTTTTTGGCATGGAATATAACAATATTTGAAGAAAGAAAAAAAGAAAAAAAAAAAAGAAAGAAAGGAAAGAAGAAGAGAGAAAGAAGGATATCCATCGAAATATATGATCGAGATTACTGTTGGGATGGAATGGGATAGTGGGACATCCCATTTCATGAAGAAACCGGGACATCTTTGTCCTATAGGATTTAAAACCTTCATTCAAATATTTTATTATTTGGATCTTACCATTATTTCCTTCTTCTATTTATCTTTTTTATGGCATGGAATATAACAATATTTATCATAGTGTAAATAGTAGAGGTTAGATGATTTGTAGCTTTATATCCATTTAATTTTTGCTTCTATAAAGATTGATAGGTTGCTTATATGTGGTGGGCATTTACCAATCTCACTTATATTATCCTTGAGGGATATTTTGCTTTTTCTCCGAAGTTTTACAGGGAGAAAATTCAACACTATCTGGTTGTAGTCCGTAAATCCTTGCAGTAATGCATTCTGGGTGTTTTATTGAATGTTGAAATGAAATTTGTCAAAGCTTTAAGTTGTTAATTTTATATTTGATTCATGACATGATAATGCAGGGAAGGAATATTGCAAAGATGACTCCAAATATGTAGCAAGAGTTGTTCTCATTGGACTCACCAATCATGGAAGGTCCAACTAGTCTTGTTGCTGTGTAAAACTTTGAATTATTTTCATTGCAACTGCACACTTTTTTGATTACTAATTTTGCTATCTCTGTGATATATGGAAATAGAGTAGCTTGATTTGTTATTTATTTTGAATTATCTATGTGAAAGAGTGATAGGTTAGATGCTTTGTAGCTTTATATCCATTTAATTTGTATTGCTATCAAAGGTCGATAAGGTGCTTATGTGCTGGTAGGCATTTACTGGTCTCACTCACATTATCCTTAAGAGTTATTTTGCTTCTTCCCCGGAGAAACCCAACACTTTCTAGCTAAAGTCTATAAGTTCTTGCAGTAATACATTCTAGGTATTCTATTGAATATTGAAATGAAGTTTCTAAGAGCTTTAAGTTGTTAATTTTATGTTTGATGTCATGACACGATAATACAAGAAAGAAAATAGCAAAGATGACTCCAGATATATAGCAAGAGATGCTGGAGTTATTACAATTGAAGTCGTCACCTATCATAGAGGGTCCAACTAGTCTTGTTGCTGTGTAAAACTTTGAATTACTTTCAATATTGCAACTATACACTTTCTTGATTACTGATTATGCTATCTTTATGATATATGAAAATAGAGTAGCTTGACATCTTGTTTATTTTAAAGCATCTATGTGAATGAGGGATAGGTTAGATGCTCTGTGGCTTCATATCCATTTAATTTGTACTACTCTCAAAGATGGATTGGTTCCTTATGTGCTGGTAGGTATTTATTGGTCTTACTCACATTATCCTTGAGGGGTATTTTGCTTCTTCCCCAAAGTTTATAAGGAGAAAACCCAATACTTTCTAGCTGAAGTATGAAGTTCTTGTAGTACTACATTCTAGGTGTTCTGTTGAATATTAAAATAAAATTTCTGAGAGCTTTAAGTTGTTAATTTTATGTTTGATGTCATCACATGATAATGCAAGGAATATAGCAAACATGACTCCAGATATATAGCGAGAGATGCTGGAGTTATTATTGTTAAAGAAATCGCCTATCATTAGACCTCATATGGTGGGCAATCTATCTAGCTTGCTTGAGCAGTTGAGACTGACTCTTTTAAAATGGGTTTTGGCTATAATTTTCAGTCCAACGAGTTGGATCTGGTTCAAAAATCAATCCAAGATTTTGAAATGGGCCAGGCTCGGGTTTACTTCGACCCGACCTAGACCTAACCCAAACCCATATCTAACCCCTAATCCAAACATGTAGATCCCTAATTTTCTCTTCTTCATCTTTGGCATGCTCACATCCTTTCTAGTGTCATCATTGTGCTTGCCTCCTTCTTGACATCATTAGCATGCTTGTCTCCTTCCCTACATCCCCGCCTCCTCATTGACCCTCATGTCATCCCATCCTCCTTGCCGCCTCCTGCCTCCTCACATGATCCATTCCATCCTATGCACCACTTGCTTGTATTGTCCGACCCTCCCCATCTCTCCTCCTTCCCAAAATCCCTATCTCCTTAGCTCTCGCATGGTCCCATCCTCCTCACCATCTCCTCATATTGTCTTGTCCTCCCTTCCATCTCCTTGTGTTGTCCCGGTCTCCCCATGCTCGCATTATCCCAATGCCCCTGCCTCCTCATGCGTCTCAACCTCCCTACCCCCTCCTCAGTCCTTATGCGGTCCTGACCTCCGTACTTCCTCCTTGCATCATCTCCACCTCTCGAGCCCTAGCTGACTCGTCACCATCTCCCCACCTTCTCCTCATCCAGGGAAGCTTAAGGTATGGCCTAGAATCCCATTATGGAGTAGGTTTGGGCTTGGGAAGCTGACTCAAAGGCTAGGCTCGGGCTAGAAAAATTATTGTTGTCTCCTGCCTTAAGCCCAGACCAGCGCACTCAATAAGTAGGTCTACCTATCATAGAGGATCCAACTAACCTTCTTGCTGCATAAGACTTTGAACCACTTTTATTGCAGCCATACTCTTTCTTGATTATTAGTTTTATTATTTTCATGATACATAAAAATAGAATAGCTTAACATACTATTTAGGCTTCTTCTTTCTTTTCTTTTGCTTTTTTTTTGGTAAAAGGGGGGGGGCCATCGCTTGTATAGTGACAACCAAAGAGTGCTCACATTTGAAAGATACAATACTATTGGTACGGAAATTCATGAGAATGTCGGAGATGGCTTGAGTAGAGAAGGTAAGGCCGTCAACGGGACCTACAAAATAAAGTCCAAATCGAAGGAGGTGGCTCCGGCAGGATCTTCCGATGCTCAAATCAATTTTTTGGCCAACTGGAATGGAGTATTCAGAAAATAAAAAGACAGAGTATCGAAAAGGAGGAGAGAGCTTTGAGAAAATATATCTGAAAGATTTCTTTTTATAGATGGAGCATGTAACAAATTGATAGCGACAGTTGTAACTATCTAGTAGTGGGCTACTCAGGCCACATGGAGTTTGTTATGGAGGGTGATGTTCGTTGTCGCAACTTGTCAGTCGAGAGTGGTGTCTATTATCATGACTTGCCTATCGAGAGTGGTGTCTGTTATCATGACTTGCCTATCAAGAATGATGTCTGTTATCATGACGTGTCCGTACGTTGGGGATTAATAGTCGAAGTTTGAATGGGATAGGCAATGATGGCAAAGAGCCTCAGGTCACAATGGCTCTAGAGAAGTTCGGGCTCTTTTGAGATCGCCTACATGTTGGTCGATTTGTATTGAGCTGGTAGCCGAATTTATGTGAACGACGAGGCTCTTCCAGGCAATTGGGAGAAGGTCAACTGTAGGAGGTCGTTCGGAAGGAGGTCGACTGAAAGAGGTCATTCAGGAGGAGATCAACTAAAGAAGATCGTTCAGGTTGGAGGGAGGTCGTCTGGAGGGGATTCGACTGGAGGAGGTCATCTGGAAGAAGATCGATTGGAGGGAGGTCGTCTGGAGGGGATTCGACTGGAGAAGGTCGTCCGGAAGGAGTGTGGATGGGCTTCAAACCTATCTTCCATCTTTAACCAGAGGACAAGGTTAGCATAACAATAATTCTATTTCATTTATTCAAGATCGCACCGCTGAACTTCCATGCATGAACTCGTCACCGGGGAGATTGACGAATCTCAATGAGAAGGGGATCGGCGACCAAGGACTTCGGGTAAGAACTTCCGTGGGAGCCACTTTTTTCCAAACATGTATTGCATGGCTGAAGCAAAACAAAGGTACAAAAGGAAATACACCCAGTGAAGTAGTAAAAGTAGTGCGATAACTTCAGCCCCCAACCTGAGCTAGTAAACAATACACCCATTAAACATGTAGTAAAATGGTGAGACTAGCTATGGGGAATAGAACCCACCTAGCAAACAAAGTTGGGAAGAAACTGGAATAGGTAGCTGAAAGGCATAAAGTCAACCAACAAAGCAAACATTGAAGACTGCCTACAATTAAGATCATGTAGAGGTGAAGACCAATATAATGCAGACTTAACAGTATATGAATATAGCAACAAGCTATAGAAAACCCAATAAGACCCTTGAAGCAAATTAAGGAGCATATCTTTGGGCCACAAATTTGTGGGCATATGTTATCTTCATCCTGCACTTCATGCCAAGCTCCCCATCCATATACGACAGTGGCCCTGCCTCATCCTCCTGTAACCTAGATTCATGCAGGGATACAACAACCATAGGAAAGCATCCATGGCAAATAAGATCATATTACTATTAATGTCTGAAGCAAAATTGTTAGAACTCAGAATATAAGACAAGGTTGCATCTGGAGAGCTTGTTGGAAAGAAAAGAGATACGATAACAAAAGCACCTTAATGACCCAGATGTGAATGCTTGATGCAGTGCATTCTCCATTCAAGAGGGTAAGAGGAATATCTGCTATAAGGACAAAGTCTCGAGGAGAAGAAATGATTAAAGACAATGTGGTAGCCAGAGAGCATGACCAGCAAAAGTCGATAGAAACACCCCAATGAAACCCACATCCCGACAGCCCTCAATGTGCCACACTTTGACTTGGAAACATTTAGATCTCCCGCAAACTCCCCCTGGTCATTTACAGAAGAGTCAAACTTGTTAAAATTTGTGCGCAGCTGAAGAAAGAATATGATGACCATCATGTTTTCCTAACGAATTGCATATTTCTGAAATCAACCTTAACAATGGAGTCCTATTAATATGCTGTTGACTAAAATCCCTTGCTAAGCATGAAGCCTTCTTACCAACCGGCCTGGCATTAAAGAGAGCTGATTGAAAATTCTGTCATTAACATTCATCCATGATAATCAAGTGATGCGAGCAACCGAGGCCCTATCAGCCTCGCTATTTTGAAAAACAAAAAAGCCCACTTCTGGATTGAAAGGTTATATTTGTCAAAATATAAATAAAATTTTTTCTACCTCTTCCTTAACCCCTCTATCCAAACAAGGGTAAGGTATAAACCCTTCTTTATCCTTTTCCTTTCTTTCCAAACAAGGGTTCATTAATTCCATTATCCTTTTCTCCCTTCCCCTCCATTACCCTCCCCTCTCCTCCCCTTATGGACCTCCATGTACCCCCAATCCAAACAGGCCGTAAGGATCCAATGCCTGTCTACCTGAATAAGGTTGACTCCTTCCATAACCTTAGGTGAGCCACAACTCTCTTTTCTTAAGCCATCTTTAGCCAAAAAAGCCTTAGATGTCCTTCTTTGTCCTTCCAATTTGAGAAATTTTTAGTATTTAGATTCCCCCATTTTCCTAGGTTTGATACACCACATGTTGGGAAATGGAGATCCGCTGGTTGTTGTAGCACTACTACTATATTTTGAGATCACCAAAATTGTATTAGATGGCTCCGACTACCGCTATAAGCCTGAGAATCTGGTCTCCCTTCATACCAACAAGGTTGACCCCTTTCATAACTTTAGGTGAGCTCTCTTTTATCCTCTTTTTTTTCGGCCATCTTCAGCTACAAAAGCCTTAGATCTCTTCCATTTTTCCTTGAATTCGATAGATTTCTTGCATTTAGATGCCTCCATTCTCATAGATTTGGCATACCACATGCTAGAAACATGGAGAGATAATATTATATTCTTTTTCTGTCCTATTATGTGAGGCTGTAAGGAGCATTATAAATTTTTTTTATTGGTATTTTCAACTTTTTGGTAGAAATGATGGCTTAAGACATGGCTTTTTGTTGCTTGGCAATTACTCCTACATTTCTCTTTTTTTTTCAATGTTTTGGCAAAATTGTAGCTCTAGGTTCATGCCAATCTCCAATATTATTTCTCAAAAACTCCTTCATGTTAATAATTCTTGCAGTAGTAATTTTATGAAATCTTATTAGGTTTTTCATTTATCTTAGTTTAATTCCCCTCATTTGGTAATAGAATTTTCAAATATATTTACACATTGTTTTTAATGCTCTTCCAGCTTTTTCATAATTTTGGTTTAATGTTGAGCATTGTCAAAAAAATAATAATCATCTTGGTCAAAATGCCTCATTATAATGTTGATTGATGTTGAGAATTCAAATATTTAATGGATAATAAAAAAAGACTTCTTGGTTCAAATCAAGATTTTACGTCCCAATGGGATGGGGGGCATCCCGACGTCATATCCCATTTCAGTGAGAAAATAGGACCAGGATGGGCTTGAAACTCCGAAACCCATCCATACAAGGAGAGAAGAAGAAAGAGGAAAGAAGGAAGGAAGAAAAGAAGAAAAGAAAAAAAATGAAAGGAAAGAAGAAAAAAATTGAAAAAAAGAAAAGAAAGGAGAACAAAAAGAACAAAAAAATGAAATAAGAAAAGGAAAGAAAGAAATATAGAGAAAAAGAAAGAGAGAAAAAAAGAAAGAAAAGAAGAAGAAAGAAAGGAGGATATCTATTGAAATATACGATCGGGACTACTGTTGGGACAGAACAAGATGGCGGGATGTCCGATTCCATAGAAAATCAGGACATCTTTATCCCACGGAATTTAAAATCTTACTTCAAATTCTTTTACTATTTAGATCTTACCATTATTTTTTTCTTATGGTTGTCTTTTTTCTTTGCATGGAATATAACAATATTTGAAGAAAGAAAAAAAGAAAAAGAGAAAGAAAGAAAGGAATGAAGAAGAGAGAAAGAAGGATATCCACCGAAATATATGATCGAGATTACTGTTGGGATGGAATGGGATAGTAGGACATCCCATTTCATGAAGAAATCGGGACATCTTTGTCATATAGGATTTAAAACCTTCATTCAAATATTTTATTATTTGGATCTTACCATTATTTCCTTCTTCTATTTATCTTTTTTATGGCATGGAATATAACAATATTTATCATAGTGTAAATAGTAGATGTTAGATGATTTGTAGCTTTATATCCATTTAATTTATGCTTCTATAAAGATCGATAGGTTGCTTATATGCGGTGGGCATTTACGAATCTCACTTATATTATCTTTGAGGGATATTTTACTTTTTCTTCGAAGTTTTACAAGGAGAAAATTCAACACTATCTGGTTGTAGTCCGTAAATCCTTGCAGTAATGCATTCTGGGTGTTTTATTGAATGTTGAAATGAAATTTGTCAAAGCTTTAAGTTGTTAATTTTATATTTGATTCATGACATGATAATGCAGGAAAGGAATATTGCAAAGATGACTCCAAATATGCAGCAAGAGTTGTTACCATTGGAGTCACCAATTATGGAAGGTCCAACTAGTCTTGTTGCTGTGTAAAACTTTGAATTACTTTCATTGCAACTGCACACTTTCTTGATTACTAATTTTGCTATCTCTATGATACATGGAAATAGAGTAGCTTGATTTGTTATTTATTTTGAATTATCTATATGAAAGAGTGATAAGTTAGATGCTTTGTAGCTTTATATCCATTTAATTTGTATTGCTATCAAAGGTCGATAAGGTGCTTATGTGCTGGTAGGCATTTACTGGTCTCACTCACATTATCCTTAAGAGTTATTTTGCTTCTTCCCCAGAGAAACCCAACACTTTCTAGCTAAAGTCTGTAAGTTCTTGCAGTAATACATTCTAGGTATTCTATTGAATATTGAAATGAAATTTCTAAGAGCTTTAAGTTGTTAATTTTATGTTTGATGTCATGACACGATAATACAAGAAAGAAAATAGCAAAGATGACTCCAGATATATAGCAAGAGATGCTGGAGTTATTACTATTGAAGTCGTTGCCTATCATAGAGGGTCCAACTAGACTTGTTGCTATGTAAAACTTTGAATTACTTTCAATATTGCAACTACACACTTTCTTGATTACTGATTATGCTATCTTTATGATATATGAAAATAGAGTAGCTTGACATCTTATTTATTTTAAAGCGTCTATGTGAAAGAGGGATAGGTTAGATGCTCTGTGGCTTCATATCCATTTAATTTGTACTCCTATCAAAGATGGATAGGTTCCTTAGGTGCTGGTAAGTATTTACTGATCTCAATCACATTATCCTTGAGGGGTATTTTGCTTCTTCCCCAAAGTTTATAAGGAGAAAACCCAATACTTTCTAGCTGAAGTATGAAGTTCTTGCAGTACTACATTCTAGGTATTCTATTGAATATTAAAATGAAATTTCTGAGAGCTTTAAGTTGTTAATTTTATGTTTGATGTCATGACATGATAATGCAAGAAATATAGCAAACATGACTCCAGATATGTAGCGAGAGATACTGGAGTTATTATTGTTAAAGAAATCGCCCATCATTAGACCTCATATGGTAGGCAATCTATCTAGCTTGCTTGAGCAGTTGAGCCTGACTCTTTTAAAATGGGCTTAGGCCATAATTTTCAGCCCAACGAGTTGGATCTGGTCCAAAAATCAATCCAAGATTTTGAAACAGGCTAGGCTCGAGTTTACTTTGACCCAATCAAGACCGAACCCAAACCCATATCCAACCCCTAATCCAAACATGTAGATCCCTAATTTTCTCTTCTTCATCTTTGGCATGCTCACCTCCTTTCTAGTGTCATCAGTGTACTTGCCTCCTCCTTATGACGTCATGCTTGTCTCCTTCCCTACATCCCCACCTCCTCATTAACCCTCATATCATCCCATCCTCCTTGCCGTCTCCTCACATCATCCATTCCATCCTCCGCACCACTTGCCTGTATTGTCCGACCCTCCCCATCTCTCCTCCTTCCTAAAATCCTTGTCTCCTCTACTCTCGCATGGTCCCATCCTCCTCACAGTCTCCTTATATTGTTTTGTCCTCCCTTCCATCTCCTTATGTTGTCCCAGTCTCCCCATGCTCGCATTATCCTAATGCCCCTACCTCCTCATGCGTCTCAACCTCCCTACCCCCTCTTCAGTCCTTATGCGGTCCCGACCTCCGTACTTCCTCCTTGCATCATCTCCACCTCTCGAGCCCTAGCTGACTCCTGACCATCTCCCCACCTTCTCCTCATCCAAGGAAACTTAAGGCATGGCCTAGAAGCCCATTATGGAGCAGGATCGGGCTTGGGAAGCAGACTCAAAGTCTAGGCTCGGGCTTGAAAAATTATTGTTGTCTCCTACCTTAAGCTCAGACCAGCGCACTCAATAAGTAGGTCTACCTATCATAGAGGATCCAACTAACCTTCTTGCTGCATAAGACTTTGAACCACTTTTATTGTAGCCATACTCTTTCTTGATTATTAGTTTTGTTATTTTCATGATACATAAAAATAGAATAGCTTAACATAGTATTTAGGCTTCTTCTTTCTTTTATTTTATTTTATTTTATTTTTTTTGGTAAAAGGGGGAGCTTCCACTTATATAGTAAAAACCAAAGAGTGCTCGTGTTCGAAAGATACCATAGGTATTGCATAGCTAAAGCAAAACAAAGGTACAAAAGGAAATACACCCCAGTGAAGTAGTAAAAATAGTGCGATAACTTCAGCCCCCAACCTGAGCTAATAAACAATACACCCATTAAACATGTAGTAAAATGGTGAGACTGGCTATGGGGCACAGAACCCACTTGGCAAACAAAGTTGGGAAGAAACTGGAATAGGTTGCTGAAAGGCATAGAGTCAACCAACAAAGCAAACATTGAAGACTGCCTCTAATTAAGATCATGTAGAGGTGAAGACCAATATAATGCAGACTTAACAGTATATGAATATAGCAGCAAGCTATAGAAAACCCAATAAGACCCTTGAAGCAAATTAAGGAGCATATCTTTGGGCCAACAAATTTTCTTCATCCTGCACTTGTGCCAAGCTCCCCATCCATATACGACAGTGGCCCTGCCTCATCCTCCTGTAACCTAGATTCATGCAGGGATACAACAACCATAGGAAAGCATCCATGGCAAATAAGATCATATTACTATTAATGTCTGAAGCAAAATTGTTAGAACTCAGAATAGAAGACAAGGAGAGCTTGCTGGAAAGAAAAGAGATATGATAACAAAAGCACCATACAACAAACTATGAGAACATAGATCCACAGCCCAGCACCATCGATCCTTGATTATGAGTAGGCAAATAGGCAATTAATAGCACACACAATACCCATCAAATTATGGGGCAAGCAATTGAAGTCCTTGATGGATCAGGCAGTAACCTTGATGACTCAGATGTGAATGCTTGATGCGGTGCATTCTCCATTCTAGAGAGTAAGAGGAATATCTGCTATAAGGACAAAGTCTCGAGGAGAAGAAATGATTAAAGACAATGTGGTAGCCAGAGAGCATGATCAACAAAAGCCGATAGAGACACCCCAATGAAACCCACATCCCGACAGCCCTCAATGTGCCACCCTCTGACTTGGAAACATTTAGATCTCCCGCAAACTCCCCCCTGCTCATTTATAGAAGAGTCAAACTTGTTAAAATTCGTACGCAGCTGAAGAAAAAATATAAAGACCATCATGTTTTCCTAACGAATTGCATATTTCTGAAACCAACCTTAACAATGGAGTCCTATTAATATGCTGCTGACTAAAATCCCTTGCTAAGCATGAAGCCTTCTTACCAACTAGCCTGGCATTAGAGAGAGCTGATTGAAAATTCTGTCATTAAGATTCATTCATAATAATCAAGTGACGTGAGCAACCGAGGCCCTATCAGCCTCGCTATTCTGAAAGGCAAAAGTATAACGAAAAAAGTTAGAAAGAAGGCCCACTTCAATTGGTTCCAACATTCCAATATGGACGTACAAAGATCACAATGGACCAAGCTATTATTGATGATACCCATCTATGCAGTAAATTTTTAGTTGGCAGCCTGTTCCTTAACAACCTCCACCATGAAAATTAAGAATTACGCGCGTTATTAAACTCTAATCCTAATTTTTTTTATAGACTTATTTAGATTATTTTATTTTATTGAGATTTTTAATTTTATTAAAAATCTATAAATAAAATTTTATTAAGATTCAATTTAATAAATAAAATTTTATTAAATTATAAGTTGTATTTCTATTTAAAATCTCCATCTATCTGTATGAAAAATATTAGATTTAAGTAATTAATTAATTAAATTTTTAAATTTTAAATTTTTATTTATATTTTTTAATTTTTTAATTTTATATTAATTTAGTACCAAAACTTCACGGTATTCGATCCCATTTTCTTCCCGATTTCACAGTGCTCCTCTTTCTTCCTGCATCGCACCCCTTCCACTCTCTATCTCTTTCTCTCTTTCCTCTTGTCCGTCACCTCCCAATCAGCCCGTTTCTACCGATCGACAACACAAAAAAAAAAAAAAAAAAAAAAAAAAAATCGACCGCCTGGTTCTATCTCCCTGCCGTCGCTACCTCACCGGGCCTTCCCACCACCCCGATCGGCCATCCCTCGCCATCGTCCACTGCCCTGACCATCGGCTGTGACGTCTGCGCTCACGCCCCATCACCATCTCCTCCCTCCTTGTCGACGGCGTCCTCACCCACTCCCCTCTCCTTCCCCCTCCCTCGTCTCTTGCGTCATATTCGCCGTCGACGCCGCCACCGACTGTCGCCTACTCGTCTTTAATATCTGTCGTCACCAGTGTCTGCACCGCCTATCGAACTCCAAGAGTCTCAGTCAGGTGAGGGGCTCCGATCGATCACCTTCCCCCCTTCCCATTGCCCTATCGTCGGCCGCTCGCCGTTGCCATTCGTCGTCTTCCATTGCACAGTCGCCGGCCGGAGCCCGCTAATCGTCTTCGTCCCCGCCGGTCACAGGAACTTGGAAGCCGCGGAGACAACGAAATAAAAGAAAGGGGGAAGAGAAAACGGCTTTGCCTTTTGAAAACACGTGGTCTACGTCAGCCGCGGTCTATAAACCATCGCTCCACCGATCGAAAAAATAGAAAATTTTTTTCTGAAAAAAAGAGACCGCAGACCAGATCCACAAACCTAGTCAACAAAAAAAAAAAAAAAAAAAAAAAACTTTATTGATCCCCTTTGTCAAGCATTACAAAATGATATTTAATTTTATCTTATAAAAGTTAATTTTAAATTTTTTTAAATCTTTAAATAATTAAATTTTAATTTTAATTTTTTTTATAAATTTAATTTTATAAATTTATTTAGATTATTTTATTTTATTGAGATTTTAAATTTTGTTAGAATTTTTTAAGTAAAATTTTGTTAGAATTCAATTCAGCAAATAGAGTTATGTTAGGTTATAAGTTGTGTCTCTATTTAAAGCTTCCTCTTATATGAAAAATTTTAGATTTAAATAATTAATTAATTAAATTTTTTAATTTTATTTTTTTATTTTATTTTATTATTTTTTTTTAATTTTATGTCAAAGTTCTTGTAGGGACTTTCAAGAGCCTTTAGCATTTAAAATTATAGGTTGTGTTAGCCGATATATTATCTGGTCCATCATATCAACCAGAAGAAGTAAGGATCCTAACAAGATCAAATTCCAACTGTGGTCTTCATTAATAAAGTCCGGCACATAGATATCATGTTGGCATTCATTCACATTTATAGGAGTAGGTAGAGGTGGCAATCGGATCAGATCAATCATATATAGGTCAGATCCAATATGGATTGGATCAAAAAATTTTAAATCTAAATCTGATCTATTTTTAAAATAATTTAAAATTTACAATCTAAACCTAATATATTTAATAAATAAGTAATTCATCCTGACCTATTTAACCTATTTATAAAATAAATAATATATTAATCTAATTCAATCCGGCCTGTTCAATCTATTTATTAACTAGATAATTTATTAATTCAATTCGATCTGATCTATTTAATCTATTTAAAATAAAATTTATTAGCCCAACTCAATCCAATCTGTATAAGAAAAATTTACCATCGGACATCTCTTACTGGTGCTCATGCAAAGAATTCAAAGCAGGTGGCCACAAAGGTTTCAAACAAATGCAAATCAACTTGTATAGGGACTATAAATTATACCTTTAGTTGCTGTTTCCCTCTCACTTGGATGTAATAGTTAATTCGTATCCAAATCCTTGGTATGATGTGATGCTCCTTTTGGCTCTATTTGTAAACTCATATTTAGACTCTGTTTCTTTTACTCTAATATAAACTCCAGTCCATTTTACAAAAAAAAAAAAAAAAAAAAAAAAAAAAAAAAAAAAAAAGGAAAAAAAGGCCAAGACTGACCTGAGAAGGAAAAAAAATAGATTTCAAGTAACTGATGCTAATCAAATAAATAAAATCAAGAATTAGATTTTATTTTCAAAGCAACAATCCTAAAAATGAAAAGCAAAATCAAATATATCAGCAGAAACTCATAAAAACTGATGCTCAAATAAAATCCTAAAGAGAAAAAAATGATCCAAAAAAAATTATTAAAAAAATTAGAAAAAAAATAATACCTAGATTGAAATGGAGAGGTGAAGAGAGAGGGAATGAATGGATTTCAACTATCACATAGTGGATTAGGGCTAGAATTAGATGGGTTCCAACTACTAGAAAGTGGGAGGGAAAAGAATGGAGCATTGGGATTGCCAAAAACACAAAGAGTTGAGGAAGAGTCAAAGAGATTGCCACTTGGTCGCTTGATCGATGAGAAAATGGGGTGCCATCTGATCGGCCAAGAGCAAGAGCAAGAGGAAATGGGGTGCCGCATGATCGGCCGCTTAGGTTTAGAGAAAGAAAATAGAAAATATCAATCACATGAGTGATGATGGGTCGAAATATTTTTGCCTTTTCAGTTGCATGGTTTCGAATTTTAAATGGACCCCCAAGTATATTCGTCTAGAAAATCATAAATAGATGAAACATGTTATCTAACCTAATCCGATTCAAAAATTAAATGAGTTAAATAGATAAGATATATGAAACATGAACCAGATCCGAATAATAAACGGGATAAATGGGTCAACCTATTTATGATCCAAATCCATTTAGTCCAAACCCATATCTATTTATGGTGGATCGAATGCAGGTTGGATTGACGAATTGGATCATATTTTACCATCCTTAGGCCATCGCTAGGAGTAGGCCACGATGAAAGAGGAGTAGATGAGATCCTAAGGCACATCAATACTAGCTCCATTACCCACAACCCAATAAAATGAGGTTGAACCAACGGTCTGCACTCAGAAATCTTCCTCCACATGGGGAGCATCTTGGAGGTTTCCTATGATTGATCCAAGTCATATGAAAAGTTATATATAGCGTGTACCAATTCCACCCATGAGGAATTGGGATTTAGAATAACTTGAGCAGGAAGGCTATTCTTCTAGTAGGCAACCTCGCGAGCGCCAATCCACCATAGTTGTTTTTAGGCATCCACACCCTCTCCCCAAGATGGTAACCCCTTCTGATCAAAAGCACGTCCCCATAACAAGGCCCAGAATTCTTTTTCCGATTTAGCAAGAACTCCCAAAGGTAGAGCCGAAGTCATACAATGTATTGGAATAGATTAAAGCAAGGTTGCTCGCCTCACAAGGGACAAATTGTCCCCACTACTTCCAATCCCCAATTCTGGCCGTCACCTTATCCAATAAGAAGTTGAAATCTGAGGAATTTAATGGCATCGCTAAAAGAGGAATTCCACAGTACTTCCAAATCCCCCCCATGTGAAAGCGCTTCTTGATTTGAGATTTTATGGCACTAGAAGTTGACGGGCTAAAAGCGATATCGGATTTGTTTGGATTAACGGCTTGACCCAATAGAGAACAATAAGCTCCAATGATAGATAGAAGACAAACAAATACCATTTTTAAGAGTTGCCCTGGTGATCAAGAGACAATTATCTATAAGCCTTCAATAATTGATGTTGGAAAGCATAATACAAAAACCGATAAAAGATCTCTGAGCAGATGATCAACAAATAAGGGGATAGGGGGTAGCTCTATTTGAGGCCACTGGTAGGGAAGAACTAGGGAGAAGGTTCTCCATTAATTAGCAAGACCCTAGTGGAATCAATCATGATCGCCTTGACTAGCTGAATAAATCTCGAATGGAAGCCAAATTGGTCTAATAGCTGAAAAAGATGGGGCCAATGAACATGATCATAGGTCTTTCCAATATCCAACTTAAGCATCATCAAACTACTGGACCAGGGAGCTTTATTTAAAGAATGCACGAGTTCTTGACCAAGCAAAATTTCGTCGTCAGCGATGCCCCTTCCTTGAATAAAAACCCCTTGTTCGGGAGATTAACAAGAATTTTTGCTGCAATTTTATAGGTCATGTTACATAAGCTAATAGGTCTATAGTCTTCTACTCTCTTAGGATTAGAGATCTCTAGAATCAAAGTAATATATGTTCTTTTGCAATCCATGGGTAACGAAAGACTGGATGGCTCGAACAACATCAACCCGAATGATATGCCAAAATTCATGGTAGAAAAATTTGGGAAACCCATCTTTAGTGAAAATGATGGAAGCTAAGTTTTCAACATCCTCAGCATTCCTAATTAAAGCCAAGTTTTGCTCACAAGTAACCTCCAGAAACATGAATGGAATTTGAATTCTTGCATGGTTGGCTCTTCAACCCATTTATCTTTGTTGAAAATGATTAAAGAGCAACTGCCTGATTTGGGTTTGCTCTAGTACCTCCTCTCTCTAACTTGTTTTAAGTCTGATAATTCTATTATGCCTACATCTAAGAATGGTTGATTGATGAAAAAATTTCGTATTGCTATCACCAACCCTAAGCCAATTTGTTCTAGCCTTTTGCCTTCAAAGGATTTCCTACCGTATGAAGGTTCTTGTGGTAGTTTCTCATCAAGCACAAAAGCTGTTGATGATCCTGGCTTGATAGACCACATTGAGCTTGTGCTTCAACAGATTGCAACTTATATATTTCATCATTAATCTACTGCCCCTTCTTAAATAGATTCCCAGTATTTTTTTTTTTCCACTATTTCAAGGCTTGTTTGGTATTTTGGAGTAGTTTTGTAAGCTTGACCCCGGGAGAGTTATAGCCCTCACAATGCCAAACTCTCTTGATCACATCTTGCATGCCATCACATAATGACTAGAATTTTTCAAATCGGAAGCAGCCTTTCTCGAAGAATCCCCATCCGCTAATAATAAAATAGGACGATGATCCAAGGCAAATCTAGTTAAATGCATCACACTAGTTTCAAGATACAGATGAAGCTAGTCATAAGAGGCAAAGGCCCTATCCAACCTCTCCCAAACTTGAGTAAGACCCGATCTATTATTACACAAAGTGTATTTTGGATCAAGAAAATCCAGATTGACTACATCGAGAAACATGCAAAACTTCTTGATTTCTCTAGTAACTTTGAAAGGTCTACTGCTTTTCTTGTCCTCAAAAGAGAAAATGCAATTAAAATTACATATAATAAGAAAAAGAATAGCTAGAGACGTAATAGAGCGAGCCTCTGCCCATAAGCTTCAATACTCGATATCACAAGTGCTAGCATACACAATATTAATAATCCACGAGGGACCATAATGAGGAGCAATGACCCCAAAGGTAATTTGCCTATTAGAGTAATAGAAAGACATATTACCAGTATCCTTTTGCCAACAAGCAATCACACCCACAGACAAACCAACCGTCAGAATCATATAGAACTCTCAACTAGGTCCCATAACTCTTTGAACTCTTTTTAAAGCATCAGAGGACAATTTAGTCTCAAGAAAATAATATATAGAAGGACCATATTGACTGATCATAGATTTGCTATAACTAATGAAGGGGGATAGGGGTTTAGCAGCCCTCCTATAATTCCAAGATAGAATTTTCGTGATAATGATGAAGCTGGAGATTGATCCCCCCCCCCACCCCCAGCCAACATAGTCCTATGGCCCAATTTCACATCACCCCTAGCTTGATGACCTCCCAAGGAGAGTTGCTCTGAAGAAGATGGATTAACTCCCTTTGCACTATCATCATGATCTAGGGTAGAATTAACTTTTTGAACAAGAGAGATATGGGATGAGACAACATTACCAATAGGATTAGAAGCCACCACTAGTTTCAGGCCTTCTATCCGTTGGGTGGTGGAGCCTAATCTACCCATAAGAGGAGCCCACAGTTAAATTCGCAACAAAAAGAAAGCCCATGCAAAGAAAATGGGGGCTCAGGTGTAGCGCTCTCAAGTCTTGGGAACATGAGAAGCAAGGTCATGGGAAGATGAGAGCAAACTAGCAAAAAGATCAGCCTAGATAAGTAAGTTGCAAAAACTTAGCCGGCTCACCTTAAGACTGGGTTGACTAAGTTGGAAGCTGGGTCGACTCAGTCCAGGACCGAGTCAGCTATGTCTCAGAGAAAATTCATACAGAAAGTAGTATTTTCGGAACTGCTGGCACGATACACAACTGGATCAGCTCAGTAAATTTATAAGCCGATCCAATCATAAGTTAGCCGACTCAGTCTGAGACTAGGCTGGCTCAGTGTTGCGGGATCAGTTTTGTGTATGTAGGCTGTTTGGATTTGGAAAGTTTTTCTATGAACTTGAGACTTGACCCTTTTGTAAAGTATATATATACTAGAAATAGTTCAAGGATTGTACAATACTGAATATATTAAAATAAAAGCTCTTTTCTTTCGAAAAACTCTTATACTCTCTCTCTCTCTCTCTTTTCTCTTCCTTGAATCGATTGTTTGTGCTTCCGCATTAATTCGAGGAGTTTGTTTCTTATTACTAGCTAATCATCAGTGTTGAGAAAAATGCCTCGAGATTTGATCTACAATAAGTTTAAAATAAGATTCAGAATGATAAATGGAGTCCAACAAGTCTAAGAACAATCCAAACAGAATTCAGATGGAGAAGATACGCACGAAAGAAGATTGAAAGAGAGTTGCCAGCCTTCGGGCCCATCGGAGGGGCCCACAAGTGGTGCAGCCCAAATCAGCCACGCGCGGCGGTGCGAGGCCAGCCACGTGCTGGGCCGACCGAGCACACGAGTGCACATGGGGGCTGCGCATGGGCTGCGCACGAGCAGGTCGCACGGTCGCCCAGCCCACACGATGGAGCGCGGTCCATCGTGGACTGTGGATCGTGGTCCACCATGGACCATGGTCCACTGTGGACCGCCAGCTCACGATCGCCCACGTGGACCCCCAACCCATTTTCAGGCCATTTCTTGTAGTCCACGATACTGTTCCATGGATCGATCGTGATTCAATGGCTTTGATTTGGGCCGATCGCGACCAAACGGCTGAGATTTGATCTGACTTTGATAAGGCATGATGGAGCACTGTTTTGCACGATTCGATGACTGAAAGAGCTCCCGATCATGATTGGATAGTTAGAAATCTATTCGAGCTTGATCAGGACTACTGTGCATGATCTAATGGTCTAGGAGGGAGCCAATCATGATCGAACGATCCAGGGTCGATCTTGAATGGGTTTAGAACTGGATTTCCTATTGAAACACTATTTTTGAGTTTCTGGAGTCTATATAACTCTAATTGATGAACTGTTTGTTGCATTGGAAAGCTGACGGCATTCCAAAAATGTTGAAAGACTTCTTTAGAGGTTTTAAAAAACTTTTATGAGAGTTTGGGGCTTCTTATTAAGAGACTCTTGTACAAGAATTGAGTGGTAAGTTTCTCTTGTATTATTTGATTTTCTCTGTCATAGTAAAGCTTTACATGTCCCATGAAGATGAGCCTTTGGACTGATCTATGAACTTAGTTACTTTCTTATTATTTTTTTTTTTTTTTTCTGTCGTAATATGTTGGTACTAGATCCTTAATAAATGGTATCAAAGTAGCTGATATTCCAATAGATTGGTATCGGAGCCAGACAATACCATAGCACAGATTATAGTAGTGGATAGAGATTGAAGAATATAGAAAAGATAAGTGCAATCAAGATGGAGATCAATAGATTTGATAGGAAGGATAATTTCTTCTTATGGCAAGCAAGGATAAAGGATGTCCTCATCCAACATGGATGGATCAACGCTCTCTTGAATGACGAGATGCCAGCTATCATAGAGGTGAAGGGTCCAGATGCTGAGCACAATTTGCTTGTACCTAGTAGATGATATCATGATCCATGTACTTGAGGAAACTTTTCTGACGATGCTGTAGTCGAAGCTCGAGAAGTTGTACATGACGAAGTCGCTCACCAACACACCATTTCTTTGGAGGTAGTTCTACCAGCTGTGGATAGACAAAGGCTAAAGCGTGCGAGAGAATCTATCAAACTTTCAAAAGATCCTCATCGACCTCCTCAGCATTGGCAAAAAAATTGAGAAGAAGACCATGACGTTGGTCTTGCTAGCATCCCTCTCCATTCATATGAGTTTTTAGTGACTACTCTTCTAGTAGAAAAGAGCACCATTAAGATAGATGAGCTCACTGCAATGATACTCCAAAATGAGGTTCTCAGAAAGGAGAACTCAGCTTCGAGCTTAAATGGTGGTAGCTAAGCTTTGATGATTTTTGGAGGAGCAGGAGATAGTAGATGAAGCAACAGAGGATCACGAGGAGGATGATCTAGATCTAAGACGAAGGATCCTAGTAAGATCAGATGCTACTGATGCGACGAATTAGGACATCATGTCAGAAATTGTCTGTAGCTCAGGAATCAAACGAGGGCTACTGTAGCAACGACCAGTAGCGAGTCAGAGGATGATATCCTAGAGATATCTAATAAAGTATCTATTTTTTTTTAATAGTGAATTTTAGATTCTGCATGCATATATCATATTTATTATAGAGAGGAGCAGTTTGACTCCTTAGAGAGCAGTAAGAATACCGTTTATCTATCGGATGGATCGAGCTATGCGATCAGAGGCATCGAGATGGTTAGCTGGAGGATACATGATGGTGTAATGAGAAGATTGGGGAGATCCAATACATACCTAATTTCAGGCAAAATCTTATCTCACCGAGTAGACTGGATTCAAACGGCTATAGGTGGGTAGCTGGTGATGGAATCCTGAAGATCATGCACGACGGTAGGATGATATTGAAAGAAAAAAAGAGGATGAGAGAATATTGCTATCTGGCAGGAAGTCTAGTGCAAGATAGAGCTTTAGATGGTGATGGATCAGGCACGGAACAAGAGACTCGGGAGGATGATATGCGATATCGCAAGATAAAATTTTTATTATTGTAGGAGGCTACACCGAGCAAGTCTCACGTCAGGAGAATCATAGCAGTCGATGGAGGTGGGATCGAGCGGCCTAGCTCGACTTCCATATTCGTCCATCCATGATCAGCAGGCATGCCCCAGGGCATGGAGACAAGATGGATCATAGGCTCTTAGAGATAAATGAAGGCCGAATATCAAGTCAAGATGAAGATTATTGAGAAAAATACCTTAAGATTCGATCTACAATAAGCTCAAAACGAGGTCTAAGATGACGAACAGAGTCCAACAAGCCTAAGAACAGTCCAAACGAAGTTCAGACAGAGAAGATATGTGCGAAAGAAGATCGAAGTAGAGTTGCCGGCCTTCAGGCCCGTCGGAGGGGCCCACAAGCGACGTCAGATGGTGATAGTGCAGCCCAAACCGACTGCATGCAGCGGTGCTAGGCCATCCGTGCGTTGGGCCAGTTAGGCATGCGAGCGTACACAGGGGGCACGCGCAGGCCGCGCGGGCACCCAGCCCATGTGGTGGAGCGCAGTCCACCATGGACCGCCAGCTCACGGGCGCCCGCGTGGACCCCCAACTTGTTTTTAGGCCATTTCTTGCAGTCCATGGCACTATTTCGTGGATCGATCATGATCCGACGACTCTGGTTCGAGTTGATCGTGATTGGACGACTGAGATTTGATCTAACTTTGATAAGGTATGATGGAGTATTATTTTGAGCGATCCGACGACTGGAAGAGCTTCCGATCATGATCTGATGGTTAGAAATCAATCCGAGCCTGATCAGGACTGCTGTGCACGATTCGATGGCTCAGGAGGAAAACAGTCATAATCGGACGGTCCAAGATCGATCTCAAGCGGGTTTAGGATTGAATTTCCTACTAGAACACTATTTTTAAGTTTTTGGAGTCTATATAACTTTGATTGATGAATCATTTATTACGTTGGAAAGCTGGCGACATCTTGAGAATGCTGAGAGGCTTCTTGAGAGGTTTCAAAGAACTTTTGTGAGAATTTGGGACTTCTTATCGAAAAATTCTTATACAAAAATTGAGTGGTAAGTTTTTCTTATATTGTTTGATTTTTTCTCTCATAGTGAAGCTTTGCGTGCCCCATGGAGGCGATTCTTTAAACTGATCTACGTACTTGATTGCTTTCTTATTTTATTTTCTTCTTTTTTTTTGTCACAATACGTTGGTACTAGATTCTTAACAAGTGGTATCAGAATAGCTGATATTTCCATAGCCAGTAACCACACTAGTTCGTGAGAGGATCGTTTTATCCAACATTTGGCATCAGAGTGGTGTTGCATGGAAGAAAGAAAGATACCTAGGATTTATACATCCAGGATCTTCTACATCAGATTTTATCCTAAAATCTTCTTTTTTTTTTATGGCTATATCTAGATTAAGGTGGAAAGTTGTTACACGAAGAAGAGGTGATACAAAAGATTGAAAGGAGGATCTAGGGCATATAGATCTTCTTTGAAGGATAGTTTTATTAGTGTGAGATCGAAGAAGAGTGTTAGGATTTTGTTCTTGGCTTGATTATAGTCATGGGATCAAGTGAATTCAAGATGGACTTCAAGAAGTTTGATGGCAAGAAAAACTTTATCTTATGACAGCAAATGATAAAAGACTTGTTGGTTCAGTAGAGGATCCATAAGGTCTTGATAAAAGAAAGACCGAAAAAGATTAGTACTGAGGATTGAAAAGAGTTGAAAAAAATTACTTTTAGCACAATCAGAATATGCTTGGCCGATTAGGTGTTGCCCGAGGTTTGCATAGAGACCAAGACAAAGGGGCTTCGAACGAGACTAAGGAACACTTATATGGAAAAGAACATGACCAATAAGCTATGGTTGAAGAAATAGCTTTATAGTTTGAGGATGCTCGAAGGTGGAGGTCTTGTTGCACATATCTAAAGGTTCAATCAGATGTGTTCAGAGGTGATGAGTTTAGATGTGAAGATCGATGAGGAAGATCAGATGTTGCTACTACTATGTTCTCTCCCAGATTCTTATGATGGTCTCATAATAATTTTAGTTTATAAAAAGAAGATCCTAAACTATGAAGAGGTTGTTGGTGTACTCCGATCGAATAAGCAGAGAAAACATCCATAAGGAGGATCCTAAGTTTGAAATCTTGGCTGTGAATAAAAGATAGGAAAGATCAATAGAGAAGGCAAAGAAAAAATTCGAGGATAGATTAAAATCTTGAGATCAGAAAAAGATATTAAAATATTATAAATATCATCAACCTAAACACTTGAGGAGAAATTATCTCCTTTTGAAGTCAGAAAAAGGAAGGCCGACAAAAGTGATGATACAGCTTCAATAAGCAGTAGAGAAAACCTGCTAGTTGTATCAGATGGGTTCATAGAGTGTGATACTATGTGAACGTTGAATTCAGCATGCTCACATCATTATACTTCTCATCGATAGTGGTTTGTTACCTACCAGAAGATTAATGGTGAAAGTGTCAGCCTTGGAGATGATCACCCATGGAAAGTAGCTGGAGTTAGCTTTATTAGGGTGAGGATATATGACGGGATCATTCGTATATTATCAAATGTTAGGCATATACCAGAGCTGAAAAAAATCTGATTTTTTTGGGCTACTTGGAGGAGCAAGATTATGCTTTTAGTAGCCAGGCTAGGAGTGGATGCTTGAAGATTTCTAAGGGAGCCTTGGTGGTGATAAGAGGTAGAAGACTGAGCAATAATCTTTATAGCATGAAAAGCTCATAAGTTATGAATGATAGTACGGAGATGTTAGTAGCGGCACAGGAGGAGCAGCTCTTATATCAACTGCGGTACTATCGAATGGATCACATAAGTGATCGAGGGCCAACAAAACTCAGTAGAAGAGGGATGATCCCAGCCCTGAAAAATAAGGACACAAATTTATGTGAGCCGTGCATCTTTGACAAATAGCATAGGATGAAGTTTGCCACCAGTACCAAGCGAAGTGAACGAGTACTAGATTTAGTACACTTGGATGTGTGGGGATCGGTTCCTATATCAGCTAGACGTGGGGCAAGGTATTTTATCATCTTCATTAATGATTACTCAAGGAAGATGTGGATTTATTTGATAAAAAAAAATTAGAGGTGCTTGCCCGATTTAAATCCTGGAGAGCTGAAGTTGAGAAGGAGTCAGGAAGATAGATGAAGTATCTGAGGTTGGATAATGGAGGGGAGTATACAAGCCTAGGTTTAAAAGGTACTGTGAGAAAAATGGCATCAAACATCATTACATAGTGAAGATGACTCTTCAGTAGAATGGTGTCGTGGAGAGAATGAACCAGATACTAAACGAGAAGGCACGAAGCTTGAGGCTACAGACATCACTTCCAAAATTTTTTTGGGATGATGCTTTAACTTTTTTTTATTTTCTAATTAACAGGTCTCCTCACCGCAAGTTGAATAGAAGCATTCCAAAGAAGATATAGAGTGAAAAGAAGGTGGAGCTTAGCCACCTAAAAATCTTTGGTTGTCCGATCTATGCATATGTAGAGGCAACCGAGAGGAGCAAGTTAAACCCAAAATCTCAAAGGATGTTTTTTATTGGATATCCATAATGAGTCAAGAGGTACCTGCTGTGAAATTTTAAAGCACAAAAGTCAGTAATCAGTAGGGATGTCATCCTTGATGAGAGAAGCATCTTGAAGAGGTTTGGGAGTACAAGTGAAACTAGAGAAATGAAGGTGAACGGTGGTGGCCAATTAGAGATAGATGACATACAATCTACATCCACTTATAGGAGTGTTCCTATTAAGATGGAGCTGGATAGAAGGATAGTTACTCAAATGGAAGACCAGTATGGAGACCCAACTGTTTAGTTAGATATGCAGGAGCAGCCACAAACTTTAGGCAGGAGCAATATGCCAACGAGAGTGGCTTTGCATAAGCCCCAACGTACTATTAGGAGACCTATTAGATATGGCATTTATGAGGTTATCTTTTATGCACTCATCATTGCTAATAGAGATCCAAAAAATTATGCAGAGGCTATGGAGAGTAAAGATCGTGAGTCATGAATGCAGGTCATGATAGAAGAGATGAAATTATTGAAAAAAATCAGACATGACAGCTAGTAGATTTTTCAGAAGATGCTCGATCTATTGGCTCAAAGTGGGTGTTTACTAAGAAGGAGGCACCATCAAAATAAGATAGAGTCAGATTCAAAGCAAGGCTAGTAGCAAAGGAATACTTACAGAGGAAAGAAATTGATTATACAGAAGTTTTTTCTCCTATGGTACACCATACTTCTATTCGAGTTTTGCTGTTGCTAGTGGCACAGCATAATATAGAATTGGAACAAATAGACATGAAGACGACCTTCCTTTATGAAACTTTGGATGAAAGGATGTACATGAAGCAGCCAGATGGTTTCATAGAAATTGGACAGGAGAAGAATATTATTTACTCAAGAGGTCACTGTATGGCCTAAAACAGTTCTCTCATCAGTGGTATCATAGATTTGATAGCTTTATTTTAAGCGTGGGATTTATCAGATGTAAACATAATTGCTCTGTCTATGTCAAGGATATAGATAAGGAGGATATCCTGTACCTACTACTATATGTAGATGATATACTTAAGCCAGTAGAAGCATAAAGGCTGTGAAAAGGCTGAAAGAAGCATTATCATCTGAGTTTGAGATAAAGGATCTGGGTCCAGCAAAGAAAATTCTTGGAATGAAGATTTGTATAGATAGATGCAAAGGAATGCTCCATTTGTCATAAGAAGGATATGTCTAGAAAGTTCTAAAGAGGTTGGGATGGAGAAAGCCAAACCTGTAGAGACACCATTGCCGAGCCATATATCTCTCTCCAAATATCAAAACTTCTAATCGAAAGAGGAGAGAGAGTATATGGATAGAATCCCTTATATGAATGCTGTAGGCAGTGTGATGTGTACTATGGTGTGCTATAGGCCAGATATAGCACACGCAGTGAGTTTGGTTAGTAGATATATGGTTAATCCTAGAAAAAAATATTAGAAAGCATTGAAGTGGATATTGAGATATCTACAAGGAACAAAAGACTGTGGTTTGATGTTTGGTGGGCAGTCGGGAGGATTTAAAAAATAATCTGTTAAGATGTGTGAAGGTTTAGAACCTCTTGAAGGATTTGTAGATGCAAATTATGCTAGTAATCTTGATACAAGGAGATCTACTACTAGATACCTCTTCTGTATATTTGGTAGACCGGTGTCTTGGAGATCAACCCTTCAACCAATCATGATTTTGTCTACTATAAAGATTGAGTATATTGGAATGATTGTGGCTGCAAAGGAAGCTCTTTGGCTTAGGAGGCTGATTGTTGAGATGGAGGTGAAGCAGAGCAAGGTTACAATGCATAGTGACAGTCAGAGTACTCTACTGCTTGCACAGAATTCAGTCTATCATGTGCGCATAAAGCATATAGATGTGAGGTACCATAGGATTAGAGAGCGGATGGAGGAAGGTGAAGTGGAACAGTTGAAGATCCATACCAAGGAGAATCAGTCTGATGCACTCACGAAGGTACTTCCTAAAGATAGTTTTCAGATGTATGTGGCACAGATGGGTCTATAAGAAAGAGATGAGTTCATAAGGATTTGGAAGCATCAAGATGGAGAATGTGAGCTCAAGTGTAGCGCTTCCAAGTCTTGGAAACATGAGCAGAAAAATCATAAAAAGATGGGAGCAAGCCAGCAAAGAGATCAGCCTGAATAAATAAGTTGCAGAAACTTAGCCGGCTCACCCTAAGACTAGGTCGGTTAATTGAGAGCTGGGTTGACTCAGTCCAGGACTAGATCAGCTATGTCTCAAAAAAATTCAGATAGAAAGCAGTATTGGGACTACTGGCATGATACACAACTAGGTCAACTCAATGAACTTGTGAGCCGACCCAATCGTAGGTTAGCCGACTCAGTCTAAGACTGGACCAGCTTAGTGTCGTGGGATCAATTTTGTGTACATGAGTTATTTGGATTTAGAGAGTTTTCTATGAGCTTGGGACTTAACCCTTTTGTAAAGTATATATATACTGAAAATAGGTCAAGAATTGTATAATGCTGAATACACTGAAATAAAATCTCTTTTCTTCCGAAAAACTGTTATACTCTCTTTCTCTCTTTTCTCTTTTTTGAATCCATTATTTATGCTTCTACATTAATTTTAGAAATTTGTTCCTTATTGCTGGCTAATTATCAGTAGGTTTGTGAGATGATCATTTTACCCAATAGAAAAGGCTCGTAGGAGAGCCTGGTTCGCAGTGGGCCATGGCCCGGCCTACGAGGAGGCTGGCTTGCAGCTGGGCGTGATGCAGCCAAGCGCGCGGCCTAACAAACCCACATGCAAACGCGTGCGGCCCAGGCACGCACTGGCCCAACGCAAGCAAGCAAGCACACATGGGCTAGTGTGGGAGTACAGCCCAGGCCCAGGTGCACGTGCGTGGAGAGCTACTTTATCGCAGTCCATAATGGACCACGTGAGATGGCGCGGTCCATATATGCAACCACTACGGATCGGCCCGGTCTAAATCCAAAATCATGCGGCTCACCACGTGAAAAGTGAAATCCAGCGCGCACCATGCATGCGGGTTTGGCCAAGACTAAGGTATGCATAGTCTACGTGCAGTGCACAGGCAAAAATAGTATGGCAGAGCACGATGGGACGTGGTGACTCACAGTGAAGATCAAATGGACAGGGGTTGACTAGAGTTTCAATTAGAGACAGAATTTCTCTCTGAACTCAAATTAAACTGGCTTTTGGGCCTTTAAGAAGACCTGTGGGCATGTATAGCTAGCCAAAATGTAGAGAACATCCTGAAAACAGCCGAAAGCTTTTTCTAAAAGAGAAAAAGGAGAGAGGAAGAGAGAAAGAAAAAGGGTTTGGATCTTTTTTTTATGAGCAATTCTAGGATATCACCAGATGAGTGAGGTATCTCTAGTAGAAACTTTTTTCTTTCTATTTGGGGCTATTCTTGCATCCAAAAGAGAGAAAAAATAGAGGTTCTTCTTATTCTCATCTCTTATAAATTTTCTATAACTTTCTATTCTTAGTAAAAATATTATTTTTTGTGATCGTAGATGTAGAAGCAAGAGACTTCGAATTATGTAAATTTTTTATATTTTGTACTTATATATTTTATTTTTTCTATTTTCTTCTTTCTCCTACGACTATCATATCTGCTGTGTATCGTTCTGTAATATTCTATTCAATCAATCTTAATAATTGGTATCAAAGCACCAGGTTTAAGAAAAAGAGTGGGAGCGATAGCAGAAAATGAAAGAAAAGTTTAAGATCAAGAGGTTTGATAGAAAAAATTTCTAATTTTAGAAGATGCAGATCGAGGACTATCTATACCAGAAGAAACTTCATCTACTACTATTAGGAGAGAAACCTACCGAGATGTCATACGCAGATTGAAAATTATTAGACCGCCAGGCTTTAGAAGTTATCCGATTGACGTTGGTCAGGAATGTCATGTTCAATATCTTAGAGAAAAAGATGATGGTTGATTTGATGAAGGCTCCATCCAATATATATGAGAAGCCTCTAGCCTCCAACAAGGTATATCTTATGCATCATCGATTAAATTTGAAGATGCTTGAAGGTGCGCCTGTTACTGGCCATATTAATAAATTTAATTTGATCACTAGTCAATTAACCTCTATTGAAATTAGTTTTGAGGATGAAATTCATCCTTTAGTTTTACTATCTTTTCTATCCGAGAGTTGGGATGCTACCATAACTGTTGTGAGTAGTTCTTATAGCTCAAGTAAGCTGAAATTTGAAGAAATCTAAAACTTGATTCTCAGTGAAAATATCAAGAGGAGAGAATCTAAAAAAAAAAACTCTGGTTCCATCTTGATTACTTAAAAAGACAGAAGAAAGACTACACAATGCAATAAAGATCATGGAAGATCCAAGTCCCAACAAAAGAGCCAATCAGTGCCAAAAGATGATGGCTATAGGCACTACAGAAAAAAAAAAGCATACCAAGAAGAACTGCTGGGCAAGAAAGAAGAGAAAAGAACAGAACAAGGAATCCATCAATGCAGCAATAGAGGCAGTAGCTGATGTTCTAGTCCTTAACATGGACAGTCCAATAGAGTCATGGATTCTAAACTCTGGAGCTTCATTTCACTTCACCTTATAGAAAGAGTGTATGATGAATTACACTATCGAAGACTTCAAAAAGATTTATCTCGTTGATGATGAACTGTTGGATATTGTGGAAAAAAATGATGTGCATATAAAAATGCCAAACCAGTCGGTATGGAAGCTCAAGAATGTCAGACATATTCTAGGTTTAAAGAAAAATCTTATTTTAGTTTGGGCAGTTGGATGTGTTAGGGATCTTGGATCAAAATATTACAGTAAGAAGAAAGAAGAAATAAAATGAAAACATACAATCAAGTACGCAAGCTTTACTGTGAAAGAAAAAAATAAGTATAAGAAGAGAACATCTACTCTCAACTCTCTGTATACAAACCTCTCTCAACTAGAAGCTACCCTCATAGAAGCTCTTTTAAAAATTCTCAAGAAGATCCTCTCACAAGCCTACCAATATCAGGATCCTCGACGCCCCCGGATGCTTCCTGTGAAAGCTATTGTATCATGCCTAACTGATACTCACACGACCATTATCTCATTCTGCCTGATGCTTTGCTCTACCTGCGTTTGCTCTGCAGGCTACACATTCTTAGTTTTCTGCCAAACTCTTCTCGATAGCTACCTGAGCCTTCTCTACATTAATCTAATTTTCACAACATGTCGGCCTTTAAATAGGCCCAAACCAGTTGAATCTGAATCGAAATCCTCTTTGATCATGTTTGGAGCATCTCCTAGCCGTTCAGATCATGACCACAGCCCTTCGTGGCCGTTGGATCATATAAACAAGCTCCATAAAATCCGTGAACCCCGTGAATGCACTTGGTCCACGCACAATAGCCGTAGACCCTATGGAAGAGCTCCCCTATGGGCGTGTTGGCATGCTCGCCCCCTACGCATGCCCGCTTGAGCCTGGGTCGTGCCTGCACATGCGCCTGCCTGGGCCTGGGCTACATGTCAGCACGCATCCACCTAGGCTAAGGCTATGCGCCTGCGGCTGCCTATGTGCACCCGTGCCTACCCAAGCCGCGCGCACGCACACACGCCTGGGCCACACCCCTATGGGCCTTATGCGCCTATGGGCCAGCCTACTAGCCCACATGCTGCTGGTCCCACCAAATTGTATGCTACCAAGCTCCTCGCGATGCACTCTTCAATTTGGACTTCTCCATCTTAGGTTTTTCTCCTGCTGTGGGTCGAATTCAATATATTTTTTTCAACAATCTCCACCTCGACTTGACATTCGGCCTTCACCTGACTTTGAGAGCTTTCGGATCTTCTTACCTCTATGTCCTGGGGCAATCGCCTACTACTCATGGATGGGCAAACATGAAAGTCGAGCCAGACCACTCAATCCCATCTCTATCCTACATGACCTGAGACCTGCTCGAGATAGCCATCTAACAACATCGATCATCCTTCCGAGTCTTTTGTCTTGTATGCGATCCATCTCTATCTCGAGCTCCACCTCGCACTGGGCTCTTGCTAGCATCTTCCATGTAGACAACTCCTTGTACAAGAGAGCATCGATCAACACTTTATGGTTGATCTCTACCTTGATTGCGCCTACCTTCTCCATCTTCAATCTTGATCACCATTGCTGCAACTTGCACTCTGGTACCATCTAACTTTGATATAATTATTGGGGATCTTAGACCAAAATATTACGGTAAAAAGAAAGAAAAAATAAAATAAGAATACACAATTAAGTATGTAGATTAGCCCAAGAGCTACCTCTATGGGACATGTAAGCTTCACTATGGAAAAAAAATAAGTACAAAAGAAGGACATCTACTCTTTCTGTACATAAACCTCTTTCAATTAGAAGCTATCCTCACAAAAGCTCTCTCAAAAATTTTCAAGAAAATCCTCTCACAAGCTTGCCAATACCAGGATCCTCGATGCCTCTAGATGCTTTCTGTGAAAGCCACTATGTCATGCCTAATGGCCACTCATACGACTATTATCTCACTCTGTCGGCTGCTTTGCTCTGCCTTGATGCTCTGTCTGTATCTGCTCTGCAGACTGCATGCTCTCGATGCTCTGTCGAGCTCCTCTCAGCGGCTGCTTGAGCCTTCTCTACATTAATCTAATTTCCATGGCATGTTAGCCTTTAAATAAGCCCAAACCAGTTGAATCCAAGTTGAAATTCTCTTTGATCACGTTCGGAGCATCTCCCAACCATTCGGATTGTGACTGCAACCCTCCATGGTCATTGGTCGCACAAACAAGCTCCACACAACCTTTGGGCCTCGCTAGCCTGCACACTATTGATCCCACCAAACCATATGCCTCCAGGCTCCTCGAGATGCGCTCTTCAACCTGGGCTTCTCTATCTTGGGTTTTTCTCCTGCTATGGATCAAGTTTGAGGCATTTTTTTCAATAGAATGCTGAAGGGTACATCATAACTTTTGTTGGTGGCTCTTGAAAGATCACCAAAGGTGCTATAGTGATAGCACGAGGAAGCAAGATGGGTATCCTCTACATGATTAATAATATCAGAGATTCAGTGGTACTAACACAGGTAGACTCAAAGTTGTGGCATTGCAGACTAAGTCACATGAGCGAGAAAGATATGCAGGTACTGTTGAAGAAGGGCAAACTGACATGTTTATAGTTTCTTGATGTTGGTCTCTACGAGGACTATATTCTTGAAAAACAGATGAAGGTCAGTTTCTCCAAGATTGACAAAATACCAAAGGCAAGAAAGCTAGAACTTGTACACATAGACGTATGGGGTCCCTCTCCGATCACATTCCTTGGAGGCTCGCAATATTATATGACATTCATCGATGATTCCACAAAAAATGTATGGGTTTATTTTCTAAAAAATAAATCTGACATGTTTGTTATTTTCAGAATTTAGAAGAGTCTGGTGGAGAATGAGTCTAGCAAGAAAATCAAGTACCTAAGATCAGATAATGGAGGCAAATATAACAGCACCGAGTTCAAGAAATTCTGTGCAGCAAGTGAAATCAAGATGGAGAAGGCTATCCCGAGCATGCCACAACAGAACGGGGTAGCTGAGTGCATAAATCGAACCTTAAATGAGAGAGGCAGAAGTATAAGGATTCATGCTGGTTTGCCCAAGATGTTCTGGACTGAGGTAGTTAGTACTACCACCTATTTGTTAAATAGAGGTTCCTCAGTTCCTATTGATTATAAGCTACTAGAAGAAGAGTGGATAGAAAAATCTATAAGTTTATCTTACCTAAAGATCTTAAGCTATATCTCTTATATGCTCGTTGATGCTAAAAAGAGAGATAAGCTCAATGTAAAATTAAAGAAATATTTCTTCATTAGGTATGTGATAAGACCGCGATGTTATCATTAAGACATCATATTTATTAGTTTAATTTTAATTTTTAAAATAATTAAAAATATGTAGAAAATAGTGAATTGGATCGAATCCACTAGGAAGGTAGTGCTTTAGTTTTGAAATCTTTGATTTTATAAAAAAATTAAAAAAATATAATTAAAATTAAAAAATAAAATTATAATTATATAAAATTAAATAGTAAAAATTTCAATAGCATAAAAATAAATTTTGGGTACTAAGATATACTGCCTAGATCTTAGCATCTACTTGCAATAAAAATTAAATTTACAATAAAAATAAACTTACAATAAAAATAAAGAGCATGAATTTAAAAAGCATGAAAATAAAATTTTGCATTAATTTAAAGATTCAAAAATTAAATACATAAAATTAAAAGAACAAGAAAATAAAATAAAAACTAGAAATAGGTGATCTTGATCTCGGATCAGCGTTGGCGTTGAGATGGTGTAGAAGATTGGCTCTTTCTTTTAGCACCATCTGTCTCCAAGCAACCATGAACCCAAACTCAACCTCTACCCTATACCACGGCTTTTTCTTGACCGAAGACACTGAACACCCTGAAGGCCTAGGGTCCATAAATAGGTGTTAAAGAGAAGGGATATTTGCTATCAGCCGATGTGGGACCAAGGCAGAGGTATCTAAGTGAAAGTCATATTAAAACAGCATATGGATCACATTCCATGGGGTTCTAGGTCTTCTAGCCGTTAGATGAGAATCCGATGCTCCAAAAAATACCAAAAAAGTTTGTTAATCATCCCAATTTGAGTCAAAATAAGTTCTGGCCATCCGATTGCATTGATCTGAAAGATCTGGGCCGTCAGATCACTTTTTGGGCATGTGAATCAGCATCGAGGCTTTTGTTAGCCATTGGATCGAAGTCTAGATGTGATTTGGCCATTGGATCGAAATCTAAAACGTCTGGGACCGTCGAATCAAAGCAACGATCGCTGAGAGATTGAATCAAAGTAAGATTTAATACCAGCCATCGAATTTCAACCGGAAGCCACTGCTACCATTGGATCATGCAATTATTATGCTGTAGACCATGGTGAACCGAGCTTTGTGAAGACCATAGCAAATTAGCACACGGCTTGCATGAAAAATGACTAAAATTTCCTTCAATATCGGTCTACGGTGAGCCGCATGAAATTTGACATCAACTTGACGTTAGCTGGGCCGAGGGCTTAACAGCTCTTGGGGTGGCTTGCGATGCGTCGGCTTGCGAAGTGGGCCGACTTAGCTGAGCGCACCAGCTTGGCTAGATGTGCTTGCTTAGCTGAATGCACCCACTAGGCTACGCAGGCCGGCTAAGCCGATTTTTTTTTTTTTCTTTAAAACTTCATACCAGATCTGTTTTAAGTCATATTTGTTCCAAATTTATTTTATTTGAACCAAAAAAAATGAGCTCTTTTTATTGGTAAATATATTTTTAAAAAAATAAAAATATTAATTTTTAAAAATAAAAATAAATTAATTTATAAATTAATGTTTTTATTAGTGTATTTATGATAATTATTAGTATGGCACTAATGACACTGCAAAAAAAGCTTAGATACATCCACGTGAAAGATATATGGGTAAAGATCTAAAAAATGTGAAGATATGCCTACACTCACGTTGGTACACACATTTAGTTAAATATGGGTATATCCGGCGTGAGTATAGCTTATACCTATGTTATTTCTTTCCATATGTATGTCCCATGTTTTACTCACGTAACATCTGACATAGATGAAAGTATATACGTAGATATGCATCTAGTGTACATCTTTTTTTTTATTAAACGTGGATAACTAAATACACATAAATTAGAATTCGTGAAAGTTATCAAAGTATGGATATAAATGAATCTCTATTATTAATAATAAAATATAGATATATAATCAACTTTTAGATATTATTTTTTTTAAAAATTTTATTAATTATTTTAGGGTCTACAGTAAAGTAAACTAGGAGTTAGCCCTATCCCTAAATAATGAATCACGTCCTGTCTTTCTTCGTCAAGCTATTTAGAAAATACCTCATCGCATCTTTAAAGAATTCATGTACTGGAAGTGAAATGTCCTCGGTAGAAATGGTACCAACTGGCTTTGGCTTCACATTTTCTGATGCAGATGCGGTAGCAGCTAGCTTGACTACCGCTGATGCAGATATGGTAGCAACTGCCTTCGCTACCGCTGATGCAGGTATGGTAGCAACTGATACAGCCACACAGGTTTGTACCACAGATCCCTTCACATTCAATGCGGAACAATAATTTGAACTCCTTGCAGTTCGATCTTTTTCTTTCTTAAGGATCAATTGTTGAAAGATTGTGATAATGTATTGGATCCTGTTGAAAAATGCTAACAACATAAAATAAATATAGATTTGTAAGATTATGATAATGTACTGGATCTTTCTGAAAAATGCTAACCACCACATAAACAATTGATTAGGCTACGGGCCCATCAAAAATATCATAAAAAATAAGCCCATCAAAAATTCCTTCAACGGTTCAACCAACAAGCATGATGAGAATACTTCAAGAAAACGTCAGTAGTAAATAGGAAGGAGCATGCTCTAAAAATGATCAGCAAGATTGACAGGGGAAGTAAGAGTAAATGGTAACAAGGAAACAAAAATCAGAGGGACGAAGAAGATCCTGAACATAAGCAAAATAGTTTTTTGTTAAAACAATAACTTGTTCTCTATTATGAAAAATTATTGTTTTCATTAATTTTGCAAGTTTGGTTTCAAGAAAAATGTTTCAAAGGACCTGAAAATTCAAGCATTTGTCGCGAATACCTATAGAATGACACATCTACCGAGAATTACTGACAAAGAATAATAACGATAACTTATTACATAAGAATAGCCAATAATTCTAAACCCTCGAATTTTAAAACTTCTGTTCGTAAAGCGATTAGTATTTATTTATTTATTTATTTTATATCGAATGAACATGCTAAATCCCAACTATTGGTTTGGTCATCAATTTAGTGAAATCCAAAATAAAGATAATGCAATGACTTTCTGAACAGTCCATGAATATATCAAGAATACAACATAACTCAAACTAAAATCACGTCAAACTTTAAAGCAAGTATCCATGAATATATATATAAATAAAAAAACCAAAAATGATGTCCAGATTCTATTCAAAATAAAAATCTCTCCAACCCACGATGCCATCAGAGAAAGAAGGAACAGAAGAACCAACGCCAGTTTTACCCACATGGACTCCCTTCGTCCCCTGCAGCCGAGTCTTCTTGGCCTGATCAGAGGCAGCTGCCGTGACCTTGGCAGCATTCTCCACCGCTGGCCTCTTCGCCTGCACCGAGGAAACGGGGGCCGATGAGGAGGAAGGCAGCTACGAGCGGCGGTTCATGCTCGATATCTCCGAAACCCCAAACCTAAGACCCAATTTCTAAAGGGGCCTGATCCTAACCTTGCTCCTCTACGGCCACTCTTGCCACCGGATCAAGCAACAAGGCCGAGGAAGCCAAGAAGGGAATGAAAAAACCCTTTCCGTTCACTTAGATTTCAAAGGAGAAGAGGGTAAGGGTTGTAGGCACCGTCGGGGTCGGGGGGGAGGGGAGGGGGCTCGCACGAAGCAGCATCGGATGAGGGTGCAGGGGCCGCCAGGGTTGCACGGGGGAGGGCTGGGTTGCGAGCACCGGTGCGGCGCGGGGGGGGGGGGCGCGGTGCGCGGGGTCGCACGGAGCAGCGTTGGGTGAGGGTTGCAAGGGCTGCTCGGGTGAGAGAGAGGGAGAGGAGATTTAGGGCTCTTCTGAGAGGAGGCTGAGCGGCTCGGTTGAGAGAGAGAGAAGGGAAGAGGAGAGAGAAAAAAGGAGAGAAAAAAAATCAGATTAATAAAAAGTTAAGATTTTTTATTTTTTTAAATCGATAATAAACTGAAATTTCATTGTAATTTAGTTGTAAAATTATCTTCTAATAAATTCTTTTATTTTTAGATTAGTAACAAAGATGTTGTCGTTTTAATTTTATTATAATTTTTTTTATTTTTAAATTAGTAGCAAAATAATTTTGATTGTAAATTTATTATAAACTAATTAAAAAATTTATAATTTTTTTAACTAAGTATTAGTAATAAAAATTAAGTTTATTATAAATCTATTGATATATTATATTACTAATCTATTATAATTTTATTGCCAATGATATGTGAAAAATTTTTACAAAATTTAGCAACTATTTTTATATCTATTTTTATTCCATTATAAAATTTTCGTAACTAATCCATTATAAGACTGTTGTAAATTTATTTTTTTGAAATTAGCAATAAAATTTTGTATTACATTTCAAATTTATTATCAATTAACAATGAATTAGAAATAGATTCTGTCCATTGCAAAATTTTTATTATTAAATCACATATTTTTTATTGATACAAAATTTGATTGACGTCGAATCGAGCTAAAATAGAGGAGGATGAGGTCGCTGCCAATGATCTATAAAATAAAATTCCATCCGGAGTCGATGGTGGTGGCTCCGGTAGGATTCTCCGACGATCAAGTTAGCTTTTTTGGCCAATAGAAATTGAGTGCTTAGGATTAAGTTCAGCAGAATTTTAGAGGAGAGAGGAGAGCTTAGAGAAAATATATCTGAAGAGTTTCTTTTATAGATGAAGCTTGAATGATGGTGACGACCATATCATCTGATAGCGGGCCACTCGAGGCTGCGTGAGATTTAGTATGGAGAGAGAGGTATCGTCAGACTGGTAGTGGCGGCCATGTCATCAGGCCATGAGTTGCATGGGGTCTATTACGGAAAAAGCGGTGTTGCTAAACTGATAGTAGCGGCCATATCATCCGGTCATGGATCACATGGGGTTTGTTATGAAGAGAGCGGTGTCGTCAGACTGGTAGTGGCGGCCATGTCATCTGATCATGGACTGCATGGGGTTTGTTACGGAGAGAGCGGTATCGCCAGACTAGTAGTGGCGACCTGTCATTTGGTGGAAGCATGCGTTCGGGATCCAACTGTAAGAGTAATCTAGAATAAGATCGGCTCCTATAGGAATCCGACTGTAGGAGCAATCCGAAAGGAGGTCGACTCTTGAAGGAATTCGATTGTAGGAGCGATCTGGAAGGAGTTCAGCTACCGCAAAAGTCCGACCGAAGGAGGATCGGAGGGAGTTTGGCTTCCGAGGAGTTCGGAGGGAGTTCGGCTCCCATAGGAGTTCGACTGCAGGAGCGATGCAGAAGAAGTTTGGCTCCTCGAGGAATTTGACTGTAAGAACGATCTGGAGGGAGTTTGGCTACTGTAGAAGCCCGACCAAAGGAGGACCCAGAGAGAGTTTGGCTACCGTAGAAGCCCGATTGAATGATGAGCTCGGAGGAAGTTTAGCTACCATATAAGCTCGACTGAAGGAGGAGCTCGGAGGAAGTTCGGCTCCCATAGGAGTTCGGAGGGAGTTCGACTGGGCCTCGACCGCTGAGGAGTTTGATCGGGGCTCGATCGTTGAGAAGTTTGGTCGGCTGAAGGAGTTCAGCTAAGGGTCATCCGCTGAAGCTCCTCCATGACTATCGATTGTATTAGGCTGAGCATCAGACTGAACTTCAGCAGGAGTGGGGTTTATCCCCAACAATAGTCCCCCACTCTCAAGTTTGAAATTCAAAGGGAGTACCAAAATAGGCGACTGTCGAAGTTCTTTTTCAAACTCTGCACCCATTGAAGTTGAAGCTCGGAAGAGATCTTATCTTCAACCAAAGTTGACGTTTAAGTTGAGGCTCGGGGGGATCCCATCTCCAGTAGAGGTCTAGGGAGATCTTGTCCTTTGTTGATGTTGCGGTTGAAGCTTGTGGGAGATCCTATCTCCAGCAGTCGAGATTGAAGGTTGAGCTCGGGGGAGATCTTATCTTCAGCAGTCGAGTTTGAAGGTGGAGCTCGGAGGAGATCTTATCTCCAGCAGCCAAGATTGAAGGAGATCTTATCTCCTATCGATGTAGAAGCTAGGAGAGATCTTATTTCTCTGCAGTCGAGGTTGAAGAAGATTTTATCTCCTAATTGAATGTAGACTTCAAAGCTCGTCTTTCGACTTGCTCATGTTAGGACGAGGTTTTCTCCATATTCTTCTAACAGACTGTGGAGGGCATTTAAGGCCGTTGTTTTAGGATCTCCCTCCATCTCGTCTAAAAATGAATGGGCGTTCGACTTTGCTCACGTTAGGGACGAGGTTCTCCTTCATATTCCCTACGGCTGTAGAGGCACTAAGGGCCATTGTTCAGAGTCTCTCCCCATCTCGTCTAACATGAATGATGCCTTCGACTTTGCTCACGTTAGGACGAGGTTCTCCTTTTGTTCCTAACGGACTATGGGGGCACATAAGGACCAATTGTCAGGGCTCTCCCCCATCATCTTCGTCTAAAATGAACGAGGTCTTCCACTTTGCTCACGTTAGGACGAGATTCTCCTTCTGTTCCCAATATGGCCACTTTCGCTCATTTCTTTTCTATCATCACATAATTCTTGTACCAAAAAATAATAATACTTAAATAAAGGAGTTTCATTGAAGAAAGATCACTGGTAATACATCCTCAGATTTTTTGAGTTCCAAGGTCGTTGAAGCATTATTCCTCTGAGCTCCTTCAGGCGATAAGTTTTGGACCAGATGACCTCCACCACTTCATACGGATCTTCCCAATTTGGGACGAGCTTTTTCTAGCTCTGAGGCTAAGAGATGGTGACTCATCGAAGCACTAAGTTTTTTACTTTGAATGTTTTACTTCTAACTCTGGAGTTGTAGTACTGGACCACCTTCCGTCTGTAAGCTACCATTCAAACGTGGGCTTCCTTTCTTTTCTCTTTCAGTAAATCGAGGTTGACTCTGAGGTTCTGTGGGTTGTGCTGCTCGTTAAAGACCATGATCCATGCTGATGGAAGCTTAAGTTCAATCGGATGAACTGCTCATTCAGCAAGCCAAGACGAATGTGTTTCTCGCACTTTTCTCCGAGTTGGCAATCTTTGTATAGTTTGGTACGTCCAGAGAATGTGGTAAAGTTTGTTCACCGAGATCCTCTTTGCTCTGTCGAGCCTCGTCTTGATATCTTGCAGTAGAGTTCGATTGGTCGCTTCAGCTTTTTCATTGGCTTGTGGATGAGCTACCAATGTAAAATGGTGGAAGATGTTTAGGTTTTCACAGAACTCGACAAACCTCACCCTAGCGAACTATTACCCATTATCGGTTATGAGAGTTCGGAGCAAACCGAACCGACAGACTATCGACTTTCAGACGAAATTTTGTACTTTGGCCTCAATAATCTTCACTAGTGGTTCAGCTTTGACCCACTTGGTGAAGTAGTTGATCGCGATTAGGAGGAACTTTCGCTGTCCGGACATCGTCAGAAAAGGGCCAAGTATGTCCATTCCTCATTATGTAAATGGCCAAGGTGCATTTAGCAAAATAAGCTCAGAGGTCGGCTGTCTTTGTACGTTTGCATTCTTCTGACAGTGGTCATATTTTTTAACATACTCTACGGAATCATGAAACAAGGTTGGCCAATTATACCCTTGTCGAAGTAGTTTTCATGATAGGAACCTGGCTCCTACGTGACTTCTATAAAGTCTCTCGTGCACTTTTCATAATGCGAAGTCGGCCTCTGAAGGTCGGAGACATCTTAGCAGCGGTAGCGAGTATGATCTCTTATACAACCTACCCTCGTACAAAACGTACTGGAAGGCTTGATTCCTGAGTTTTCGAGCTTCTTTCTGATCAAGAGGAAGGACTCCCTCCTTGAGGTAGGCGACCAATGGGTCAATCCAGCTCAGCTCGAACTCCATCCGTAGAATGGCCTGAGATTTCTCTGGGCTTGGGCATTTCAGAGTCTCCAAAAATACTTCTTTGGATAGTTCGGCTGGGGCTAAAGTGGCCAACTTAGAGAGGAGATTAGCTCTTACATTTTCTGCCCCCGGAATCTATCGAATGCCAAAATTGCCGAAGGCCGGAATCAAATCCTTCACTTTCCTAAGGTATTTTATCATACTTTCCTCCCATGCTTTGTAGCTGCCATTAACTTGGCTGATCATCAATTGAAAATCGATGTAGACTTAAAGTTGATTTATTTTCATTTTTCTTATAATTATTAACCTGATGATCAGTGCTTCATATTCAACCCCATTGTTAGTCGCAGGAAATTTGAAGCGTGCGCACACTCGACGATGACTCCCTCGGGACTGACTAAGATCAATCTTGCACCTGCTCCAGCGGAGTTAGATGAACCATCCATATACAGAGCCCAAAAACCTTCGAAAAGGTCGACACTTTCCTCGGGGAGGTTCGGCCATGACAGCAGGGCATTGGTTTCATTCTGTTCAAACTTGGCTTCAACTGGAATGGTACATTCTAACACAAAATCTACCAATATTTGGATCTTGATCGATGGCTGGGGTTAATAGTTGATGTCAAACTCCATGAGATCGATTATCCATTTTGCGATTCTTTCGAAAGCGTCCATTCGATGAAGGACTACTTTTATCGATTGGTTCGTGAGAACCGTTATGGTGTGCCCCTAAAAATAAGGTCGAAGTCTTCTGACAGCAATTAGAAGAGAGTAAGTCAATTTTTCTAGCCTAGAGTACCTGATCTCCGCATCCCTCAAGATCCGGCTTACGTAGTAGACCGATCACTGCATCTTCGCTTCTTCCTTGATCAGGACTGCCGCCAAGGCCATCGGGGAGACTGCTAGGTATAGGAATAATTTCTCTCTGGGTTCGAGCTTTGCCAGCAGTGCGGGTGAGCCAAGATATTTTTTAAGCTTCTCGAACACCCATTGGCACTCTGCCATCCAACAGAAGTTTTTGATTGCTTGAGAACTCGGAAGAAGGACATACATCGTTCGACCGACCCGAGATGAAGCGATTTAGGGATGCCACCTTCCTAGTCAGGCGCTAAACTTCTTTGATCATTTTTGAAGTTATCTCCTGAATGGCTTGAATTTTTTTGAGATTTGTTTCAATCCCGTGCCTCGACACTATGAACCCCAGAAACTTTTCGAAGGTCACACCAAAGGTGCACTTGGTCGGATTTAGTTTCATCTTAGCTTTCTGAGTGCATCGAAGGTCTATTCAAGATCCGTGAGGTGGTTTGTAGAAGCTCGACTTTTGACGAGCATATCATCTACGTACACCTTCATGTTGCGGTCGATCTACTTCTTGAAGATCTTGTTGATCAGACGCTGGTATGTTATCCTGCATTTTTTAGTCCAAAAGATATGACTTTGTAACAATAAAGACCACAGTCAGTAACGAAAGCGATTTTCTCCTTGTCCTCAGGCGCCATCCATATCTGATTATAATCGGAGAAGGCATCTATGAAGGTGAGGAGCTTGTGGCCTGAGGTTGCATCCACCAGTTGATCAATCCTGGGTAAAGGGTAACTGTCTTTTGGGCAGACCTTGTTCAACTTTTTGAAGTCTATGCACATCCTCCACTTGTTGTTCGTCTTTTTGACGAGGATCACGTTTGAGACTCAGGTCAGATAATTAATCTCTTGGATGAATCCAGCTTTAAGGAGCTTACCTACTTCTTCGGCGATTGCTTTCTGCCTCTTCGGGGCATGGTGCCACATCTTTTCTTTTATCGATCGATGCTTCGGATCAACGGCCAGCCGATGTTCCATGACCTCGGCATCAATTCTCGGCATATCCATTGGGGTTCAGACAAAGACGTCCACATTTCTTCTGAGGAAGGTAACGAATTGCTCCCGAACCTCATTTCCCAGGTTGGAGCCAATCTGCATCGCATGCTCCGTATTTTCGTCGTTTAAGGATATAGAGATGAGGTCCTCCATAGGCTCGCCTCGCTCCTCCGTGAGGTCATCACGGACATCTAGTCCATCAACAAGATAAGGGTCGGACCATCCTTCCTTATGCAGGGCGATTAAGTAGCAGTGTCTCACCAGAGCCTGATCTCTCCTGATCTCTCCGATTCTGTAGCTTATTGGAAACTTCATCTTCAAATAATAGGTTGATATCACCATCCAAAGTGTATTTAGATTAGGTCAGCCGAGAATAGCATTATAGATGGATGGAGTCCTTACGACTAAAAAATCGACCTACACTTTAGCCAACTTCGAACATTGCCATGCAGTCACAGCCAAAGTTATTATGCCCTCAATTGGTATGGCATCACCAGTGAAGCCTATCAATGGAGAGTTCATAGGCCCCAAGAGGTCACCGGGTAAGGATATTTTCGAGAAAGCATCGTAAAATAATACGTCGGCCGAGCTTCCATTATCCATCAAAATACGGCATACATCATAGTTGGCAATGTTTAAAGAGATTACAATCATGTCATTATGTGGGAACTAGACCTCCTGGGCATCCACCTCGGTAAAGGTCACAGGTTCCTCGATCCTCTATCTCTTCACCGATCCCTCGGATCCGCTGGCCTCTCCTTGCTGAAGGCCCGCGAGATAGTATTGATGACGCCGTGAGGTGCCCGATCTTCTTGTTGATTTTTCCTCCTTGATGGTTCAGGCTGCGATAACGCCCTCGACCGATCTTTCCGCCCTTCAGGCCGTCTCCGTAGGAATCGGCTAAGTCTGTCTCATCTGACGAGCTCCTCGATCTCATCCTAGAGTTGGATGTACTCCTCAATATCGTGACCATGGTCACGATGATAAAGACAGAACTTATTGGGATTGTACTTACTAGGACAGGAACGTATCCTCTCCAATCTCGGTAGTTGCTCCCTGATTTCCATCAGTACTTGGGTTTTTGGAGCATTAAGGAGGGTATAGTTGTGAAATCTTCGTTGGGGAGAACCTTGGTGCTCCCTTCCATCGGGGCTTCCCTACCTCCGAGCCCAAGGGGAAGTTCGGGCTTGCTTGCACCCAGAAGGAGTTCGAGAATGCGGCTGAGCTTCACTCAACTTTCCTTTTTCGGTGGGCTTGCCCGGCCCGTCGATTCGCCGCTCACCATAGGCTTCATCGTTCTTGACCTTGAAAGCCTCTTCAGCCCGGGCATAACCTTCAGCCTAAGCTAGCATGTTAGCAAAGTTTCTAGGGTACTTCTTTTTCAGGGAGAACAACAAATCATTCTTCTGAAGGCCACCCTTGAGAGTGGCCATAGCGACTGATTGATCCAGGTTTTGGATCTTTAATGCAGTAGCATTAAATCGGATGACATAAGTTTGGATGGATTCTTCCTCCTTTTGCTTGATGGTCATCATGGAATTCAAACCTCGGCACGGATGTCGACTGCTGATGAAGTGGGTTGCGAATTGATGGCTCATCTGATCAAACGATAAGATGGTACTCAGCACTGGGTTGCGAACTGATGGCTCATCTGATCAAATGATAAGATGGTACTTAGCTTAAGCATCGAGTACCAGTTCCTGATGGCTCCCTTGAGGATAGAGGAGAAAGCCCGATACAAAATAGCGTCTGGTACATCGTGGAGCAACATCATCATTCGAAAGTTTTTAGGTGGTCAATCGGATTGGTGGTTCTATCATAACTCTCAAACTGCAGGAGCTTGAAGTTTGGCGGGATCGATCTCTGCATAATTTTTTATGAAAAAGGAGGGCCAGTACAAATATCATTACCATGTGAGGAGGGAGTGTGACGGAGCTCTTCGATTCATCGACTTATTTCTAAGAGCCTTTAATCCAAGAGATCTTTATGGTCATTGATCCCCATGGTTTTCTGATGGAATGGGTGCGAAGCTTCCCCCTGGGTCGAGTTATGGTCCGAGCAGGTGCCCTCCATCCTCTGCTTCCCCTTTTCGAAGATCAGAGGTCGGGACCACAGGGCTCCAAAGAATCCTGCATCGATCAAACTTGTGTCGATGCCTGTCGGTGCATGGCCTGCATTGCCTCCATGAGGCCATGAACCTGTTGGACCGGTAGGTTGAACTGCTCCGCATCTACCGTGGCTACAGGTGAAACTTGAGTTGCTGGGGCTGAAGCAGGAGCAGATGGATCTGGACAGAATCGGGCTGTGGAGGCCATCGATCGTCGGGTCGAAGCTCTCCTGAGAGGCATTTTCTCTTGAGAAAGAACTCTAGAGAGGAAGAAGAGAGATCTCTAGAGAGGGAGGAGAGAGATCGTCGCTGGGCACTTCTTTAAGAATAAGGGAATCTTAAGAATAGAGGATCCTTCCTCTAGTGCCAATTCTGTTGGTGCAGAATTTGGTTGATGCCAGATTGAGCTAGAGTGGAGGAGGATGAGATCACCGTCAGTAACCTGTAAAATAAAGTCCCATTTGAAGTTGGTAGTGGTGGCTCCGACAGGACCCTTCAACAATCAAGTCAGCTTTTCTGGCCAATAGATATGGAGTACTTAGGAATGAGTTCGGTAGAGTTTTAGAGGGGAGAGGAGAGTTTAAAGAAAATATATCTGGAGGATCTCTTTTATAGATGGAGCTTGAATGATGGTGACGACCATACCGTCTGGTAGTGGGCTGCTCGAGGCCACATGAAATTTGGTACGGAGAGAGAGAGGTGTCGCCAGGCTGGTAGTGGCAACCATGTCGTCCAACCGTGGGTCGCATGGGGCTTATTACGAAGAGAGCGGTGTCGTCAAACTGGTAGTGACGGCCATGTCATTCGATCGTGGGCCACATTGGGGCTTGTTACGAAGAGAGCGGTGTTGCCAAACTGATAGTGACGGTCATGTCGTCCGATCGTGGACCGCATGGGGCTTGTTACAGAGAGAGCAGTATCATCAGACTGGTAGTGGCGGCCATGTCGTCTAGTGGAAGTATGCATTTGGGGTTCGACTGTAAGAGTAATCCGGAATAAGGTTGGCTCCTATAGGAACCCAACTACTGGAGCAATCAGGAAGGAGGTCGGTTCCTAGAGAAATCCGATTGTAGGAGATATTTGAAAGAAGTTCAGCTACCACAGAAGTTTGATCGAAGGAGGATCCGAAGGGAGTTCGGCTCCTGTAGAAGTTCAGAGGGAGTTCGGCTCCTGAAAAAGTTTGGCTCCTGGAGGAGGGAGTTCGGCTCCCATAGGAGTCCGACTGCAGGAGTGATCCGGAAGGAGTTTGGCTCCTGGAGGAATCCGACTGCAAGAGCGATCTAGAAGGAGTTTGGCTACCGTAGAAGTCCGACCGAAGGAGGACCCGGAGGGAGCTCGGCTACCGTAGAAGCCCGACTGAAGGAGGAGCTCGGAGGAAGTTTGGCTACCATAGAAGTCCGACTGAAGGAGGAGCTCGGAGGAAGTTTGGCTGGGGCTCGACCATTGAGGAGTTCGATCGAGGCTCACCCGCTGAGGAGTTCGATCGGCTAAAGGAGTTCAGCTAAGGCTCGTCCGCTAAAGCTCTACCATGACTACCAGTTGCATTAGGCTGAGCATCAGATTGGACTTCAATGGAAGCGGGGTTTATCCCCAATAATAGTCTTCCCTCTCGTCTAAAATGAATGAGGCCTTCGACTTTGCTCACAATAGGACGAGGTTCTCCTCCTATTCCTAACGGGCTATGGAGGCACATAAAGATCGTTGTCAGGGCCTCTTCCTCCATCTCATCTAAAATGAACGAGACCTTCAACTTTGCTCACGTTAGGATGAGATTCTCCTTCTATTCCTAACGGATTATGGGGGCACATAAGGGTTGTTGTCCGGGCCTCTCCACCATTAAAGGGCAAGAGGCCCTGACAATGGCCCTTATGTGCCTCACAGCCCATTAGGAATAGAAGGAGAATCTCATCCTAACATGAGCAAAATCCAAGGTCGAGCTTCGAAGTCTACGTCAATAGGAGATAAAATCTCCTTCAACCTCAGCTGCTAAAGATAAGATCTCCCCCGAGCTTCTACGTCGACAGGAGATAAGATCTCCTTCAACCTTGACTGCTGGAGATAAAATCTCTCTCAAGCTCCACAGAAGAAAATCTCCTTAACCTCGGCTGCTGGAGATAAGATCTCTCCCGAGCTTCATGTCTGATAAAAGATAAGATCTCCTTCAACCTCGGCTGCTGGAGATAAGATCTTCTCCGAGCTCTATCTTCAACCTCGACTGCTGGAGATAAAATCTCCTCCGAGCTTCTACATTGACAGGAGATAAGATCCCCTTCAACCTCGGTTGTTAGAGATAAGATCTCCTCTGAGCTCCAGCTTCAACCTCGGCTGCTGGAGATAAGATCTCTCCCAAGCTTCTATGTCGATAGGAGATAAGATCTCCTTCAACCTCGACTACTGGAGATAAAATTTCCTCCGAGCTCCACCTTCAACCTTGGCTGCTGGAGATAAGATCTCTTCCGAGCTTCTACGTCGACAGGAGATAAGATCTTCTTCAACCTCGGCTGCTGGAGATAAGATCTCCCTCTGAGCTTCCACCTTCAACCTCGATTGCTGGAGATAAGATCTTCCCCGAGCTTCTACGTTGATAGGAGATAAAATCTCCTTCAACCTCGACTGCTAGAGATAAGTTCTCCCCCAAGCTCCTCCTTGAAACTCGACTACTGGAGATAAGATTTTTTCCAAGCTTTACCTTCAACCTCGGCTATTGGAGATAAGATCTCTTCCGAGCTCAACCTTCAACCTCCGCTACTAGAGATGAGATCTACCCCGAGCTTCAGCATCTTCATCAACAGAAGATAAAATCTCCTTCAACATCAGTTGCTGGAGATAAGATCTCCCCCGAGCTTCTACGTCGACAGGAGATAAGATCTCCTTCAACCTCGGTTGCTAGAGATAAGATCTCTCCCGAGCCTCTACGTCCATAGAAGATAAAATCTTCTTCAACCTCGACTGTTGGAGATAAGATCTCCCCCGAGCTTCTACGTCAACAGAAGATAAGATCTCCTTCAACCTCGACTGCTAGAGATAAGATCTCCCCAAGCTCTACCATCAATCTTGGCTGCTAGAGATAAGATCTCCTCCAAGCTTCTACCTCGACAGGAGATAAGATCTCCTTCAACCTCAACTTGGCTGGAGATAAGATCTCCCCCGAGCTCCACCTTCAACCTCGGCTACTGGAGATAAGATCTCCCCGAGCTTCTACATCGATGGAGATAAGATCTCCTTCAATCTCGACTGCTGGAGATAAGATCTCCCCTGAGCCCAACCTTCAACCTCGACTGCTGGAGATGAGATTTCCCCGAGCTTCAGCATCTTCATCAACAGAAGATAAAATCTCCTTCAACTCGGCTGTTGGAGATAAAATCTCCTCCGAGCTTCTACGTCAATAAGAGATAAGATCTCCTTCAACCTCGACTGCTAGAGATAAGATTTTTCCCGAGCCTCTACGACAGCAGAAGATAAAATCTTCTTCAACCTTGGCTGCTAGAGATAAGATCTCCATCGAGCTTCTTCATTGATAGGAGATAAGATCTCCTTTACCTCGATTGCTGGAGATAAAATCTTTCTCGAGCTTCACCTTCAACCTCGACTGCTAGAGATAAGATCTCCTTCGAGCTTCTACGTCGATAGGAGATAAGATCTCTTTCAACCTCGACTATTGGAGATAAGATCTACCCCGAGCTCCTCCTTCAAACTTGACTGTTGGAGATAAGATCTCCCTTGAGCTTTACCTTCAACCTAAGCTGCTGGAGATAAGATCTCCCCCGAGCCCAACCTTCAACCTCGACTGCTGAAGATGAGATCTTCCTCGAGCTTCAGCATCTTCGTCAACAGGAGATGAAATCTCTTTCAACCTCGGCTGTTGGAGATAAGATCTCCCATGAGCTTCTACGTTGATAGGAGATAAGATCTCCTTCAACCTTGGCTGCTGGAGATAAGATCTTCCTCGAGCCTCTACGTCAATAGGAGAGATAAAATCTCTTTCAACCTCGACTGCTGGAGATAAGATCTTCCTCGAGCCTCTACGTCAATAGGAGATAAAATCTCTTTCAAACTCGGCTGCTGGAGATAAGATCTTTTCCGAGCTCCACCTTCAATCTCGGTTGCTAGAGATAAAGATCTCCCCCGAGCTTCTACGTTGACAGAAAGATAAGATCTCCTTCGATCTCGACTGTTGGAGATAAGATCTCCTCCGAGCTTCTACGTCGATAGGAGATAAGATCTCTTTCAACCTCGGCTGCTAGAGATAAGATCTCTTCCGAGCTCCACCTTCAATCTTGGCTGCTGGAGATAAGATCTCCCCCGAGAGATTATTCGTCGATAGAAGATAAGATCTCCTTCAACCTCAACTGCTGAAGATAAGATCTTCCTTGAGCTCCTTCTTCAAATTTGGCTTGCTGGAGATAAGATCTCCCCCGAGCTTTACCTTCAACCTCGACTACTGGAGATAAGATCTCCTTCGAACCCAACCTTTAACCTCAGATGCTGGAGATGAGATCTCCCCTGAGCTTCAGCATCTTTGTCAATAGGAGATAAAATCTTCTTCAACCTCGGCTGCTAGAGATAAGATCTCTCCCGAGCTTCTACGTCGATAGGACATAAGATCTCCTTCAACCTCGACTGCTGGAGATAAGATCTCCTTCGAGCCTCTACATCAATAAGAGATAAAATCTCCTTCAACCTCGACTTCTTGAAATAAGATCTCTCCCGAGCTTCTACATCAACAGGAGATAAGATCTCCTTCAACCTCGATTACTGGAGATAAGATCTCCTCCGAGCTTCCATCTTCAACCTCGACTGTTGAAGATAAGATCTCCCCCGAGCTTCTACGTCAATAGGAGATAAGATCTCCTTCAACCTCGACTACTGGAGATAAGATCTCCTCCAAGCTCCACCTTCAACCTCGTTGTTGGAGATAAGATCTCCCCCGAGCTCCATCTTCAACCTCGACTGCTGGAGATAAGATCTTCTCCAAGCTTCTACATCGACAAGAGATAAGATCTTCTTCAATCTTGGCTGGTGGAGATAAGATCTTCTCCGAGCTTCATCTTCAACCTCGACTGCTGGAGATAAGATCTCCTTCGAGCTTCTACGTCAATAGGAGATAAGATCTCCTTCAACCTTGATTGCTGGAGATAAGATCTCCTCCGAACTCTACCTTCAACCTCGATTACTGGAGATAAGATCTCCTCCGAGCTTCTACGTCGACAAGAGATAAGATCTCCTTCAATCTCGATTGCTGGAGATAAGATCTCCCCTGAGCTTCTCCTTCAAACTCGACTGCTGGAGATAAGATCTTCCTCGAGCTTTACCTTCAACCTTAGCTACTGGAGATAAGATCTCCCCCAAGCTCAACCTTCAACCTCGGCTGCTGGAGATGAGATCTCCTCCGAGCTTCAGCATCTTCATCAACAGGAGATAAAATCTTCTTCAACCTCGATTGCTAGAGATAAGATCTCCTTCAACCTCGACTATTGGAGATAGATCTCCTCCGAGCCTCTACGTCAATAATAGATAAAATCTCCTTCAACCTTGGCTATTGGAGATAAGATCTCTCTCGAACTTCTACATCGATAGAAGATTAGATCTCCTTCAACCTCAACTGCTGGAGATAAGATCTCCTCCAAGCTCCATCTTCAACCTCGACTGCTAAAGATAAGATCTCCCCGAGCTTCTACATCGATAGAAGATAAGATCTTCTTCAACCTCGACTGCTAGAGATAAGATTCTCCCGAGCTCCACCTTCAACCTCGACTGCTGGAGATAAGATCTCCTTTGAGCTTCTACGTCGATAGGAGATAAGATCTCCTTCAACCTCGGCTGCTGGAGATAAGATCTCCCCCGAGCCCAACCTTCAACCTCGGCTGCTGGAGATGAGATCTCCTTCGAGCTTCAGCATCTTCATCGATAGGAGATAAAATCTCCTTCAACCTCGACTGCTGGAGATAAGATCTCCATCAAGCTTCTACGTCGATAGGATATAAGATCTCTTTCAATCTTGACTGCTGGAGATAAGATCTCTTCTGAGCCTCTACATCAATAGGAGATAAAATCTTCTTCAACCTCGGTTGCTGGAGATAAGATCTTCTCCGAGCTTTTATGTCAATAGAAGATAAGATCTCCTTCAACCTCGACTGCTGGAGATAAGATCTCTCCTAAGATCAACTTTCAACCTCGGCTGCTGGAAATAAGATCTTTTCCGAGCTTCGACGTCGACAGAACATAAGATCTTCTTCAACCTCGACTGCTGAAGATAAGATCTTCCCTGAGCTCCTTCTTCAAACTCGACTGCTGGAGATAAGATCTCCCCCGAGCTTTACCTTCAACCTCGACTGCTGGAGATAAGATCTCCCCCGAGCTCAACCTTCAACCTCGGCTGCTGGAGATAGGATCTTCCTTAAGCTTCAACTGCAATGTCAACAAAGGATAAGATCTCTCTAGATCTCGATTGAAGATGGGATCCCTCCGAGCCTCAACTTCAATGTCAACTTTTACTGGAGATAAGATCTCTCCCAAGCTTCAACTTCAATGGGTGCAGAGCCCAGAAAAGGACTTCGATAGTCGCTTATTTTGGTACTCCTTTCTTTTGAATTTCAAACTCGAGAGTGGAAGGACTATTATTGGGGATAAATTTTGCTCCCATCGAAATCCAGTCTGATGCTCAGCTTAATGCAACTGGTAGTCATGGAAGAGCTTCAGCAGATGAGTCTTAACCAAACTTCTCAGCGGTCGAGCCCTGGTCAAACTTCTTAGCGATCGAGCCCCAGCCGAACTCCCTCCGAACTCCTATGGAAGCCGAACTCCCTCCGAGCTTCTCCTTCAGTCGAGCTTCTACGGTAGTCAAATTCTCTCCAAGCTCCTTCTTCAGTCGAACTTATACGGTAGTCGAACTTTCTTCGGGTCCTCCTTCGATCGGACTTCTATGGTAGCCGAACTTCTTTCAGATCACTCTTACAGTTGGATTCCTCTAGGAGCCGAACTCCTTCCAGATCGCTCCTGCAGTCGGACTCCTATGGAAGCCGAACTCCCTCCTTCAGGAGCCGAACTCCCTCCAAACTCCTATGGAAGCCAAACTCCCTCCAGGTCCTCCTTCGATCGAGCTTTTGCGGTAGCCGAACTCCTTCCAGATCACTCCTACAATCGGATTCCTCCAGGAGCCGACTTTCTTTCGGATTGCTCCTACAATCGGATTCCTATAGGAGCCGATCTTATTCTAGATTACTCTTACAGTCGGATCCCAAATGCATGCTTCCACCAGATGACTTGACCGCCACTACCAGTCTGGCGACACCGTTCTCTCCATAACAAATCTCGTGCAGCCCACGATCGGATGACATGGCCGCCACTACCAGTCTGATGACACCGCTCTCTCCATAATAAACTCCATGCAGCCCATAATCGGACGACATGACCGCCACTATCAGTCTGGTGATACCGCTCTCTCTATAACAAGCTCCATACGGCCCACGATCGGACGACATGGCCACCACTACCAGTCTGACGATACCTCTCTCTCCATACCAAATCTCATGCAGCCTCAAGCGGTCCGCTATTCCTTAGATAATATGGGTATAAATATTATACCCATATTTTATACCAAATATGGGTATAAATATTTATACCCATACAAAGAATATGGGTATAAATATTTCTTAGATCTGAGATCACCATGATGACTTGCAAGCAACTCACTGCACTTAGGTACTGGACTATATAAATTTCTAATTCAGTGATGGAAGGCTACTGGGTATAGTCAAGTACTTATGAAATCGATGTGTGAGTCAATTAAGATGAAATTGATCCCTCCAAGTATTGGAGCAAGTGCATCACTATATTTTAATTTAGCAAATTCTCGATCGAAGTGGTCCATATGATGGACACTAAATTTTGAAATACACTATGATTGAATTTTAGGATTGATAGTAAATCCTAGATCATCCTTTGAGCATCAAGGTCAAGGAGATGAATTATACGGTAACCATATGCCATAGGTTCATCATTATTACGTTGTGACTTTTTGACCTATCCGGACATCGGATATCAGTGCTAGATGGTCACATCGATTGGTACAAAAAATTAGTTCATATGCTATCGGCTTAGGATTCAAACCTATGGGATTACACATAATATGAGTTTCTACATGATCTGATGGCTGATCAAGAGTTCTAATGGTTTGAAACTCTATGGTCAAGAGTTCCATTGAATTAGAACTCTATGACCAGGAGTCCCACTGGACTGGGACTCTATCTTTATGGATTTCACTAGATTGGGACTCAAAGTCCTACTTATTTGGAACTCTTTGATCAAGAGTCTCACTGGTCTGAGACTCTATGATCGTGAGTTTCATTCGTTTGGGATACTGGATTCAAGAGTTTCATTGATTTGGAACTCTTCAGGAGTTTTATGTTGATGGAATTCTGTTATCCAGACACCCACCAAATTAAGACTCTATATTTTTAGAGGATTAATTAGCAATTTAATTATTAATTAGCTTAATTTGATTGAGCGATGAAAATTTGATCAAATCTAATCAAATTAAATTTGATTGGGTTTGACCCAATTGGGTTTGATCCGGTCTGGTTATGAGATGACCTAATCGCTATGGAAGATTTGATCATGATTTGATCAGAGATTGGACCTATTTAATTTTTAATTTGATTAAAATTTTATTGGATTGGATTAAGCCTAATTTGGTTGGATTTAATCTGATCTAATTGGGTCTGAAAAATTTGGTTTGGTTGAAACCAATTTGGAAAAGTCAAATGGGTTTGAATTTCTAATGTTTTCTCTCCTTGTGCCACCCTTCTTTAACCCATGCCCTTCTCACGCAAAATTTTGTTTTGCGTAAACTTTCTCCACATTAAAAATTGAAGTGGATGCCCTCTCCCTTATTCCTTTAACCTGGTCCAAGGGTTGGACTAGTTCAAACTTGACTTGAATTTTGAATTCAAGTTATTGGGAGGTTGGAACAAATTCAAACTCCCTAGCATCATCTTATTCTCCATGCCCTCCACACTTTCATGTAATTTTTCCTAATTTTTTTTGGGCATGGGCACATAGAAGGAGAGTCCTTCTGCGCATCAAACACATGGTTCATGCAATGAAAATGGATAGAGGGTGATTTAAATTTGAATTTAATTGATTGGTTGAAACTAGTTCAACCAATGCCTCTTATCCGCTCCCATGCGTATAATCCTTAGTCACCCATTTGAAGTCTGAATTTTTACATGGGCATGCATGAGAGAGTGAGGAGTCCTAATGGGAAAAATCTTTGAGAGGGGCCACTAGCTTCTAGGCATAAAAAAAATTCTAAAGAGTCTAAGAGTTTTTGGTCCTGCGCCAATTCCTTTCTTTATGTCACATGTTACATTTTTTTTCTTTTGGCTGACCACTTTAGATGGGATCTAAGTGGCGTTTATGTAGATAGGAGAGTCCTTTCTGTCGTGAAAGTTGTTTCATAATAAAAATCGAAAGAGAGAGAGCGTGGGAATATTTTTCGGGCGTCAGGATTTTTTGAGTGTTCAAAATTCTAGAGTTGGGACTTAGGGTTCGAATGGAGAGATTGAGTGCTGTGAGCATCAGATCACCACCAAATTTGAAATACCACTTCATCATCCTCCAAAGTATAAGTTCTGATTTTTTAGAATATCAAAAAGATTAGAAAGAAGATGATCGATTGGATCGATCGCGATCAGCTGTCGAAGGCTCTGGCAAGGAGCTAGTACTTCGATGGAGCTGGTCGGAATCAGAAGCTCCGTGTGGACCAACCATAGAGGTCGAACAAGTATGTAGTTGCAGCACAATATCACAACATCTTTTAATGGATTCAGATCATAGAGATCATCTATCCATATAAAGATATTGAGTTTTGAACTCGTATCAATCAGCAAATGCGATTTACAGATCGATCTTATTTAAATTTTAAATTATATATTAGCATGTCTAGATCTGAGTAGAATAATTGATTAAATCAATGCATGCTATAGAATTAATATTAGATTAATTCTAACTTCTGCTGTAATTAATTCAAAAAGCATGCCTAAAATTTTGCTCAATTTTCTATAGTGGTATCAGAGCAAGGATTGCTTGACATATTCTAATATATCAATTAAAAAATTTAAATGCTTTCATATATGATATGTTAGATCTAGATAACTCAGTAATCGAGGATGAATGAGCTACTAAGCTGTCCGATCATAAGAGACAAGTATGGTTTAAAGGCCATCTCTTTTTATTTAGTAGGGATTTCTTATGGCGGTAGAGGTGCCACCGTGAACTCATTCATTAAGATGAACAGTAAAAAAAATTTTATTATTAAAATTATTTTAATTAAAAAATTAAACATGAATGTATTTAGATTAGATCTAAAAGATAATTCATGATTTAATTTTCATTATGCTTGATTTTCTATTTAAAACTAGTAATAAGTTGCTGTTTGAGAAATGAGCCAATCCATTTTTGAAACGAGTCGATCCATTTGAAAAATAAAAAATAAAATCTTTTAAAATTTAAAAATTATTTTTAAAATATTGAACCCCGATTCATCAATCCAAAATTTAATTAAAAGAATTAAGTATTATTTATAGAATATAGAATTATGAATTAAAGATTCTAAGACATAGTCATAAGACTGTGGATTAAAGGGTTACATGAATTAGATCTATTAATTGAGTTAGATCTAAGGTTAGTTAAAAAATAGATTAATTTAGAATAATTGATCAAATCTAATTAAGTGTTAAATTAGATTAGGTCAAGGATACTCTAGATTCAACTTCAATAGTTGTAGTTGGATAAGTCCATATCTTTAACTAGACCAAGATGGACTTGATTCATCGCTATGCGGTTAAGCCCAAAATTACTAGGTTGATCAGATTAAACCTAATTAATCGATTGGTGTCTAAGATAAGTTTGGCGGTCTAGACCAGTGATTTTTAATTAGAAGCTACTCACATTGATTCGATCTTTGATGAGTTAATGACATATTTCTTCCACTGATCTCACTTACCTAATCGACATGATCGATTATGATTTGATTAGATTACTTAGTGATTCGAGCTGACCCATGTCACTAGAAATCAATTTAACTGATTTCAATCAGTAAGACTGAATTAAGTGCCCATGGATCTAAATTGAACCTAATTAATCCTAATCTATTGACTTAGTAAAGTCAGTGGGAGGATTTGACTTGATGAAGTTAGTGGAAGAAATTGGTCCTTATCCTTTCTATTCTTATATCACAAATAAGCTAAATCTTCTAAATTATTAGATCCTTAAAATGACTAAGTTATAGGGATAACTAATCATAACCTCTCATTAAGGTGAAAAGTAATGAGTCCAATTTTCTGGATGGACATTAGAAGTACCTTACACCTGGTGTTCATCTAGATATTGAAATTACTACTCATCATATGATGATTAGATCATACTCTCTTAATGATGATCAAGTTAGCTAGAGCTTTCCTCAGATCTGGTTATCATTGGTTTGATGCACCGAAATCAATCATGTTGGACCTAACCAGACTTTTTCAATGGAGGCCATAGCCTACTGATTTGACATCTGGGATAAAACCTAAATATTAAAAATTATTTTAAAAAATAATTGATTATGAATCTATCTATAGATGCACACGACTTAGCCAAAGCTTTTCTCGGATCCGTCTATAGTCTATGTGGATTTCAAAACCCACTAAGAAGTTAGTGTAATTTCTCGAATTGGAGATAGAGGCTATCAATTCATTAAAAATAGTGGAAGAATCTTTAGACTAACGTCTAAGTCTTTAAGATTTAATTAATTCAGATACTAATAAGATTTCATATTTTTCTTTCAAAAAAATAAAATGACTAGTGTAAGTCCGCTCCATCCACTGTTGGATAGTGGCAAGCATTTAGGACCTGAATACGAGAAGTCTAGTATTGACTCTAATAAGGCAGATCTAAAGAGGAATGGTCCTCTTGACTTGAAAGGTTGAATAGGGATAACCAGTAAGGTGTTGCTGGGCAAGGATGTTATATGATAGCATCTTATAATTTCACTATTTGTGATACATCTACCTGGGTATTACATATTGAGAGTCTAGTTTACATATACAATTCATTGCGTGGACTTTAAATTGGTAGAAAATTTGATGACGATAAAAGATTTCTTAATATTGGGGATGGAAGAAATGTTTCAATCCTAGCATTGAAAACTCTTGAGCTTGTTTTCAAAAATAATAATATTGTTTTAAGTGGATGTCACTATTGTCCATCTTTTATAATAAACATAATATCCATTGGACTTTTGGCTCATGATGATTATAGTTTATCAATTAAGGGATATTGTTGCAATATCATTATGAATGATGTCACAATAATGCAAGGATAATTAAGAAATGATATTTATATTTTATTATAGTCTATTAGTATAATGTACACGTCAAATAAACATCTGAAACTAGATAAGTCACTAATGCCTATCTTTGGCACTGTAGGCTCGATCATATAAATAAGAATAGGATCAATAGATTAGTCAAGGAGCATATCCTTGACATCGATGATTGTGAATTGTTGATCACCTGTGAGTCCTGTCTTCTTGGTTAGATGACCAAATCATCTTTTACTAGAAAGGATGAATAGGCCATTGAGCTTCTGGATCTAGTACATACTGATGTATGTGGATCTATCAACACGTACTAGAGGTGGGTTCTATTACTTCATTATATTTACTGAATACACATCTAGGTATGGGTACGTCTATCTTATGAAGAGTAAATCTGATTCGTTTGAAATATTCAAATAATATCGAAATGAGATAGAAAAATAACTTGAGAAGAGTATTAAAATTCTTTGATTTGATCGAGGAGGTAAATACCTTTTCAATGAGTTTTTGACATATCTAGGAGAGAATGAAATTCTCACATAATGGACCTCTTTTAGAATACCATAGCATAATGGTGTATCTGAAAGGAGGAATCGACTCCTGTTAGATATAGTTTGGTCCATAATAAAATTTATGAGTCTGTCAATTTCATTCTGGGGGTATGCACTCAAGACTGCTTATTTTATTTTGAATAATATTTTGAGCAAGTCTGTCGTAAAGATTCTATTTGAGATATGGACTGGACGTAGGCCGACACTCTCTCACCTTAGGGTTTGGAGATGTTTGGCTTATGTAAAATATTTGCAACCATAAAAGCTTGGACCTAGGTTTGATAAATGCTTGCCCAAGAAAATTAAGAATTATTACGTCTATCTTGCTGAAGAACAAAAGATGTTCATCAATAATAGGAGAGTCTTTTTGAAAAAAAAAATTCTTATGGAAGGAATAGCTGCCTCGAATATTAAGCTTAGTGAAGTTCGATAGGTGGAAGAACCGATACATTCTAATAAACCTGTAGAACTGGATTTGATAAGATCAAATCTAGAGCCTATTGAAGAAGCACCAAGAAGATCCGATAGAGTATCGTATTAGTCGGATAGATACTATGATTTCTTGATCTGAAATGGTGATCCTGTTGAACTTGATGAGAATGATAAGGATCCGATCATCTGCATGGATGCCATGTAGAGGTCTGATTTTGATAAGTGGCTGAAAGTCATGAAGTCCGAAATGGAGTCCATGAAGGTCAACAGTATATGGACACTGGTTGATCCATGTGAAGAGGTAAAACTCATTGGGTGTAAATAGATTTTCAAAAGAAAATGGAGCACGGATGGAAAGATGGAGATCTATAAAACTCGTTTGGTTGCTAAGAGATATCATCAGTGTTATGGTATTGACTATGACGAGATATTTTCTTCGATGGCAATGCTCAAGTCCATTCGGATCACGCTTACAATAGCGGCATACCTAGACTATGAGATCTAGCAAATGGATGTAAAAATAGCTTTCCTAAATAGAAAGTTAGATGGAGAGGTGTATATGATATAGCCTGAGGGTTTCACATCCACAAACGAGTTCAAAGTGTGCAAGCTTCAGAGATCCATCTATGAATTGAAGCAGGCATCTCAGAGTTAGAACACGCATTTTGATAAGATGATCAGAACATATGGCTTCGTTAAGAATGGAGAAGAATCCTACGTGTATAAATGAGCTAATGATTCTGTAGTTATATTTCTTGTACTATATATGGATGACATTCTCTTGATCGAAAATGACGTTCCTACTCTATAGAAAATAAAGATTTGGCTATCATCGTAATTCTCCATAAAAGACTTAGGAGAAGCTTCCTACATCCTAGGAATAAAGATCTATAAGGATAGATCTAAAAGATTATTTGGATTATCCCAGTCCACGTACATTGATACCATGCTGAAAAAATTCAGCATGGAGATTCCAAGAAAGGCTATCTCTCGATAGGCCATGAAATTTCTCTCTCGAAGAGGGATTATCCGACAACTCCTCAAGAGAGAGCGTATGAGTAGAATACCATATGCTTTGACAGTAGATTCTATTATATATGCCATGATGTATACGAGACCAGACGTGACATACTCATTAAGGATAGTGAGTAGATATCGGTCTGATCAAGGTGTGAATCACTAGAAGGTTGTGAAGATAATCCTGAAGTATTTGAGAAATATCAAGGATCAGTAGCTCATCTATGGAGATACTGACTTCAAACTTATGGGATACACTGACTCTAATTTTCAGTCAGATCATGATGATAGTAAGAGTGTGTCAGATTATGTTTTATCCTAAATAGTTGGATGGCCTGCTGGAAGAGTTTCAAGCAGCACACTCTGACCGATTCTGTGTGCGAGGTAGAGTATGTCATGGCATCCGATGCTACGAAGAAAGCTGTGTAGCTGCAAAATTTCATCGACGAGTTGGGAGTGGTACCCTTCTTGGATTGTCCGATTCTGCTATACCATGACAGCACTGAAACCATAGCTCAAGTGAAGGAGCCAAAGGCACATCAGCGCATCAAGTATATTTTGCATCGCTACCATCTTATACGAGAGATCATGGAATGAGATGATTGAGCTTCAGAAGATTGATAGAAAGGAGAATGTGGCCGACCCCTTTACTAAGATTCTCGGAATCAAAGAGTTCGATAATCATAAATAGAAGATGGGTATTCGATACTATTCTGAGTGACTTTAGTCAAAGTGGGAGTTATTAAAAATTATATCCTAAAGTCAATCATTTAGATCGTAGATGGTTAAGCTGATTTATAAATGTACTTCAATTATTATAAATAAATAAAATTATTATTTTGATATTTCATTATTTTTGTGCATCTTCCTGTAATAAACTCTTTTATGATGAAGTCCTAAGGACTATTTATACTTGACAAAGAAGGATTTGTCATTTAGTACTTAAAATTAGTTCATGACTAAATGATTCGTTGTTATCCAGAATGATAATGTATCAAGTATAGGTCTAAGTGTTGGTTATCCTTTTAACCAAGAAGTATGGAGATACTGTTATGGCATGCAGATGAAGTATAGGGGTATATTTCACTGAACGTGATCCAACTATGGAGCTCTCTACTGTCAAGAGTTGCTCACAAAGGATATGGGTATAAGTATCCCTTAGACCTAAGATCACCATGGTGACTTGCAAGCAACTCGCTGCACTTAGGTACCGAACTATTTGAATTTCTAATTCAATGATAGAAGACTATTGGGTGCAGTCAAATACTTATAAAGTCGGTGTGTGAGTCAAGATAAAATTGACCCCTCTAAGTATTGGAGCAAGTGCATCACTATATTTCAATTTAGCAAATCCTTGGTTAGGATGGTCCATGTGATGGACACTGAATTTTAAAATATACTATGAATGAATTTTAGGATTGGCAGTAAATCTTAAATCATCTTTTGAGCATCGAGGTCAAGGGGATGAATTATATGGTAACCATATGCTACAGGTTCGTCATTGTTGCGATGCGACTTTTCAACCTATCTGGACGTCAGATACCATTGCTAGATGGTCATATCAATTGGTATAGAAAATTGATTTCTATGCTACCGACTTAGGATTCGAATCTATGGGATCATACATAATAGAAGTTTCTATCTGGTTTGATGGTTGATCAAGAGTCTCAATGGTCTGGGACTCTGTAGTCAAGAGTCCCACTAGACCGAAATTCTATCTTTATGGGTTCCACTGGATTGGAACTTAGAGTCCTTCTTGTCTAGGACTCTTTGATCAAGAGTTTTACTGGTTTGAAACTCTATGATTATGAGTTCATTTGTTTGGGATACTGGATTTAGGAGTCCCACTGGTTTGGGACTCTTCAAGAGTTTCATATTGATGGAACTCTATTGTCCAGACATCCACTAAATTAAGACTCTATATTTTTGGAGAATTAATTAGTAATTTGATTATTGATTAGCTCAATTTGATTGAGCGACGAGGATTTGATCAAATCTAATCGAATTAGATTCGATTGGATTTGATCCGATCAGGTTATAAGATGACCTAATCACTATGGAAGATTTGACCCTAATTTGATCAGGAGCTGGACCTATTTAATTTTTAATTTAATTAAAATTTTATTAGATTAGGTTAAGTTTAATTTGGTTGGATTTAATCTGATCTAATTGGATCTAGAAAATTTGGTTTGGTTGAAACCAATTTGGAAAAGTCAAACGGGTTTGAATTTCAATGTTTTCTCTTCCTGCACCACCCTTCTTTAACCCATGCCCTTCTCATGCAAAATTTTGTTTTGCATGAACTTTCTCCACATTAAAAACTGAAGTGGATGCCCTCTCTCTTATCCTTTTGACCTAGTCCAAGAGTTGGACTAGTTCAAACTTGACTTGAATTTTGAATTTGAGTTGTTGGGAGGTTGGAACAAATTCAAACTCCGTAGCATTATCCTATTCTCCATGCCCTCCACACTTTCACGTAATTTTTTCTAATTTTTTCTATGCATGGGTGAACAAAAGGAGAGTCCTTCTACATGTCAAACACATGGTTTGTGCGATGGAAATGGATAGAGGATGATTTGAATTTGAATTCAACTGATTGGTTGAAACTAGTTCAACCAATGCCTCTTATCCACTCCCATGCGTATAATCCATAGTAGTCACCCATTTAAAGTCTGAATTTTTATGTGGGTGTGTGTGAGAGAGTGATGAGTCCTACTAGGAAAAATCTCTGAGAGGGGGCACTAGCTCCTAGGCATAAAAAAATATTCCAGAGAGTCTAAGAGTTTTTGGTCCTGCGCCAACTCCTTTCTTTATGTCACATGTTACATTTTTTTCTTTTGGCTAACCACTTTAGATGGGATCTAAGTGGCATTTATGCAGATAGGAAAGTCCTTTCTATCGTGAAAGTTGTTTCACAATAAAAATTGAAAGAGAGAGGGCATGGGAATATTTTTCCGACATCAGGGTTTTTTGAGTATTCAAAACTCTAGAGTTAGGACTCAAGGTTCGGATGGAGAGATCGCTGTGAGCATCGGATCACCATCAAATTTGAAACACTACTTCATCATCCTCCAAAGTACAAGTTTTAATTTTTTGAAGCATCTAAGAGATCAGAAAGAAGGTAATTGATTGGATCGATCACAATCAACCATCAAAGGCCCCGACGAGGAGCTAGCACTCTGGTGGAGCTGGTTGAGATCAGGAGCTTCGTGTAGATCAACCGTAGAGGTCAGACAAGTGTGCAGCTATAGTGCAACAACACAACTTCTTCTGGTGGATTCAGATTGTAGAGATCATCTATCCGTGCAAAGATATTGAGTTCTGAACTCGTATCGATTAGTAAATTCGATTTGCAGATCGATTGCATTTAAGTTTTAAATTACATATTAGCATATCTAGAGCCTGAGTAGGATAATTGATTAGATCAATGCATGCTATAGAATTAATATTAGATTTAATTCTAGCTTTCGCTATAATTAATTCAAAAAAAAGTTTTCAAAAAGCATGTCGAAAATCTTGCTCAATTTCCTATAGATGGAGGTTCAATTTGAAAATCAGTCCCAGAACAAGAAAAATTTTGATCTTCAATCTCCTTTCTCTCAGAAGATCCTAAATGTGCTAGTTTCCTTCTGATTCAAGATACATGTAATGGAGTCATTTGATGGATCCTTTGATCCACTAGATCATCTTGAGGGTTACAGAACCGTTATGATGCTACAAGAGGCATCTGTGCCTTACTTTGTCTTGCTTTTTCTACTACGTACCCTCAAGAAATTAGTAAGGGTGTGAATTTCTGGACTCCAACTAGTGTTCACTTCTTCCTTTAAATAGTTAGGAAGGTTGTTTCTGGTCCACTTTGATAATAACTGACCTCAGCCAAAGAACATCGATAATCTTTTTTCTATGTAGCAGTAGGAGGGCAAATCCCTTCGTGAGTACGTGGTGTATTTTAATGCGGCCACACTTGAAGTTAGAAACTTTAATGAGTCCATCGTCATGTTTGCTCTGAAGGATGACTCAAGAACAACCATCTAATCTTCTCGCTCGCTCACTAAAAACTTTTTAAATAACTATGTTGATTTGCTAGCCCGAGCTCGGAAATATGCTGAGATTGAAGAAGTTGAAAATATCTATTGGCAAGGAAAGAAGGAGAAGAATGATAAAAAGCAGCCTTGAGAGGAGGACTATGGAGCTCGGCAAGAAGAGACCTCCAATCGACCACAAAAGAACCCGAGGTTAAGGAGTCAACCTCAATGTTTTGATACTCACACCCCCTTATTTGCTTCTCATGCCCAACTTCTAATGGAAGTTGAATCAAGGGTATCTTTGTCAGCCAAATCCAATGAAAGCTCTACCAACAAAGAGAGGTAAAAAGAAATACTACCGCTTTCACTGTGACTATGGTCATAAGACAGAAGACTGCTGGCAACTCAAGGATGAGATGAAAGTCTTGATTTATTAAGGTTATCTAGCTAAATATGTTCAAGATTGAATAGGCAAGACTATTGAACCTTGGCAAAAAATCGATGAGGAAGCTGAACAAAATCGGACCAATGTTGGAGTTATTAATATGATCTCTGGTCTTGCTGATCAAAGAGCACTAGCTGAAAATCCTTCTCCTAAAAGACCATGCATTGGGAATATAATTTCATTTTCTAATGATGATGTTAAAAAATTCAAATTTCTCACAATGATCATGTCATCATTTCTATAATGATAGCCAATTATGATATAAAAAGAATATTAGTTAATAATGAAAACTCTACTGGCTAATGTATTATTTTATGATACCTTTCAAAAAATAAATTTGGCAGGTCGGCTAAAGCAAATCAGCACTCTACTTATGGGATATTCTAGCAATTCAGTAGCAATTGAAAGAGAAATTACTTTGCTAGTAATAGTAGGACTAGAATCCCTTCAATCAACTGTGCAGCTCACTTTTTTTGTTGTCAAAGTGCCATTATCTTACAATATTATGTTTAGCTGATCAGGACTTAATGTCCTCAAAGCAATAGTTTTCACTTACTATTTGCTATTTAATTTTCAATAAGAGGAGGTATTGGAGAAATGTGTGAAGATCAAATGCTCATCAGGCAATGTTTCTTAATAGCTGCAAAAGCAAAAAAGCAGTAGAGGCCCTGCCGATTGAAGGACTAGAGCATAAAGATGAGATTGCAAAAATCTGAGGCAAACCGATCGAGTAGCTTATAGCCATTCCATTGGCGAGGATCCTAAAAAGACTATCCAAATTAGATCTCAACTAACCCCTGACTTGAGAAAATGGTTAATCTCCTTTCTTTGGGCCAATGCTGATGTTTTAGATTAGTCAACTTCAGACATTCTTGGAATATCGGTCCATGTTATTGAGCATAAGTTGAATGTTAATCCAAAGTATAGTCCAATTCAACAAAAAAAAATTAAAAAGCTTTGTGCCGATACGACAAATGACTATAGATGAAGAAGTTAATAAGCTTTTGAAAGCAGATTTCATCAGAAAGGCCCATTATCCAAAATAGATAGCTAATGTTAGTATGGTCAAGAAGACAAACGATAAGTGGAGGACCTGTATTAACTATAGCGACCTCAATAAAGTTTGTCTTAGGGACAATTTTTCTCGATCAAGAATAGATTAGCTTGTTGATGCCACTTCGAGATATAAATTGTTAAGTTTCATGGATGCTTTCTTCAACTATAACCAGATTAGAATAGTAGTAGAAGATGAAAAAAAGATAGCTTTTATCATTGAAAGAGATTTATATTATTATAAAATAATGCCTTTTGATCTTAAAGATGCAAGTACTACATACCGATACCTTATCAACAAAGTCTTCAAGCAACAGGTCAGTCACAATATAGAAATCTATGATGGCAACATGTTGTTGAAAAGTACTGAGGCAGATTGGCATATAGCCAACTAGGAAAAAGCATTCGGGAAGCTCCAAAAATATCAAATAAAACTCAATCCAAACAAATGTGCCCTCTACGTAATATCAAAAAAATTTCTAGATTTTCTAATAACCTAAAAGGGAATAGAGGTGAATCCCAGAAGATCCGAGCATTACTAGAAATGAAGCATCCAAGCACCATGCATAAAAGAAGTGTAGCAACTCACTAGATAGATAGAAACACTCAATTGATTCATTTCCAGATTGACTGAAAAATGCCTTTCTTTCTTCAAAATCCTAAGATAAATCAAGAATTTTAATTGGTCAGAGGAATGCCAAGTTGCCTTCGATAACCTTAAGAAGTACCTTAGATCTCTATCATTATTATCAAAGCTAGTTGAAGGTGAGGACTTATATATATATTTATCTGTTTCTCTTAATGTTGTTAGCTTGGTTTTGGTCCGACAAGATACAAGAGTATAAAGATCAATCTACTATATAGTAAACTATTGTGGGATGTTGAGACCCAATATACAAAGGCAGAAAAAATGATCTATGCTCTTATTACGTTGGCTAGACAACTTCGACTTTATTTTCAAGCTCATTCAGTCGTTGTCCTAACCAACCAACCCATAAGATCGATTTTACAACAACTAGACACTTATGGTCAAGTAGCAAATTAGGCTATTGAACTCGGTGAGTTTGACGTCCATTACCGATCTCGACCAGCGATGAAAGCACATATACTTGCAGACTTGGTCATGGAGTGCACTATCCCTGATGAAGAGTCAATCTTAGAAAGATCTAAAGATGTTATTGACAACCTACATTGGGTATTTCATGTTGATAGAGCTTCAAATTCTAAAAGAAGTGGAGCAGTCTTTATCTTAGCCAATCCTAAAGATGTTGTTACCGAGCATGCCTTAATGTTCAGCTTTAATACCTCAAACAATGGTACCAAATATGAAGCCTTGACTACCAAACTCAAAATTGCTAAGGAGCTTGGAGTCAAAAGGTTAAAAGTCTTCTTCAACTCTCAACTTGTTGTTAGACAAGCACGAGGTCAATTTAAAGCTAAAGATCTTATCATGGCTCAATATTTATAGAATATAAAGGAGTTATCTAAAAGCTTTGAAGACCTAAAAGTGTTATAAATTCTAAGGTCAGAAAATGTCTGAACTAATACTCTCTCATATCTTGCTATGTTGTGTTTTCCTGGGCTCAAGCATAAAGTTCTCATTGAATATTTAGAGAAGCCTAGTATTGAACGTCTTCCAGTCTTGCAGATCAGCCATAAGTCAAGCTGGATTGATCCCTTAGTCGATTACATCACCAATAGAGTTATACCAACTGATCTTATTAAGGCAAGGAGAATTAAAAGACAAGCTCCATGGTATATTCTTATGGACGAACAACTTTATAAGAGGTCATACTCACATCCTCTACTCCAATGTTTATGACTATCTAAGGCTGATTATGCAATTCAAAAAGTTCATAAAGTAATTTATGGTAATCACTTAGGGAGCAAGTCATTAGCATATAAAATTATTCGTTAGGATTACTATTGAACAATAATGCAGCAAGATGCAACTGATTTTGCCAAAAAAATATGATCAGTGTCAAAAGTATGCCAACATTTAGCATCAACCAATTGTCGAGCTCATTTCTATTATAGCACCATAGCCTTTTGCTATATGAGGAATGGATATTCTTAGATCTTTTCTAATAGCATTAGAACCAAGAAAATTTTTAGTGGTGGCCATTAATTACTTTATTAAATGGGTTAAAGCCAAACCCTTGGCACAAATCACTAAAAAAAATGCAAGATTTTGTATAAAAATCCATTATCTGTCATTTTGGCTTACCTTGGATTATTATCACAAATAATGGATGATAATTTGATAATCTGAAGTTCAAAAAATTTTACATTGAGCTCCACATTGTTCATAGACTTACTTTAGTTGGATATCCATAGTCAAATGGAGAGGCCGGAGTCACTAATCAGACTATCCTTCAAGATCTAAAGATAAAGCTCACCAAAGCAAAAGGGCTTTGGGCAGATGAACTTTATAGTATCCTTTGGGCTTATAGACCAATACCTTGGGTGCCAACTAGAGAAACACCGTTCAAGCTCACTTTTGGAACAAAAGCCATAATCCCAGTTAAGATCGGTTCACCTACGACCATAGTAAAAATCTTCTCTATAAAAGGTGACTCAGATTGGTTAAGGACCTAAGTTCTCAAATCTATATGGCTACTTATAAACAAGGTGGCTTGGTATTATAATACTCGAGTGAAACCAAAGCTTTTTCCCAAAGGAGATCTCGTTCTTCACCGAGCTAAAATTTCAAAGCCATTAGAACAAGAAAAGTTCACCCCAAATTAAGAAGGACTTTATTGAATAACTAAAGTAATTTGTCTAGGTGCTTACAGAATTGAAAATTTGGATGGTTCACTTATTTCACGTACTTGGAATGCTGAGAATCGCAGGATGTATTATTAGTAGATTTTCAATAAAATTCTTATGAGTGTATTGATATTTGTCTAAATAAGGTTAGTTTGTTTGTCCAAAATAGGACATTAAGAAAACCAAATTCTCATCCAAATGAGATTGGATTCTCGACTAAGTAAGAACGTTATGAAAAATAAGTTTGTCCAAATAAGGTCGGATTCTAGACCAAATGAGAATGTTATGAAAAATATGTTCATCCAAATGAAGTCGGAAGGAATTGAGCTTTTGCTATAGAACTACCGACCAAATCAAAACAACTTAAAGTGAGATACTCGATCTTCGAATTGGATCTTACAAATATCAAAAGTAAGACATCCGGTTTCCAGATTGGATCTCAAAAATATCAAAAGTGAGATATCCGATCTTCGGATTGGACCTCACAAATATCAAAAGTGAGATACCCAATTTTCAAATTGAAGTACTTAAGCATTGGAGCTCCAGCTTAGATGAGTCTCTTGAAAAGACAGGAAATAGTGCACCTTGGATTAAGTTTTGATGATGTTGGATATATATGGTGGATTCAATCTACCCAATTTGACATGAGAATAAAGAGACCAGTTTTTGACTTCTTGATGTTATTCAATTTCAATTTCAAAATTATAGATATTGGAATTATTAAGATTGATTAATTTAAAAGGTAAACCGATCTGAAAAGCTACAAGACTGTTTAGACCCAGATCGGGTTAGTAAAGGTCAAATGGATACATAAAAAGATAAGATAAAGAGGAAAATGCACTCGTTCTTAAGAAGTATTCATCTTCATTAATGAAAAGTTATGTTACATCAACCTATATCGGATCATTACAAAAAGTTTTAAAAAATAAATAAAGTACAAAATATTCAACCTTTGGCTAGAAAAACATCAAAAGAAACTGAGTTCTTAAAAGCCTCAGCTATTGAAGATGGAACTAGGACTTCGGAGGAAGGAGCTGGAACTACTTTAGCTGGAGAAGTCGGGACCTCGAAAGGAGCGGCAACTTCGATTGTTGGTGGATTTGGTATTTCGACTTCAAGGGTCTCGCTTGCAGTGGGCCAACAAGTTCATCTGAAGGCATTTCAAGGACCAACAAAGTGATGTCAAAGTCTGGAAGGAGCTTCTTCACTAAATCTTTGGAGCTTTGAAACCTAAAGTCATATGCTCCTTCAGCAACATCAGTCACCTCATCTTGGAAGGCCTCTGAAGCTTTGTAATCCTCAATGGCCTTGACCATTGCTTTTCTCTTCTCCTTGTCGGCCTTTTTCAAGAGTAGCTCGATTCTTTTCTCGTTGGATTGAATGGTATCATTAGCTTGCTTTAACATGCATTTCAGTTCTAGAATTCACTCTGCCCTGGTGCATAACTTCATAATTTTCTAATCTTGATTTTTTTAATTTTTGATGAAGGTCCATCAGATTTTGATTATTCTCCTTTATTGTAGCTAATTTCTCCACCACTTATTTTTTTAGTTCTTCGACGGTCTTGGCCTCCTTATCCACTTTCTCTTAGGTGGCTTTCTTGATAGTTTGCTCGGCTTTCAACTGTTCCTCCAAAGACTTTTTATTTTCATTAAACCAATTAAGTATTCATGGAGGAGTTTGATATCCAGGGCAACCTACAAAAAAAAAAGTTAGATCGGTAAAATACCAACATCAAGAAGAAGGGAAGAGGAGGAACCTACATCAATTAGGTCGGTATAACCATGATTCAGTAATTGCTCAACTGAGTAATCTCGTCTTCATGCCTTTAAGTCTTTCTGAGGCATCATTGAATAAAGCAACTCCCGGCCAAGTTGTAGAGTCTTGAATAGAGACCTTCCAAAAATATTTGGCCCTTCAAATTTGGTGGATGATGGAGCCGACAAGATGCTTTTCGAAAGTTGTTGTCGTCTTAATGTCCCTACTGGTCTGAGGTCATCGGTGTAGATAAAAAATTTGCCCTCAATTGAGGTACCTCCCTAGTAAGTGAAGGGTGAGTTGCTTCGACCTCTAACGTAAAGGCCTTGGCTGTGAATCAGCTATTGGGGCAGGAGAAGGTGGATTTATTACTGAAAAAGTTGCTGGAGAAGGTTGGGAAGTTGGCCTTGGTTCTGAGGGACTCAGGGCCTTTTACTCTTTTTGGTTGCAAGGTCACTACTTAACTCCTACCTCCACTTCTTCATGGCCGTCATTCTTTTTGGGTCGAATCTTAGTGCTGAAAGAAAAAAAAATTTATTAAAAAAAAAGAAGGGGGAGATAAAGTGACATCAAACTTCCTTCGAGATAGACCTGGCTGATGCTTACATCATATAAAACCTGGTCGGTCACCAACTGAGCCAGCTTCGAAACTTCCATACCAAGCAGCATTGTAAAGGCTTCCTCATCCCTAGGGAAGACTTGATTATGGGAGTTCGGCTCAAGTTGAGGATCACCTCAACTATGGCTGATCCCTAGGGTATACTACAAGAAACAAAAAAGAAACTACTTTTTCAACCATGGACTGAAGAAAGAAGGCTAGGATCGAACTTATATTTTGGCCGAGATGAAAAATATCACTTGCCTCTCTCATGTGGATATTTCTTCGAGACATAACGTCCTGAAGAGAAAAATCCTAAGACTTATTTTGGCCCAATCGTAAAGAAGGATGAATACTATGATCATCCGAATTGCATTCGGAGTGACCTGAGTAGGATGGATTCTGTAGAAATCTAAAATAATATAGATGATGAAAGAGAAACTAAAGCCCAGATCAGAATGCCTCCTCTTAAAAGGTGACATTCTGAGCTAGAGGTTTGATAACCCAATCATCTAGACTTGGATCTATTAGTTGAAATCGGTGGGAGTAGAAATCAAGTAGCACTTTGGCTACACTTCTACTTGAAGAAGCCAAAGTAACGAAAGAGGAGGTAGATCAGTCCATTTATAGAGGTAATCAATAGCTCAGATCGGCTTCAGCCACTAATGGATCAATGGCATTTGTCGACAATCGAGCATTTCAGGAGAAAAACCTTTTGACACATCCCTTCTTAGATTGGGCGTAGATGATTAGATTTGTGGGATGCCAACAGTAACTAATGGTGCATCAACATATGGTAAATAACCATTCGGCTATCAATCATTTCATGCACGACTCTTCAAATGGTAATGATTTCTCAGATTCTTTAAGCTCTCATAATTGCAAAAGGATTTGGTTCACCATTTTTAAAAATGGAACGATATGTTGCTTCGTTCCTCTCAATAATAAATATCATCGATAATGTGGTATGGTGCATTAATATTTGATGGCAGAGATCATATAATTTTCAAAGTGACTTCTACACCCGAGGTGATAAAGGTCACTTTGGGTCTGAAAAGTGGGGGCCATGTGTTAGTGTACTTAATTGATCTCTACCCATGTGGTAATATTGAAAGAGCTCAGATATATACCGACCTTTCATAAAACTTCATCACAATCGAAAAGACTACTTGTCAATGATCTCCAAGACCAGATTGGCCATAGCCCAACCTCACATCAACATCAATCTCATGTCGGCATTTAACTGACTTTTCCATATCAGTATCAAGGGGATATCAAGATCAAGCTGACTTCCTGCTCATATCGGCATTTAACTGACTTCCCCATATCACCATCGAGGGCATATCAATATCAAACCAATCTCCCGTTGATCACAATAAAATTTCTAAGCGAGCTCTCTTCCACGTGGACTAACCCATGATCTCTTCACAACCGTAAGCCTATTTTAACTAATTTCTAACAAACTGAGATGGTTACTCAAAACCACCTAACAAACTTAATCTTCCGGGTGGTTATAAAACCACCTAACAAACTTCTCTATATAAAGGAAAGAGGTAGATTCTCCAAAGGTAAATCGAAATTTGGCACGACTAAGCTAAAATTCTACTTAATTCTCTAGTTTCTCTACTAAAAGGAACATAAATCTCCTCTTTTTATTTCCTCAAGTCACCATACTCTCTATTTCATCCTTTTTTTTACTATCTATTCTCAAGCTCCAGCTGACTTACTTATCAGAGGGTCCTAAATCGGAGGATTATCCCTTTGATTTTAGGATTTCTTTTGTAGGTTCTTTAGAATTGGCACTCCAACTTGATGTTAGACTAGCCTTGTCTTTTTCATCCTGAACGTCACAGCAACAATCGGAAACCATATGACCATATGGTGAATAGAAATAATACTCATACTGGGATGTCATTCACCATAACTGAAAACCATATGAATATAAACACCCATGGAGATCAGAAATTACTAGATGAACCAAATTCATTGTGGATCTAGGATGAAAGGAACAAGGTTCGGTAGTTTGGAGGCAACACACCAATCCCCACCCATTTATATGGGGATATGGTTCTTTGTAACTGAAAACCATATGATTATAGACATTTATAGAGACAAGAACCTATCAGACGAACCAGATTCATTGTGAATCTCGAATGAAATGAATCCATCATAATTTCATATTAGGATGAAATGAATCTATCTAGGAAAAAATTATTTTAGATTCATAAGGGACCTGATCCACTAAATAAGTTCTACATTAAGATAAGTAATTTTAACCATTTTGGGAGAAATTATTGTTTAGAATCATTCTATCGCATATAATTTGGATCATTCAATAAAAAAATCGATGCATCATTAAAAAAAAGTAATTTTTTTCATTCAAACCAGTAAAAAATAATGGCTAGCCCACCATAATTAATAATGAACCCTTTTTTTTGTTCAAAATTTTCAACCAAATTTGAATTTCAATAATGGATGATGCATGTGTTGACATTTTATTAGCTGATTCAAGACATATTTGGTAAGATGGTTCTGGCCAATAATTTTTTTTTCTGTTTGGGATGAAATAAGGTAAATGGTTTGTCTCGCTGTATGGGGAGGTATCATCCATTGCCGTCTAACATAAATGCTTAACAACAGGGTTTTCAAAAGGATTGTTTTTTATTATTTATTCAGTTTCCAACTTTTTGTTAGTTAAAGCCCCAGGTCTTCTAATATTCTGGAATGCCGCCAATGAGAAGGTTGCTATATATTGAGCTATTAAACTACACTAATATTCGAGGATTAGAGTTACACGTGACTTAGGTGCAAGCGTACTGTTTCAAGTGAGGTCATTGCCAATTATTAATTTGCTACCATTATTTAATGCCAATCACAGGCATATGTTGGATAAAAATTAGAAAAGAGACCAGAATTGTTATTCTAGTCTAAATTATAATTTTTGTATCGATAATATTCCATCATATTAAATCCAGCCAGAAATGTATGCAGTATAGATTAGTGCTTGTCACGTTGCTGTTATCAAAGCTAGAAAGGCAAAGGTAAGCTAGTTCCATTGCTTATAATGCCGAGGTGGTGTTGTATCAAATAATAGATAAATAAATAACCCCACGATGCTGCACTTGTTTTACTCTCGACTCGATCCAACCTGCTAATTAATCTATTTTTACCATCCACCATCCGGTTAATAGTGCAGCTTAGTACGTTCATGCCGTTTTCCACGTGATCACCGTCCGAACGGCTTTCCCAGCTCTCAAAGCCATGCACGTTTGATCGATGGCAGGGATCGATATCATTTATCATCATTTTACGTGCCTCGGCGTGAAACCCATGCGGCGAGTGGGCCCCACACGGTAAGCTCGAGCGAGACTTGGGGCCGCGAGTTCCAAAAGTCGCAACCGTCCAAGGAAGGAACTGTTGGATCTTGATCCAGGCGACCGGTTGGTCTCGGTCTCACGGAATTCCAATCGTAAATTAATGCCCACCTCTCAGTAGTCCCCGCACGATAATTGTAGTACCTCACACTCACTTCTGGACCCACGTTACCACGCCAGTGAGAGGGCGTGGAGCATGGTCACTTGTTTGTATTTTTTTTTTTAATGTATTAAATTTGCTGAGAGTATGAAAAATATTAAGGTATGGTTGATATCATCAAATATTATTTTAAATTTGAAAGCGTTATTGATAAATTATTTTACATTGTATACAGGATTGAGTGACATAGAATTATTATTTGAAAAGAGTTAGAAGGAACTAGCAGAGATGTTAAAGGAATGGATTTGGCATGATTAGTTAAAAAAACTTAAATTCAAAATTTACTATCACTTATTGAAATTAAAATCAAAATTGAATGATTTTTAAAATATAAAATTATAATCATCACTAAAAAGATCTTGAAATCAAAACCCACAAATCAAAAATTTAAAAATTATTTAATTTTTTTAATTCATTTAAAAAAAATTATATATAAATATCTAAATTAAAGATATCATTTTTTTTATAATTCATACCAGCTCAACTAATAAATAAATCAAGAAAATAAGATAATTCAATAAACTTAATAATTCTAAAATAATGGTATAATTATCTTACAAGCATAATAATCTAAGTTACAATATATCAAAGAAAACATATCCAATAAACACAATAACCGGAAAGAAGCACCATAGGATAGAAAAAAACAGCCTTCCTTGTCTCTATGGTTTGTCTATTTAGTTATTTATCCATTAATAGTCTATGAATAATCCAACTTGAATGAGATGGAGGGCTAGGATATATGCTAAATATCAAGGATGCTAAAAGATATAAGGTATATTCAATTTTGGATTTGGTGTTGAGTTTAGTTTTGGGTTGGTTTCAGATCAAAGAATTCACCAAAATTGAAACCAAAGGGATTATGATTTTTAAAACCATCATTGAGATCATCCTCATTTAATTTTGAATGCTCTATTTGGTTTGAAAATAGATAAATATTTGGATATCCATTTTCATTGACATCTCTAGATGCTACGACTTTTAGAAGTTTTACCACCTGCAAGAATTAATTGTATTAATTGAATGAATCTATTTAAAAATAGATATTGTAGAATTGTTAATTCATTATTATCATTCATCACTATCATATATATATATATATATATATATATATATATATATATATGTTGAAAGAAATAAACAATCGATCAGTATTTTGAATCTAATAGTTATTGGTTTGGTTGATCCAGATACTTGCTGTTGGGGGATGTTTAACCACCACCCAACTCACCAGCCTATGATCGGTAGACCACCGATCTTCAACGGACATCCACTGATATAACGATAGAAATATCGATGCATTACCATCCGATGGGCGTGCAGTCCGATAGATCGACTAACTATCGATCAGAAATCATTTGGACGACTGTCAATCATCCCTCCAATCATTACTCGATCTCAACTCCTCCGATCGATCAATCATTGATCGGTAGAAAGTCAGTCGATCGATGATGCATCGATACAGAATCAGCCAACCGATGATCGATCGGTACAACATCAGTCGACTGATGATCCATCGACACAAAATAAGCCAATCGATCGATGATCGATCGGCCCCAAATCATATGACTAATCGATGGAAGCTCTCCAAATAACCTATCCGACTTTCGATCGATCCTACAAAGCCATCTCCGAAAAGAGCGGACGATGGTGATTAGTGGATAGTTTTAATTACTTACCCATGATCATACTATACCTAAAAAAAAGAACCACGTACTCAGCGATTATCACTCCAACACCTATAAAAGGAAGATAACCTAATTAATTTAGTATGACTCATCTAATATTTTTAGAGCAATCTCTATCAGTTTGCTCTCAAATTTCTATTCGACCAGTCCATCCTACTAACTTAAGCATTAGAAGATCCCCGTTGGAGCTAACTCTGGTCACCACGAACTTATCTTTGTAGATTTTTCGATGTTCATTCATAGGTGCAGGTGGATTGGCTGCAACAAATTGATGCACCGGGTAGAGAAATATCGAAAATGATTAGTAAATCTTTATCATCTATTACGACGGCAAAAATGCGCGCTCGCAACTCGCTCAGCTCCATCGAACAGTCATCCCAACAAGAAGTACTTTTCCTTCACCGCCATCAGTGACAGAACCGGTCTCTTCGCATTCGATCGTCACGATGGATGCACAAGCCCAGCAACTAGCTACACTAACGTAGCAGGTCCGGATGTTAACAAAGGCTGTACACAGCCTCCAGCAATAGCCATGCATGGTGGCTAAAGGATCGACAGCATAGGCGGTGCCATCCAGATACAGCCATCGTGTATCAAGGCGCTCCATCTCTTCTTCACTGGAGCGACCATCTCGATGCTCTCGTCGAGCGAAAACTCCATCTCCCCACCATTCGTGAGGGACCATCCGTCGATCACGATGCTCTATTTTTTCATCTTCTCGTCGAGACCAGCATAAGGAAAAAGCTCCTTGGGATTCAACCACTTCCTCCTCAACCAGCTCCTCAGGAGGATCAACCTCGGGGACACCTCGTCAGCATCGATTAGATACTTACGAGCGAAAGCTCAAAAAAATCAACCATCGACTGGCCTGGATCCAGGAGGATGCGAAAGAGGGGTCCTTCGAGGGACTCCACATCCAGACTGCTCTTCCTTTCTCCTCGCATATCCTGAATGAACCAATTCCATCATGGTTCAAGATACTGCAAGTAGAGCCATATGACGGCTCTACCGATCCAGTCGATCATCTTCAGAGCTACAAGACTCTCATGATGATCCAGGAGGCAAATGATACCCTCATGTGTATCGGCTTTCTAGCCATCTTTTGGAAAGCTGCTCGAGCCTGGTATTTCAGGCTCTGATGCCCCAGTGTCGACTCTTTCGAGCAACTCGAAGACTCCTTCGTGGCTCATTTCAGCACTAGAAGGAGGATGATACAAACTTCCAACACCCTTTTCTCGATCAAAGAGAGAGAGAGAGAGAGAGAGAGAGAGAGAGAGAGAGAGAGAGAGAAACCCTTTGGACTTTCGTGGCACGTTTTAACACCGCCACACTTAAGGTCCAAAATCTCAGCGAGGATGTGGCCATTTCGATTATGAAGCAAGATCTACGGGACTCCCAGTTCACTTATTCGCTGGACAAGAACCACCCTGGGACCTATGCTATGCTCTTGGAGCGTGCGGATAAATATATTCGCATAGAAGAAGGCGCTTCTAGCTAACGCCAATTAAATAAAAAAAGTTAGAAGAAGAAGAAGCAATGAAAGAATGACATTCCTATGGAACCAAACCAGCCCACTCCAAATAGAGAAATGATCTTCTCCCAACTGAATCCGGTACTAACCAATGTGAAAAATCGGTATGATACCTATACTCCCCTCTCCACTCCGCGTATGCAGATCTTGATGGAGATTGAGGGGGAGAATTACCTTCGCCAACCCCCATCAATGAAAAATTGAGAAAAAGATAAAAAAAAGTACTATCGATTCCATCGCAACTATGGTTACGACACCAAACAGTGCTTCCAGCTAAAAGATGAGATCAAGGCTCTCATCTGATTGAAATTTCTTGCCAAGTACCGACTCGATCACCCAACTCAATCTCATGCCGATCAACCATCAGTGCCGGAGGAAGTTCATCAAAACCAACCAACGGCTGGAGTGATCAATATGATTTCTGGATGATCAAGAGTCAGAAGGGCAACATCCGAAGAAGAATCGACCAAGAAGCGATAATTTGATGAACCCATTTTTTTTTTAGATGATGATGTAAGGGGAATTCAAATTTTCCATGATGATGTTGTCATCATCTTGACGACGATAGCAAACTATGATGTAAAAAGAGTCCTCATAGATAATAGAAGTTCAACTAATGTTTTATTTTACTTGACTTTCTTCTGAATGAAATTATCGATAGAATGATTCCAAAAAGTCTCCATCCCTTTAGTCGGATTTACTGGAGACATCATTGATATTGAGGAAAAGATAGATCTTTCATTAACTGCAGGGTCAAAATCTCGACAAAGCACTATCATCTTGACTTTCATGGTCGTTAGAGCCCCTTCGGCATACAATGCTATACTCGAAAGATTGAAACTCAATGCCCTCAAGGAGATAGTATCGACATACCATTTATTAGTTCGATTTTTGACTAAAGTTGGAGCCGGAGTGATGTGAGTGAAGAAAAATCCTGATTTTCTTAAATTAGGTTCATTCAGATCTAATCGGATCAAGAGATATATTTCAAAAAAAATTTTCTTTGATCTAGATCAGATCTGAGATGTTTCAGATCTGATCTTTATTATTTTATAATTAAAATAAATTTAAATAAATTAAATCAAATTTAATTTACCTTGACGTAGGATAATCCTATTACCCATTGATGATCCTATAAGTAGTGGAAGGTTCTGGATCTAGCCACGCAAGTGCCTGACCTCTACCAATATCCACTTGGACTAGATCTGAAGATCCTCTTCTTCTCTATCACGTCTCCAAAAATTAGATCTAGATCTAATTTGGAGGATCTTCAAAATATCTTTCGAAGATCAACAGTTGTCCTTTGCAGTAGCACAGCCTTCTAGCTTTCTATCGCCTTTCTCTCGCCTAGATTGCACCAACTGAGATCCCAAACTACTTTGGGCGTGGAGAGGAGCGGGAGAAGATGGGCTTGGCATGGAGGAGGAGAGAGGCAACCTTGGGGCGTGGAGAATTTTTCCATTGCTCTTTGAGTTGGGCGCAGAATCTTATTTATAAACTATGCATGATCCAACTCCTCTTCTTCCCAACCAATCACAACCCTTTGTGAAATCAGATCTAAATCTGATTGATGAAAATAGAGTCCCTTGGATTCTTCCTTAGATGGCACCTAAGATCAGTCAAACTTGGTTCTTAGGAGGAGTCTAATTGGAATCCAAAAAGAAGATGGAGTCCCTGTCCAATAGGGACTCCTGGGCGCCTCCAGCTTGGGCACACGCCAAGGGTGGCATGCATCCTCCTCCTTGCTAGGTTCTGGCAGGGGGACAAGCCCCCACCAGCTCTCCAATAGGTGCGTGATACGTGGACAAGAAGTCAAAGTATCAATGGTCAACATTTGACCAGTCAAAGGTCAACTTTTGACCAAAGTCAAAGGACGAGAAATGGCAGGTGACCAAAAATGGCAGGTATTGTCTTACAAAATAAGACAACCCTTTTTCTGACTTGGACAAGGCTCCAGTCAGACCAAGTGAAGGCCTCTGATCGAGCACAAACTCCTTTGGCTCAGTCAGGACAACTTATTTATGATAGTAAAAGAAGAACGTTAGGTTCAATCGAGTGCTAGCACGATTTTCTTGAACCTAATTGAATCTCATTCAGATCAATTGAACTAGATCAGTTCAATTGATGATCACCAGATTCAAACCCTTGTTTGTGTGACCCAGTTAGGTTCAGTTCTGTATGGTAATGGGATATGTCATGATCTCTATCATCGACATCATCGAAACTCCTTTCGATGGATCAGAACTCTTCTGATTCGAACAGCTAGAATGATCGATCATCTAAATCATTCTAATTGCTCCCAAAATCCACCAGTGACACCTAGCAGTATATGGTGGCAACCCATCAGAGCTGAATGCGAACCTCTTGGTGCAGCTACCTGTGTGATTAAGTTCTTCTATCTTGAGCCCCGATCAGATTAGGGTTAAGGTGAACTCGTCAAACCCTAGTCTCTGTCATATGATGTAATCATTCGATTCAAGTCCAATGTGAAAATCTAAATAGAAACTCTTTCTATTATTTCACTCTGCCATGGCCATGGGCTTCTGGACTTGATTCTCATGATCATCATAGGGCTGCTCCTCTACCACCGAGGTAGATAGATTCCATCTTGATGCAATCCAGTTCCTACAATGAACATGCTATAGCCAACATACACCTCAGGGATTCCATATGGCTAGGAGACCGAGTAATGGTGTAGTCAAACTATAACACCCTCAAGGTGAACTGCCGATGCACCTCAGGTCAAAGAACCAGACACACTACTGCAGCATCGAGTCAGTCATTGACGAGAAGGTAGACTTCCTAATGACTACTCGAGGTGGTCACGCTCAGTGCCCTCGTTCTCTAACGAGTACCTGTACTCTCGCTCCGGTGTCTCCACACCGTAGACTCAAGACTCATCTACTAAAGAGAAGCGATTGTACACCAACCTTTCGGATCAATCACCATCCTCGTGATGATCCTATGGTCGGGAGCATTTTATGAGTTAATAATGATTATTCATGTCTTAAATTTTCAACTCTTGAAAATATGAATTATCATTACCATTAACTCAAAGGATGTATCACAGACACTAAATACACATATGTGATAGAAAATAACCCATTTTATTGATTTTTAGTCAAAATTATAATTTTGCCCCTAGAAGTGTATTACAAGTGTCAGCCAATTCTGGCTTCTAGGGCACATATATCTAACAATCTCCCACTTGTCCTAAAGCCAATTGGCTACAAGTCTAAGTCCCATCTTCTCAAGGTGGGCTTCGATCTTCTGCTGGCCCAACGGCTTTGTAAGTGGGTCTGCCACATTATCTCTATGGAGTCGACTCTCTTGACCTCGACGTAACCCTTCTCGAGGTAATCACGGATGAGGTGGTATCGCCGCTCAATATGCTTGGATTTCTGGTGAGACCTCGGCTCCTTAGCAAGGGCTATGGCGCCATTGTTGTCGCAGTATAGAGGAATGGCATCTGATGGCATTACTCCAATTTCTGCAGCAAACTTCTTGTACCAGAATGCTTCCTTCGCAGCCTCTGATGCAGCGATATATTCTGCTTCCATGGTGGAATCTGCTATCACAGTTTGCTTGGAACTCTTCCAGCTGACAGCACCACCATTGCACACAAACAGACTCCAGATGTCGACTTTCGATCATCTATATCGGACATGAAATCCGAGTCTGTGTATCCCTGGACTTGGAGTTCTCCGTTACCAAAGACCAACATCATATCCTTAGTTCTTCTCAAGTACTTAAGGATACATTTCACAGAAGTCCAGTGTTCTTCACCTGGATTTGACTGATATCTGCTTGTGACACTCACAGCATGGGCTATATCAGGTCGTGTACATAGCATGGCATACATGAGGCTCCCTATTGCAGAAGCATAAGGGATCTTGCTCATGCGTTCTATTTCCTCAGGTGTGCTAGGGCACATCTTCTTGGAAAGATGAATACCATGTCTGAAGGGTATTAATCCCCTCTTAGAGTTTTCCATACTAAACCTCTTTAGTACTTCCTCTATGTACATCTTCTGTGAAAGTCCTAGCATCCTATTCGGTCTATCCCTATAGACCTTAATTCCTAGAATAAAGGATGCTTCACCTAGGTCTTTCATGGAGAATTCCTTGGACAACCATATTTTGACTGTTGTCAACATGGGAATATCATTCCCAATAAGGAGGATGTCATCCACGTACAATACGAGGAAGACAACAGCGCTCCCACTGACCTTTTTGAAGACACACGGTTTTTCTTCATTTTTGATGAAACCAAACTTTTTGATCACATCATTGAAACGAGTGTTCCAGCTCCGAGATGCTTGCTTAAGTCCATATATGGACCTTTGCAGCTTGCAAACCTTGTGATCAGTATCACTGGATGTGAAACCTAGCGGCTGTTCCATATAGATATCTTCCTCAAGATATCCATTTAAGAATGCCGTTTTCACGTCCATTTGCCATATTTCATAATCGAAATAGGCTGCAATGGCAAGCAATGTGCGGATGGATTTTAGCATAGCCACTGGGAAAAGGTATCCTGATAGTCAATGCCTTCGCGTTGACTATAACCTTTTGCCACTAGTCTAGCCTTGAATGTCTCCACATTTCCATCTGCACCAATCTTTCTCTTGAAGATCCATTTACACCCAATAGGTACTATACCTTCTGGTGGATCTACCAAGGTCCAGACTTGGTTTGAGTGCATCGAGTCAATTTCTGACTGCATTGCCTCTAGCCATTTCTCGGAGTCGATATCTGATATCGCCTCGTTGTAGGTTTTGGGATCATCACCATGAGCACCATTACCTACGAGGAACATTTCTCTACTTCCTCTGAAATAATACCTAAGTATCTTTCAGGGGGACGGAAAACTCTTTCCGATCTACGAGGTGGAGGAGGTAGTGTTCTTATTGGCTCAACCTGATTTGGTTCCAATTGGTCCTTAGCTCGTTGTACTTGTGAGACTTTCTCATCAAGCTTAATCTGCTTTCCAATGCCGCTATCTTGAATAAACTATTTTTCAAGAAAGATGGCATGTCGACTCACAATCACATTGTGGTCTTCTGGAATGTAGAAATAGTATCCTAATGACTCTTTAGGATATCCTATGAATCGAGCTCTGAAGGACCTAAACTCTAACTTGTCCGCTTGTTGTCTTTTGACATGAGCCGGACAACCCCAAATTCTGAGATGACTCAGACTTGGTTTCTTACCGTGCCATATCTCATACGGTGTGGTAGGAACGGATTTTAGAGGGAACCCTATTCAGTAGATAAATTGAAGTTAACAATGAATGTCCCCAAAGAAAATCAGGAAGGTCTGTGAAGCTCATCATGGATCGAACCATATCCAATAGAGTCCTGATTTCTCCGTTCTGAAACCCCGTTGAGTTGAGGTGTTCCTGGTGGAGTCCATTGAGAGACTATGCCATTTTCCTTGAGATAGTCTAGGAATTTCCGGCTAAGGTATTCACCTCCTCGATCTGATCGAAGAACCTTAATGGGTTTTTTTCAGTTTATTTTTCTACTTCATGTCTGAATTCTTTGAACTTTTCAAAAGCTTCAGACTTGTGTCTCATAAGATACACATACCCATACCTAGACAGATCATCGGTAAAGGATAATGAAGTAGACAAAATTGCCTCTAGCCGGCACATCAAATGGGCCGCACACATCAGTATGTACTAGGGCAAGGAGATCTGTGGCCCTTTCCCCATGTCCAACAAAAGGGAGTTTAGTCATTTTGCCTTGAAGACAAGATTCACAAGTTGGATATGACTCGAAAGTCAATGGACTCAATAGCCCATTTTTCTCCAATTTGTTGATCCTATCTTCTGCTATATGACCTAATCTCAGGTGCCATAGATATCTATCGTTTGGACTATCCCTAGGTCGTTTGGCATTCACGTTTTGCTCGATAGTTAGAATAGGTACATCAATATGTAGCTGATAAAGACCATTAATAAGGAAACCATTTGCAATTTTATTTCTTTCATAAAGAATGTTACAATGGTCCTTAAAGAAGGTAATCACATAGCCTTCTTAGTGCTAAGCATGAAACAGAAATCAAATTCCTGCTAGCTGTAGGCACATAATAACAGTCTTTCAAAACTAAGTCTAAACCAGATGGTAATCGAAGAGGGTATGTTTCCACGGCTACTGCAGCAACTCTTGCTCCATTACCGATATGCGTAGGATCATGTCTCCATCCCTCAGCCTCCTGCTATCCTCAAGACCCTGCATGAAGTGCACAGATGAGCACTAGAACCAGAGTCAAGCACCCAACTGGATGCAGAAGAAACCGTAAGGTTAGACTCAATAACGAGCATACCTCCAGAAGGACCTTCCTTCTTGTTCTTCAGGGTGGCCAGGTAAGTAGGGCAGTTCCGCTTCCAATGGCCGTCGCTGTTGCAATGGAAACACTTTCCTTTGACATCGGCCTTTCTTCTTCGGCTCTGCCTTCTTCTTCTTTGATCCTTCCACCTTTTGCTTTTTCACAGACTTCTTTTTCTTTTCCATAAGACTTTCTTTTGGAAGAAGTCCGTTCCATAGCAAGAACTGAGCCTTTAGAACCTTTCATAGAAAGCTCAGCGGTAACCAGCATATTCATTAATTCGGCCAAGGAAATTTTGAAGTTTATGCATGTGGTAATTCATGATGAATTGCCCATATGCATCAGTCAAGGATTGCAGAATAATATCGTTCTGCAGGATCCAAGTCTAACTTCACACCGAGCTTCTCAAGCTCTTCCATGTCCTTGATCATTCATCAGACAGTGATCTTGGACTGACTGCCCATCACGCATCTTAGCCTTAAAAAGTCATTTCGTGACTTGATATTTGGCTGCATGCGACTCTGTTCACCAAACATCTCCTGCAGGTGAGCCAACATTTGGCGAGCAGTCCGATATCTTCATGTTGGCGCTGGAGCTCATCAGACATCGAGCCCAACATGTAATATCTGGCCTTATTATCTTCGTCTATCCATTTTTTCAGAGACGCTCTCTGTTCAGTGGATGGACGGGCTGGTAAGGTGGGAGGGTCCTGGTCCAATACATATGGGTTAACTTCTTGGAATCCAAAATAATTTTGTAGTTCCTGAGCCAATCTTTATAATTGGGTTCAGTCAGTCTATGTGTGTCCAGGATACGTGCCTAATGGGTTGGACGCAGACATTTTCCTATAGAGAGTCAAAGATTCTAGTTAGATACTGTAATTATGACTTGACCAATTTATTTAGAGATTTTATTTTTAAACAAATTAGCTCCACTATTTTCTCGGATCCCTACACTCCCTCTGTAGAGATGCGAAAATCTCCACGATTAATGATTTCTAGTGGGTGGTGCGGTCTCACCAACTGACTCATCACCTCACCTAACAGTTATTGGTGATGGGTTAGCCAATGAGTGAACAACTCTTGTTCAATGATTCTCTAATCATGGTGCACCCAAACTTGGTCTCTAATTCATGAATCTCACCATATCCGAAATATTGATCCACTCCTTAGTTAAGTCAGACCCACCATTTGCATAGACTGGATTCCTAATTGAGTCTCTCACCGTATCCAAGAATATTGAGCCCAACTCATCCTCCAGCCCATAGCATCCAATGCCTAATAGACATGGTTGCATCTTTCCGGTGCAACTGAGCCACTGTATCCAACCGAGAACAATCAACCCCGGGAAGGGCCCGCACATCTACAATGGTGGAAGACCTCAGACTTAATCTTTTCTTAGGAAGAATTGATTCAGGTCTCATTAAACTAGACTTGGTCATAGTCATAACAATTATGACTAACCTAGTGGCATGGGTTAGCTCGGATTATTGACCACCTCAGATCAGAACTGTGTCAACAGATATGGCCAGGTAAGTGAGACCGGTGGAAGGAATATGCCATTAACTCGTACAAGAACGCATTCAGGTCGAGTAGCTTCCAATTAAAAATCAGTCGGTCGTATGTGCCAAACTTACCTTAGACACCAAATTATTGAGTCAGAACCAATTGGGTTAGCCTACAATCCAGACTCTAACCTCTGAGCCTAATTAGGTCTTGCTTGATCGTGACTCGATCTTGACCCAGACTTAATCCTATTAGGCTGGTCAATTTAAGCATTGTTGATCCCATCTAACCAACTCTTGATTCGGTTTGATCAACCGCTTAGACCTAATTGAGCTACCCAAGCCCGAACCCAGTATTATGAATATGTCTTAGATCTAAAATTCTCAATTTTAGACCTAATTAATATTTCATAAATCTTAATTTTTTAATTAAGTAGGGTTCATAAACAAAATATGCACAATAAATCCTAGGGATTTCAGGATCTAGGGTTTTGCAGAAAGTAAGTTTTGGAATTTCTGATTAAGGACGAACGCGCAGCACCCCTACACATCATAAGAACACCCCATCGAATGGGAAGGAGAGGGCCTTTAAATCCTTCTTCATTCTTATGATCGGACGGCCAAGAGGAATGCCTTAATCAGGAACATGTCAATACTACAAAACAGTTTTAGATCTATATCATATATCTCATATACAAATTAGATCTAATCATGGCATATTTTGCATACATCTCATGTATCGAATCATGCATATTTTCAGATCTAAATTATCTCATAATAATCTAAAAAATTAGATTTAAATTGATCTAATCAAAATAAATTCTAATCTAGATAATTATGTAGAACTATTCTACAACTAGTCTAGACATGCATCAATCATATCTCATATGATGTTTAAAATTAAATAATTTTTATTTACTATTTTTTAGATGTTATTATAATAATTATAATATCAAAAAATAGTAAATAAATAGATCTAAAATATGATTTAATCAAATTAAATTAAAAACATGCAAGACTATTCTATAGAACTATTCTATTTTAGAACTAGTCATGCATATTTTCTAATCTTAGATCCAAATCATTTAATTTTAATTTTTTTTGATTTCAGATCTGATCACATCTCATGTGACATCTAAAATTATTTATTTTTTAATTAAAATAAATTTAAAATTAGATCTAAATACTTTAGAACCTTGGCTCTGATACCAGTTGAAGGAAAAATCCTGATTTTCGGACCAGGTTCGTTCAGATCTGATCAGATCAAGAGATATATTTCAAAATTTTTTTTTTAATCTAGATCAGATCTGAGATATTTCAGATCTGATTCTTATATTTTTAATAATTAAAATAAATTTAAATAAATTAAATTAAATTAAATTTAATCCTTGACCTAGGGTAATCCTATTACCCATTGATGATCCTGTATGCAGCGGAAGGTTCTGGATCTAGCCACGCAAGTGCCTGGCCTCTACCGGTATCCACTCAGGCTGGATCTGGAGATCCTCTTCTTCTCTATCATATCTCCAAAAATTAGATCTGGATCTGATCTGGAGGATCTTCAAAACTCCTTTTGAAGATCAGCAGTCGTCCTTTGCAGCAGCGCAGCCTTCTTAGCTTTTGATCGCCTTTCTCTTGATCTGAATCGCACCAACCAAGATCCAAAACTCCTTTTGACATGGAGAGGCAAGGGGAGAAGATGGGCTTGGCATGGAGGAGGAGGGGAGAGGCAGCCTTGGGGCGTGGAAATTTTTCCAATTGCTCTTTGAGTTGGGCGTAGGGTCTTATTTATAGACTATGCTGTGATCCAACTCCTCTTCTTCCCAACCAATCACAACCCTTTGTGAAATCAGATCTAAATCTGATTGGTGGGAATAGAGTCCCCTGGATTCCTCCTTAGAGGGCACCTAAGACCAGTCAAAGTTGGATTCTTAGGAGAACTCTAATTGGAATCCAAAAAGGAGATGGAGTCCTTGTCCAACAAGGACTCCTAGGCGCCTCCAACTTGGGCACACGCCACGCCAAGGGTGGCGTGCGCCCTCCTCCTTGCCAGGTTCTGGCAGGGGGACAAGGCCCCCACCAGCTCTCCAATAGGTGCATGACATGTGGTCAAAAGTCAAAGTGTCAATGGTCAACGTTTGACCAGTCAAAGGTAGACTTTTGACCAAAGTCAAAGAACAAGAAATGGCAGGTGACCAAAAATGGCAGGTAATGTCTTACAAAATAAGACAACCTTTTCTGACTTGGACATCCTCCAAGTCAGACCATATGAAGGCCTCTGATTGAGCACAAACTCCTTTGGCTCAGTCAGGACAACTTATTTATGATAGTAAAAGAAGAACGTTAGGTTCAATCGAGTGCTAGCACGATTTTCTTGAACCTAATTGAATCTCATTCAGATCAATTGAACTAGATCAGTTCAATTGATGATCACCAGATTCAAACCCTTATTTGTGTGACCCAGTTAGGTTCAGTTCTGTATGGTAATGGGATATGTCATGATCTCTATCATCGACATCATCGAAACTCCTTTCGATGGATCAGAACTCTTCTGATTCGAACAGCTAGAATGATCGATCATCTAAATCATTCTAATTGCTCCCAAAATCCACCAGTGACACCTAGCAGTATATGGTGGCAACCCATCAGAGCTGAATGCGAACCTCTTGGTGCAGCTACCTGTGTGATTAAGTTCTTCTATCTTGAGCCCCGATCAGATTAGGGTTAAGGTGAACTCGTCAAACCCTAGTCTCTGTCATATGATGTAATCATTCGATTCGAGTCCAATGTGAAAATCTAAATAGAAACTCTTTCTATTATTTCACTCTGCCATGGCCATGGGCTTCTGGACTTGATTCTCATGATCATCATAGGGCTGCTCCTCTACCACCGAGGTAGATAGATTCCATCTTGATGCAATCCAGTTCCTACAATGAACATGCTATAGCCAACATACACCTCAGGTTCCATATGGCTAGGAGACCGAGTAATGGTGTAGTCAAACTATAACACCCTCAAGGTGAACTGTCGATGCACCTCAGGTCAAAGAACCAGACACACTACTGCAGCATCGAGTCAGTCATTGACGAGAAGGTAGACTTCCTAATGACTACTCGAGGTGGTCACGCTCAGTGCCCTCATTCTCTAACGAGTACCTGTACTCTTGCTCCGGTGTCTCCACACCATAGACTCAAGACTCATCTACTAAAGAAAAGCGATTGTACAGCAATTTTTTGGATCAATCACCATCCTCGTGATGATCCTATGGTCGGAAGCATTTTATGAGTTAATAATGATTATTAATGTCTTAAATTTTCAACTCTTGAAAGTATGAATTATCATTATCATTAACTCAAAGGATATATCACAGATACTAAATAGACATATGTGATAGAAAATAATTCATTTTATTGATTTTAGTCAAAATTATAATTTTGCCCTTAGAAGTGTATTACAAATGTCAATCAATTCTGGCTTCTAGGGCACATATATTTAACAGTGAGATGACTAACAAATCGCTCAATATTGCCTTGCAATCACTACGAAGGAGAATAAATCAGAAGATTCTTCACCGCTAGATCACCGGAAAGATGAAAATTGAGATGAGCCGACTGAGCAGTTGGTCTCCATCCCGTTGTAAGAGAACGATCTGACTAAAATTGTTCAAATTAGATCGCACCTTCAGATGATGGAGCGTGAATAGCTGATTTGGTTGCTAAGAGCCAACGTCGATGTATTTGCTTGGTCGACAACTGACATGCCAGGCATATCTCCAAAAATAATTACTCATCGATTGAATGTCAATTCGAACATCAAGTCGGTGAGACAGAAAAAGTGATCATTCGCTCTCAAGCGACAAAAGGTCATCGATGAAGAGATGGACAAACTCCTCACAGTAGGCTTCATCGGAGAAGCCCATTATCCTAATTGACTTGCAAACATCGTTATAGTGAGAAAAGCCAATGGAAAATGGCGCATCTATATTGATTATACCAACTTGAATGAAGCTTGCCTGAAGGATAGTTTTCCTCTTCCAAAAATAGATCAACTTGTCAACGCGATCTTGGGACATCGACTCCTAAGATTTATGGATGCTTTTGCGGGCTATAACTAGATTCGAATGGCACCGGAAGATGAAGAGCACACTACCTTTATCATTGATAAAGGGATCCATTATTATAAAGTCATGCCATTTGGACTCAAAAATGCACGAGCAACCTACCAACGGTTGGTGAACAAGATTTTCAAGCTGCAGATTGGGCGAAATATGGAAGTATATGTCGACGATATGCTGGTAAAAAGCATCCAAAGTCAGAACCATGTTTGAGACTTAGAAGAAGCTTTTGACACACTCTGATGACATCAGATGAAGCTAAATCCGACCAAATATGCCTTCGGAGTGGTGGCTAGAAAGTTTCTTAGTTTTCTTATTTCACATCGAGGAATCGAAGTAAATTTTGAGAAAATAAAAGCAATCATTGACATGAAGCATCCAACCTCAAAAAAGGAGGTGCAATAGCTCAATGAAAGAATCGCTGCACTTAGTCAATTTATCTCCAAGTCTACTAAAAGGTATTTTTCTTTCTTCAAAACTCTGCAACAGACTAAAGATTTCTCACAAACTAATGAATATCAATGATTCTTCGAAGAGCTGAAGAAATACTTGATGACTCCTCCATTGCTCGTAAAGCCGATGGAAGGAGAACCTCTATATTTATACCTGGCCACATCCAATGAAGCTGTTAGTTTGGTTCTGGTTAGAGAGGATGAAAGTCGGGTATAGCACCCCATCTATTATGCAAGCATGATCCTTCATAATGCCGAAACTCGATATTCAAAGGCAGAGAAAATGATCTATGCCTTACTCATTTCGACGCAATGGCTTCGGCCCTACTTTCAAGCCCATACAATTCATGTCTTAACCGACCAACGTCTGAAGTCAATCCTACATCGACCAGATATCTCAGGCAGAATGGCGAAATGGATGATAAAGCTTAGTGAATTCGACATCCAATATCACCCTCGCCCGTCGATGAAAGCTCAGGTTCTGGCCGATTTTATTATTAAATGTACCATCTTGAATGACAAGCCCGATCAAGAGAAAACAACTCGCAAGTCGATGGAAAACATCCTTGAAATTGATCATAAATTGGCTTGGGTATTACACGTCGATGGGGTGTCAAATGCTCTTGAAAGTGGTGCAGGACTCATCTTAGTAAATGCCGATGGAATAGTCATCGAGTATACTCTCCGACTTAATTTCAAAGCTTCCAACAATCAAGCTGAGTACGAAGTTCTTCTAGCTGACTTAAAAATCATCTGGGAGCTCAGTGTTAGAGAACTGAAAACATTCACCGACTCTCAACTCATCATGGGATAAGTCAAAGGTGACTTCGAAGCTCACGATCCAACAATGCAAAAATACTTGGAGAAGGTGAAAAACCAAACTTCTACCTTCAAATACTTTGACGTCTCATATATCCCTAGAGCAAAGAATGCTTGAGCCGACGTACTCTCCCAACTCACCATCACCACTTCCAACAAACTTGGCCGAACCTACATTGAATACCTCGACGTGCCAAGCATCGAAAGAATGGAAGAAGTATTGCAGATCAACAACAAATTGAGTTGGCTAGATCCAATTATCAAATATCTGATCGAAGAAATCTTGTCCGATGATCCATCACAAGCGAAGCACTTAAGATGGATCGCTTCACAATACGTCATGATGGATGGATGACTCTACAAGTGGTCTTTCTCCCTTCCGCTATTAAGGTGCCTAAGACCTTCCGATGCCGACTACACACTTCGAGAAGTCTATGAAAAAATCTATGGAAACCACTTGGGGGACAAGTTCCTCGCCTATAAGATCTTTCGACAAGGATATTATTGGCCAACAATGTAGAAGAACGCGATCGAGTCTGTCCAAAGACGTGAGCCATGCCAAAGGTACGCAAATATCTAATGCTAGTCGGCGACGCAACTGACATCGATCATAGCAGCATGATCGTTTGCATAATGGGGGATCGACATACTTGATCCTTTTCTTCTGACATCTAGGCAAAGAAAATTTTTGGTCGTTGCCATCAATTATTTCACAAAATAGATGAAAGCTAAACCTTTAGCACAAATTATAAAAAATAAAATGGAGGATTTTATTCAAAAATCTATCATCTATAGATTCGAACTCTTGCATACAATCATAACCGATAATAATCCATAGTTTGACAATCAAAATTTTAAAGACTTTTGCGCGACGTATCATATCGTACACAAGCTAACGTCCGTCGGCCATCCACAATCAAATGGGGAAGCAGAAGATACGAATCAAACAATCCTCCATGGTTTGAAAATCCGGCTCAACGAGGGCAAAGACCTCTAGGTAGAAAAATTACCATCGGTGCTGTGGGCTTACCGAACCACTCCTCGAGTTCCAAAGGGCGAATCTCTCTTTAACCTATCTTACGGGATGGAAGCAATGATACCCGTTGAAGTTGGACTACCATCAATGAGAGTGAAAAAGTATGATAAGTCAAGTAATTTGGATCATCAGAGGACTGATCTAGATCTATTATCTGAAGTTCGACAATAGGCACAACTCAGAATGGCTACTTACCAACAGCGAGTTACAAGATACTACAATAGAAGGGTTAAACCAAAAGAGATTAGCCCGGAAGACTTAGTCCTATGGAAGGTAAAAGTATCCAAGCTGCTAGACCAAGGGAATCTCTTTCCAAACTAGGAAAGGCCCTACCGAGTGACGAAAATTCTTCGACCTGGAGCATATCGACTTGAAACACTTAATGGAATTGAAGTCCCCCAAATGTGAAATACTGCTAATCTTAAAGTGTACTATCAATGAAATCAGCTCCATATACTTTGGTTAAATATAAAAAATAAAATTTTGTAAAGTCTTTCGTAAAGATGTTTCTTCCATACACAACGATCGGTTAACTTACGAATCAGTCGGTCAAAAATCGGACAAGTCGATCGAATGAAAACTGACACAAACTCAAAAATAATGAAAGAGAATCCGACCGACCAACTGTCGGTTAAATATTGTAGCCAATGAATTGTCAGCATATTTCATTCGGTGGAATCCTACAACCGACGGATGAAGGATGATCGACAATCGACAGTTCAGCCACCTTTGGTTGGATATCTCAAATTGTCGGTAGCTTTCTATAATAGAACTACCGACTGGTCGACTAGCAAATAATGTTGAGGCATAACCTCATTATAAATGATAAATGAAGAAAAGCATCACACTTTTGGTGGTGGACTAGTTGGTTCGCCCCGACTAGAAAAGAACGCAACCCTTGTCAATTTGGCCATAACCGAATCGAAGGACGTTTGGCTTGCACCCGACCATCATGAAAATCGATCAAGTATTGGATGGTAAAAAATTGACCAAAAAGTCGATTAGAAATTGATCCATGGTCGGCTTAAATCCGATCATCAAATATCTTAATGATTCGATTACTTATCAGTTGGTAAAAAACTGACTAATAGTCGGTTAAAAATCAACTTAGGGTTGGCTTGTCCCCGAACTATAAATACCCTAACAAATGACTAAGTGTTAGCAAACAATCTGATTCAAAGTCAGTTTAAAAGCTAGTTAAAAGTTGGATGGATGGTCAACAATCGATCGACCAAAGCATTTGCAGTCATGGCATAAAGCAAAGTTACATAATGAGAAACAAGTACAAATAAAATTTTTCATTACTGAAAAAAAAGTTTACAAATGGACCTTTGGTCCTTACAAAATTTGAAATAAAAGTACAAAATCTACTCGACAACCAGTTGCTCTGAGGGTTGATCGGGAATGGCTTCAGTTTTGATCGTCGGTATAGCATTTGTCGACAAAATGACTTTAATCGAAGCAGCTCCCTTATTCTTTGATGGGACTTTAGCAGCCAACTGAGAAGCCAAACCCATCGGGGTAGAGAAATCTGAGATACCTTTGGCTGGAGCCACACGAACTGCAGAAATAGCCGGCTCGATTGAAGCAAGAATGGTGACGAAAGCACCATCGTTCGCCAGGCCCGCGGCTGATCTGTCATCTCCTCCCTCCTTTTCTTCAACACCGTCTCCTCTCTCTTTTTCTTCTTCAGCACCAAGGACGACGACGTTGCTGAGATCAAGATCAGAAAAAAGCTATTGGACAGCATCCCGACCATCGCCGAACTCGATCCAATAAGAAGCTTCACTTCCTTAAAGGATCAGGATCTTCAAGTTGGATGAGGTCTTGAATTCCTCAACGCCCAGCTCTTTCACCCGACTGAGATCCTGTCACAAAACCTGGATCTTTGCCTTGGCCGAAGATACCTCCACTTCAGCAGACTGTCATTTCTAACGACAATTCTCCACCTCCTTAGCCCAGCTATCACGGTCCTTCTTCATCTTGGTCACCGTGCATTTTTTCTTCTAGTGCGACTCCTCTTGGCCTTCACCTCCACCTAAGCCGATTTAAGGTCAGACTGAACCGACTCAAGTTCGGCTCTTACTGACCCAAGTTCGACTCTAAGGCAGGAGACTTTCTCGAACAAATTATTTTCTCGAACAGCAGCTTCTTTCTCCTGCTCCTCTAATTGATGGATCATCGCATTTCGTTCGGTGTTTACGACCGACATAGAGTCAGAACATGCACACCGAAGATCGGCCATTCTATGACAGGCCGACTCAAGTTTGGCCATGTCACGAGCCCACTATTCACAAAATATGAATCAAGTTAGCAAAAAAATAGAAAAAGAGAAAAAAAAAGATAGTGGGAGGTTATCAGATTATCCTGATGAAGGTCGGGTAGAATGATCCGAACAAGTCAGCCAGGGTTTGACTCCTCCTCGACTCTCAGTCATTCGGAAGGAGAATAGCATGAACCAAACTCCTCGCCAATTGGGGGTCCGAAAAAGCCAAACCACCTTCGGAGATCCGAACATCGACTCGTTCGAAGTCCGTATATTCACTCCTAGCTGGCATCGAGAAAACTGGTGCCTTCCCTTTCTTTTTAGTAGACGATTGTCCTGAAGGCACCGACATCCACTCAAGCGTGGATGGAGATGGTTAACGCCCCCGATGAACCATAGTTGGTCGTGGAGCAGACGCAGCAATAGTCGACTGAGATCCTAACACGGGAGTGACAGCCAGTATGTCGATGATGATGACATCTTCCTTCGACTGTATGATAGTTGGAGGGGCTTTAGAAGACACTGCCGCCATTGGAGCATGAAGGGCGACAACAGGGGCACCAATGGCTCCAAAAGGTGCCGTTGGGGGTGCATCAGCAAAAGCAGGGGCAGCTGAAGGATCAGCTACTCGACTTTTCTTTAGCACGCGTGATGAGCTAGCACCGGGTGCCACCCTCTTTCGAGTCACGAACTGGCGAACTTCATCCTCGGAGATCCCAAGAGGAAGGCGCATCCTTACAAAATTGAATAACAAGGTCAGATCAATATCGAAAACCAATTGACCAGGAGAAAAGACAAAATTACAGACACTACATGTACCTATGGATGGTGTCGGACCAAGTTTGGCTTCATACAGAGCCTCTTCAGTAATCAGCTCTTTGTACGGGGGAACCCTCATATCCCTCAGCCGAAGGAAATCCTCTCGATCGGTCGGATCCACTCGACCATTCTCATTCGAAAGGATATTTGGCTCTCTCCACACTGATGGAAAGCCCCAAGAAAAGAAGGAGAAACAAAAATGAATTGGATCTTCCAGTCATGAATGGACGATGGAAGACCGGTGATAAAAGAAAGTGCTAGAAAGAATGAGGAGAAACAAAAAGGAATCAGATCTTCCAGTCGTGAATAGATGATGGAAGATCGGTGATAAAAGAAAGCCCCTTCCTTAGGGCGAAGTATCACCATCCATCGACCTTCGGATGGGATTGAAGGGCAAAGAAAGGTCTGAACAAAAAAAGTCAAGGAGTCGTTTGGATTAATCGACACAACAAAGCAAAAGAAATCAAAAGTCGAATGAAATTTGACACTAGTTGGGCCGGACAAATCCTATAATAGTCAAAAATGTTCCGGAGGAACTCCAAAATAAGAAACCTAAGGCTCGACCTAAGGTTTTCCAAATAAAAAGCTATAAAACCTGACGAAAGCGAATTCATCCAACCATCGAGGCCAAAAGCCAATAACCGAAAGCCCTTCGAGATTCGATACTGATCCCGAAGTCAATCTACAACCGATGCTGTCAGAGTAAAAGCTTCGGCTGCTGAATCTCATGATGAACTACTACGACCAGCCATGCATGCAATAATAAAATAAAAAGAAAGAAATAAAGATGTCAGAAAGGAGGTTCGAACTTCGAACTTGAGGGCTAAAGGACAAGAGAACAAACAAGATTCCCAAAAGCTACTACTGTTGAAAGCGATGGAAGGAAAACCTTCAAGGGGACCAGTATATATAGGACCCACCGACGGTCGAGATGCACAGGAGCTTCACCAGATGCTGATACGTGTCGATCGAAGAACGGCTGAACGTCAAATCCCTTGGACTCTACAATCATGCATTCGTTAATGGTGACTGTTGCGATCCCCAAAGCGTTGGACAACAAATTTATTAAAGATCGTGGTGATCATTAATGACAGGCAGTAGAATGAAATTCAAAGCAATGCCATGTATTAACCCCCTGCATTCGGTGCATTAAAATAAAATATCAAATCATCGCACCGGACTTGGGCATGGGGGGCAACTATTGGAGGATGTTAATCCACCGTCCGACTCACCAGCCTATGATCGATGGATCAATGGTCTTCGATGGACATCCATCGATATAATGACAAAAATACCGATGTATTACCATCCGATGGGCGTGTGGTCCGATAGACCAACTAACTATCAGCCAGAAATCATTTGAACGACTGTCAATCGCCCCTCCAATCATTGCTCGCTCTCAAGTCCTCTGACCGACCGATCATCGATCGATAGAAAGTCAGCCGATCAATGACCCACTGGTATAGAATTAGCTGACCGACGATCGGTCGGTACAACATCAGCCAACTGATGACTCATCGGCACAAAATAAATCGATCGATTGATGATTGGTTGACCCCAAATCAGATGACTGACCGATGGAAGCTCTCCAAACAACCTATCCGGCTTCCGATCGATCCTATAAAATTGCCTCCGAGAAGAGCGGGCGATAGTGATTAGTGGATAGTTTTAATTACTTATCCACGATCACACTACATCGAAAAAAGAGGGATCCATGTACTCAGTGGTTATCACTCCGATACCTATAAAAGGAAGATAACCTGATCATTTTGGTATAACACATCTAATACTTTAGAGCAATCTTTATTATTTTGTTCTTAGATTTCTATTCGATCAGTCCACTCTACTAACTTAAGTATTGAAGAATTTCGTCGGAGCCAACTTCGATTAATGTGGATTTATTTTTGTAGATTTTTTGGCATTCATTCGTAGGTGCAGGTGAATTAACCGCAGCACTTGCTTAAAAATTTAGCCGTTACAATAAAAAAAAAAAAAAAAGCTTGCCTTTAAATAATGTCTCCATGTCATTTTATGTATATTATTTAAATATCTTATAAAATTTTATAAATAATTAAAAAAAAAATCTTTATGGTATACATTCGATCATTTTTAAAAAAATAAAAAATAAAAAGCAGAAAAAATAAAGAAAAGAAAAAAAGTAACAGGTTGCACAAATATCCGTGAAGCCACATTGATTGGCCAGGCTTAGGAGGTGGCCGCGTGGGTGCACTCAGAAGTGTGTGAGTGTATTACTGCTAGTTTATTCGCAAACTTACCTCAATATATTTTTACCCAAACTTTGCACGTTGCTGCCTGCTTTCCTAACCCGTCTACATGGCCGCGGTTGCTTCTTTCCCTCTTCCTTTCTCAGAGTTTAATGCGAGAGAGAGACAGCCGGGAGTGGGGCCGCACCGCCAAAATGCCAGCTATAAAAGGAGTGAAACAGCGCGCGCGAAAAGCCTTGTTCCTCCAAGCGGTTAATTTGATATCTCCCGTGTTACTGGCCCTCCTCTCCTCTCCCCATTCCCCCAACCTCTCATTCCTCTTTAACTACTACTACTACGGCCTGTGCCCTCTCCGTATCTCAACCTGTCTCCCCTACCTCTCTTCTTTTATTATTCTTTGCTTGCGAGAGAGGGAGAGGGAGGGAGAGAGAGAACTGGAGGTATTTTCTCTATTCCAAAGTGCTCCTCCTGCTGCTGCTGTTCTGCTGTTATTTTATTGCCTTGTTCTCCTTCTTGGTCTACTTCTCTCATAGATCTGGCCTCGAACGATTTCGTGGTTCATTTTTCAGTTTAATTCGTAATGGGAAGAGATTTAACGCCAGGATCTGTAATTGATCGGAGATTTCTCATTTTTCGCTGGTTGTTTTGATGAATTTATCGGATTTAGTGTTGTATTTTGAGTGGATTCATCGATTTCTGGAGTTCTCTATGTGTAACGAGGGATTTCCTTGGATCTTAAGCTATTGTGTCACTGGGATTCATTTGACAATCGGGTCGGCTGGGTTTTTTTTAAAATTTGTTAATCGAATATGGGTTTTGTATTGGTTTTTTAGTTCGAATGGGTTTTGTCTGTTTGAGTTTAATTCGTAATGGAACCAGCGATTCAGAGCTGGGAGCTGTGGTCGGACGGGAATTTCTTTTTTGCACGGTTTCTTTTGATGCGCTTACTCCGTTTTAGCGTTGTTTCTAGTGGATTTGTGGAATTGTGAGTGGGAATTGGGTTGGTTGGGTTTTTTCACTCGGATTTCTTCCAATCTGGATTTCCAAACTGGGTACTCTCTCGTGGAATTTTTTATCTGGAATGGATAAACTTTTCTATTTAGTTTGGCCGATGTTTTCCCTGAATCATTCACTTTTAGTATTTGATAATCTAATAATAGTTTAGCTTTGGTCTGAAGTTTTATAATTTGACAGGTATCTGTGACTATGGTTCATTTCCTCTCTAATCTGGGGTAGGTGTCATTTCTTCTTGTTGCTTCTTTGTCTGGAGTGTTTCTTAGCTTAGGGAGTCACAGTGTTATTGACTTTCAGTACCTTTTAGGTCATGGTGGATAAACTTACCTGTCATAGCATTTACGATCTTGTTAATTCTGGTGGTTGAGATATAAGGAGGACCAATAAGTTCAGAGGACTATTGTTGTTGGAGTTTTGCTCGAAAGTCATACCCCTTAACCGACCATCATTGCTGTCTACTCTGCTTTAATTACCAAACTGTTCAATCTTGTTGGCAATTTCTACAGACTAATTCTTGATTCTATAAATATTCTGTTGAAGCACCGATCGACATCTGATATTTATCATTTTGGAGGGTCAAGTTCTCTGCTTCTAGTTCAGATTTGCGATAATGAGATCTATTGTTATTGTATCTCAACTCTGGTATGGGATGGCTAGATCCATCCATGGATTTATATTGATGTTTTCTTCAACAAAAAAGGTAGTAGTTTTTTACTAGGTCTTTCATTATCTTAATGAATTGGAAGGCAACACCCCCCTTATTTCAGGGAAAAATAAAACAAAAGAAAGGAAGAAAATCTAACTGAGAGTGGTGAACTTTTAGATCAATGGTGGAATGGCAATAACTTCCAACTGATAGATCTTGCCAATGAGATATCATTTCTCACGTTGAGGGTGTTTGTGAGAACATATTAATGTTTTCTTTTTTCTGTAGGTTGCACAGATATAATTACCTTTCCTTGGTATGAAGATGTTGTTTCTCAGGCCGAGTCTAATTGTTTCTGGTGCAGTAGTAAAAGAACATAATTCTAAAAATTTATGGGTTAATCTGTTTATTTACTTTTAACACAGATATGAAAGTTGTATGCCTGTTTATTTACTTTGTTACATAAACATTGAAATGATTAAGAGGTGGATTTGGCAAGTAAAATAATGAACTGCTTAGTGTGTTTTGCAATCATTTCTATTTACAGACCAGAGTTATGTTATTGTTTATCATGGTTATGGGCCTTGCTGGTAAAGTGCAGTTGTTTACATGGTAATATGGTCAAATTATACCTTGTCAATCCAATCCTTGAGGTTGTGTCCTTATGGATTTAAATTCGCATGGATTATGTTTGGTTTAATCCTACCCTTTTTTCCTGTATATTAAAAGAAAAAATAGTTTGTGAAATTCTATACATAATTTTGTTCATGAACTTCATACTTATGCAATATTATGTCTTATGTATTGCTGTGTTTTGAACCCATTTTAAGTTCCTGAAATGCTTCCTCTGAGTGTAACTATTTGGCCTTTTATATCATGATCCTGTCCATCCTCTCTCTGTCTGTTTTGTGCTTTATATTCAGCCTAGATGACTTTTAGATCTCCGATGTTTTTCATGATTATGCAACATTTGCCATATGTCTCAATGCTGCAATTTGTTTATAATTGTATTTTTAACTGGAAATGGTCAAGATTTCTAGTTCTGCTTTACAACATTGTAAAGTATATTACCTTGCTTTCCTGCAGGTTACTAATTTCAGAATATAAAATGAAGAATAAAGATCCTGAGCCAGGGACTCGTCCTGATAAAAGTTCTGGGATAGTCCCCATGACCTTGATGTTCATAGTACTATGTGGATCCTCATTCTACCTTGGGGGAATATTTTTCTCTGAAAAGCTCATATTTTTTAAGAAGGATCAGACACCAATGATTTGGTCTTGCAAGGAAACTGTTGTGGCTCCTCTTCAAATTAAGTCTCTTGCATTCCCTGAGTGTAGTAGTGATTATCAAGATTACACACCATGCACAGACCCTAAGGTATCCATAATTTCTGCATTCCAGTTTTTTTTTTTTTTTTTTTCCTTTCAAGTAGTGGAAACTGCAATATAAGGTGAAGCCTGAATAAGCTCAAAAGAAAGTTTCTAGTAAGTACTACAATGTAACAAAAGCCTAGATTGATTAAGAATATGACCCATGATGGATACAAATGGAACTGTAGGATTCAGTAAGACAACCCCAAATAAATGGGAAAAGGCTTACAGGCTGTAAATTATTCAGTGCAAATACTTTTATGCTTCTCAGAATATGAATCCCTGAAGTGGAATTACTCTTTTAAGAGAATGGGATTTTGTATATTTTTAAGCAAAGGGTATGTTTGCAGGCAAGATTGCTTGGAAACTTATTTTCCTTCGAAAATCTAGTTTTCTGATTGTTTGTTTCATTAGAAAATTCACAAATTTGGAAATATTACAATAATTTTCTGGAAAGAAATTCATTTCCCATGAACTTCCCTTTTCCTCTTCTGTGGATTTCCTTGCAACTAAATACACCCTAAGATGATTTTTAAAGCTTAAGTGTTTACATGCAAACATACCCAAGGGTTGTTAATCTTGGTTCTTGTGCATGTGTGCTTTTGCACAAGGCACCTTTGCATGTATGTTAAGATTGTGGAGCTTTACATGGTGCACTTTCATCCACATAAATAGTATATATGTGTTGCTGAGATCCATATATTCACATTATTTGGTGTCTATAAAAAGTTTGTTGTGCTGGAAAGAATGTTCCATATTGGTATTAATTCTTCATGCCTTTTTTTGTTTCTTTGTCAGAGATGGAGGAAATATGGTAATTACAGGCTTAGTTTCATGGAACGCCATTGCCCACCAATGGCTGAAAAGAAAGAATGCTTAGTGCCACCTCCTGATAGATATAAGCCACCAATCAGATGGCCAAAGAGCAGAGATGAGTGCTGGTATAGGTATGCCATCATTTATCAATCTTTGTTTTCAATTAGTTGATTTGTTTGTCATCTTTTTGAATAGTTTATTCCATAATTTCTTCATAATTGACTATGAAAGCCATAGTCTTACTACTTGGTGAAATGATGAGTGCTTTATTCCTTTCATGTACATGGTTCAGAAATGTGCCTTATGTCTGGATAAACAATCAGAAATCTAATCAACACTGGCTGAGAAAAGAAGGCGAAAAGTTTTACTTTCCTGGTGGCGGTACCATGTTTCCCAATGGAGTTGGTGCCTATGTTGACTTGATGCAAAAACTCATTCCCGGAATGAGGGATGGTACGGTCCGAACTGCTATTGATACTGGGTGTGGGGTAAGTTCTGGCTTTTCAACATTTGCTTACAATAACAATTTGGTTTTTGAGAAGATAGATGTTACAGTGCCGAGTTTTCTAGGAACAGCAGTCAAACCAACACTACAGTCACTTAGATCTTCCTGTATTCCTGTTTTAATATTTTTTTAAATGACTATATATATATATATATATATATATATATATATATATATATATATGTATGTATGTATGTATGTATGTATGTATGCATGCATGCATGCATGCATGCTGAGAATAAATTCCCATGCATCAGTTGATTGCCCATGGTTTCATTTAGCTTTGAGTCTGCAAGCTGACGCTCTACTTCCCATTGGATTATTCTGTGTATGATATAACTCCAAATGCCAATTGTGGTCTTCTCGTATGTACAAAAGATTCCTTAGAAGTTTCACTCCTGGACATGCTTACAAATTCTTTTTCCTTGTCCACATTTTTTAATAAATGTTGAGATAATGGACATGTTGAGGGAGAGTGCAAGTGCCAATGAAATCCTGATTTAGTGAGTGGGTACCTTCCTTCAATTGATAAAATCCCAAGTTTGACTCCAGCTGAGTGAACTGGTTTCGTTCTGCTTATCCTGGCCTACCCATCAAAATAACTCAACATGATCCTTTAAATTCTCTAGTGGTTCATTGTTTGGCATTAAGGACAGGAAAATCTTCTCCAAATAGCTTCTACTTATATATCTAAGTAGCATTGCCCTAGATTCGAAAAGTCATAGCTGTTTTGTTATGTGTATGGTTGAATTTGCTTAATGTAGGTGGTAAGGGAAGGGAATCGAATATTGCAGGATAGATTTCATAGTCTCATGCTTCTAATTTTAGATATGTAGAGGCAATTAGCAATTATTGTTCGTGATGCATAAATTATCTTTTAGATATTTAAATATAGCTTGTTTATGATGCATCAATTTTCTTGTGCGTAAAGCAAGCGGTTCAAATATCTCATGAGGGCCATTATTTTGTATTTTTGTCAAAAGCATTAATCAAATTTATGTTTGGTGTTCAAAACTTAACCATGTTGCGCACATGTTTTGTTAGGTTGCAAGTTGGGGAGGTGATTTGTTAGACCGTGGAATTTTAACTGTTTCTCTTGCACCTAGAGATAATCATGAGGCTCAAGTACAGTTTGCCCTTGAACGTGGCATTCCGGCAATTTTAGGAATCATTTCTACCCAACGTCTTCCTTTCCCATCCAATTCATTTGATATGGCTCACTGCTCCAGATGCCTTATCCCGTGGACAGAATTTGGTAAATTTTCTTCCTCTCATGTTTTGCATGATCATGAAAGACACTTTTCTCTGTAGTGGGCAATGCCATATCTCTAAAAGTAATTTAAATTTTGAGGTTTTAGATATCATGAAGAAAATTTCCTAAAAGAAAAATACAGCATATATGCTGATTGTCATGCAATTGAATTGGAACAGTAATATTCTGTTGATCTTATTAGCTGAGGAGAAAGAAGATCAAATTTTCATCAGTTGCTTTGCACTTGTGATTTTATTTTTGGTGAAAACTCATGTGATATATCATTTAAAAAGTTCTTAAGTAATATTAAGATTTTTGATGAGGATATATCCCATTTTATTTATTTTTTTGAACTTGAAATATATATGCTTCCTACATATAACAAATTTCTTGGATGAGCTTGACTGTCCTTTTTTAAAGTTGGCATGCTCCCGTGCTGCCTGACTTTAAATATATTATAATGCAGTTATGTTCATTTTTCTGTGGCCTTTGGTGCTTGCACTATTAGGTTATAATTCATATCCTTGACAATGTTTCAAATTTCTCATAAATACTCTGCAAGGATGACTAGTCGGTGCATGCTTGTTTTTACTGCTTCTTGTTCGCCCTGTAGATACAGTATGGGTGGCTCCAATTTTTAGCATTTGGATAATTCTTATATTTACCTTGTCATTTTACTTTTATATTTTACATGTGTTTTTGTGTGTGCGTGCATGCATGTGCATGTGCGTGTGTGTGTGCGCACGCGCACGTGTGTGAGAGAGAGAGAGAGAGAGAGGATTACTAGTTTTAATCTGCAGGATATTTACTTTGATATATTATGCTAAATTTCAGCCGTTATGTTTCAGGTGGGATATACCTGCTAGAAATACACCGAATTCTTCGGCCTGGTGGCTTCTGGGTACTCTCTGGACCACCCATAAACTATGAAAACCGTTGGCGGGGGTGGAACACCACGGTGCAAGAGCAGAAAGCAGATTTTGACAAATTAAAGAAGTTGCTAGTGAGCATGTGTTTCAAATTGTACAATAAAAAAGATGACATTGCTGTGTGGCAAAAATCTCCAGATAATAGCTGTTATAATCAACTCACTCCAGCTTCATACCCCCCAAAATGTGATGACAGCATGGATCCTGATTCAGCATGGTATGTTCCACTTCGCCCTTGCATAGCTACCCCAAACCCAAACTTCAAGAAGTTGGGACTACAATCTACTCCAAAATGGCCCAGTCGGCTGCATATAGCTCCAGAGCGTGTGTCCATGCTTCGAAGTGGGAACTCTGGTGGGTTCAAGCATGATGACAGTAAATGGAAGATGCGGGTGAAACACTACAAGACCTTTCTTCCTGCTCTTGGAAGTGATAAAATTCGAAATGTCATGGATATGAATACATTGTACGGAGGGTTTGCAGCAGCACTTATCAATTCTTCTGTCTGGGTAATGAATGTTGTCTCTTCTTATGGAGTAAATTCCCTGGGTGTGGTCTATGACAGGGGGCTGATTGGCACTTATCATGATTGGTAAGTTCATATGTTGATGCATATTTATACCATTCAGACGTGCATATAGATATAAATATGTGCACATGAGCACGTAAACTTGTGCATAAACTTTTTCAAATGATTATGAACTTTTACATCCAGCTAGCTTAATGAAACTATCATCATCTATTTTAGGGGTTCTGTAAATCAAGACCATAAAAATAAAATCTTTTTTATCTACATGTGAAAGTCCACACAAGATCCATATCATCTGATCCGGATGTTGATGGAAAGAAGACCTTCAATTTTGAAGATTTTGTTGATAAAAGACTCTCCTTGAGTGTCTCCTTTTTGGCTGTAGTGATTTCTCTCATCTTTCTTTCTTTTTTGACTTTTACATGATTCAAGAGTCATTGCAATTCATCATAATGCTATAAGAGAACTTTTGACAGCTGTAGTTACAATTTGTTCCACCATGAGATATCTTGTGCTTTAAGATTTACTAGGAGTATTCATTGTTGAGAGTTTAGCCTTCCATTATTTTACATTTGGAGTTACTCTAACTCGCACAATTGGAAAGGAGCAGACTTTATTATAATGTAATTCCACGCATATCAGCCTCTCATGGGCTGGTTCTGTTAACTAAGTTTTTACATTCTTAGGCAATGCATGTGTGCAGCCACTCTGCTAACTATCCTGAATCTGGAACTTCTAAGATTTCTTTTGCTTGTATTATGAGCTATCTATTTCATGACTGTCGGCATCACTCGTAGCTCAACATATTTTATGCTCTCAGTTAAGTGTAGTAAAATTCTAGTGGTAACTTGGCTGTTTCTTTTTCTTCTCATGGCCTCTTAATGGCAAAGTTGTTTTATGCAATGATTGTGCCTTGACTCCTTATGTGCCAACAAATGCTCATGTATGTAATGTCCATCTATTGCTTCATACAGCTATCCTAAAGATTATTCCTACAGAGCAATGTGAGCCATTTTGTTTCTAGATGCCTCCTATTTTGCATTCCTGGACATTTTTGTGCTAAAGAATCCATGCTTGCTGGCATACATCTGATATGTCTTGGTTGCATGCTAAGTTCAGATGCAGATAGAATTATGACCTACATATTCCTGACTTTTTGATAATATATGCACAACAGGAATTGTACTTATAGTAAATTGATTCAGGAGTTAATAATCTTTTTTTTTTTTTTTAATGCTCTTTTTTGTAGGTGTGAGGCATTCTCAACTTATCCTCGAACATATGACCTCTTGCATCTTGATGGTTTATTTACTGCAGAAAGTCACAGGTAAACTTTTAGAGTCTTGTTTCTTTTTCTGCTCTTAAGCACAGTTTCTGTTCTTTATTACAGCTCATTCATGTAACTAAATGTTGTGCGACTTTGTCATAAAAAGCACCACTAACCATTCATTTTGCAAGCTCATGAGCAGCTTCCCAAACTTATTGATACAATTTACAAGAAAAAATCAAAACTGTCATGAACAAACTTCAGCATAGCATGTAAAAGATCTTATATTCTTCTTCCAAATTGGGCTTCACTGTCTGTAAATGCTTTGCGATGATCAAGCATTGTTCACTGTGAAGGGGAACTTTCCCTCAGAGGAGAGTTAATTGCTTCTGTAAACTTGAAAAGGCACCAAAGGTAAACCTTAAGAGAAATTAAGCAATAACACCACCAGTGAAGAAACTAAGCAAGACTCCTGGTAACAGCACATGAGAGACTTGCTCTGTGTCATTCATACAAAGGCACTGACAGATTTCCCTTATATAGGAATAGATGTAGCACTATAAGCTCATTTCATACCTAGGTCTTATATTTATGAATTTAGCAGATCAACTTCTATTTTGTTACAGAACTAACAGAAGCACTATGACTACACCAATGACAAAAATTCTTCATAGTCATCAAGTCATGTTAATCAAAACAGTTTCTCCAATAATCATGGTGGATTTTCGTAACTTTTATCACTTTAGCACATGGTTCATAGCATTCATCAAAATGAGCAGCCCCCTACTTGACAGTTGTTCTATTTCATTTCTTATAAGAAACTCCCTGTTAGTTCTCATGGTTTCCATGTTGTCAATTTTCTTTTCGATATTAGATGTATTTACCAAGTTTTGACTGCATCAACATGCTTAACTACATATCCTGGACTTGTTTATCATTCTGGCAGATGTTTGATGAAGTATGTTCTCCTTGAGATGGATCGGATCCTGCGTCCAAATGGATATGTGATAATCCATGAAAATAACTATTTCATAGATACTATAACAACCATTGCCAAAGGCATGAGATGGAATTGCCAGAAACATGATACTGAATACGATGTAAAGAAAGAGAAGCTGTTAATATGTCAGAAGAAACTTTGGTATGCAAAGCACAGTCAGCAATAAATAGGAGCGGATGAAAGGTTAGCAAAACTTCAAGTGAAACTAAATGGTATAAAAAAACCTTCAGATTCTTTAAATGGAAACATTCAATTCAGTGCAGACTTCTCATGATCGGGGCTCGTATTAAGATTTCCAAGCTGAGGTGTCTGCTTCCTTCCCTGGGGTTGTCTAGAGTTTTGTCTCAGAACACCCAAAATAGATTGCCAGAATATTAGTATTCAGTAGGTTCTGGTTGTCACATATTCTTTATTAAAGGACCACAGCAAGGGTATATTTTTAAAAGGATTTGGGAGCAAGGCTCAAAAGTCAATTGTATTTTTATGCATGCTTTGATAAGTTTTGAGGGCTACTGATTCAGGGCATACAAGTGAAATATCATTAGAATAGAGGAACGTTAATGTCCAGACATTATTGTGTTTCTGTGTTTGCTAGACTTGTGGACATCTCTATCTTCTTCGCCCAAGGAATGTCAAATATTTAACCTAGAAGCTTCATTGATTGCCATGATATATGAATCCAATATTCATACTTTTATTGAAAAGATCAGCATCATCTATACCAAAAAAAGGAAAAAAAAAAGATTGAAGTCCGGGCCTGTTTTGAGATTTTGAGATTGTGCATGGCTAAAGGTGAAGGATTTGGTGGAGGAACACCTCAGGAGCCTCTGGCACCAGTAGCCCCACGAGTTAAGGGGGCTATACGCGTAGGAGATGGTTCCATAACACCAATATTGCAAGGCTGGTGGCTTGGATGGGTCAATTTCTGCTTCTATATGCATGAGATATTGTTTGTTTTGATCTCTATCATGGTATGGGGGTTTCATAATTTTGTCCTTCAAAAAGCATCTTATCTTATGGGAATCGAAGATTTTATTTCATATATATTAGAATTATTTTTGACTTACAATCAATGCGAGACTAAAGGACAACCGGATGCTTCTAAATTTAATTATATAATTTTTTTCTCCCCGGATGCTTCTCCTCCTGAATTAACTACCTCAGGAGCCAAGCAACCGGTGAAGACCACGAAGGCCTTCCGCCACGACTCTGGCTCGATATCCTAGCGTGCATCAAGCTCAACTTACCATGTCACTGAAACGCTGCAAACTAGTAATGGTTGCTCCACAAAACTCTTTCAAGGTGGAGCTTGAAAATGATGTGATGCCACAATCAACTAAAATGTTCAAAGGAGTAGTGACTAGTTTTCTATGAATGGAGTGATTTTCACACTGGAACTTTATAAATAAGATCAATCATAGCGGTTTTGTACTTGAGTTTGGACTCTATGAATATCTCGAACAAAAAGAAGTCTGGCTCATGTTTAAGCGCAGACTAAGGTGTACCTATTCTCTCTTTCTAGCCTCAACATTCTGTTGACTTGTGAAGACAACATCAAAACTTGCTGAAGCCCGTAATGCTCCGGTAAATTTACATATTAAAGATTCTATATGTATTTCGGCACAACTAGCAAAATATGATCTAATTTGTCAATCTAATCGGTGTTTGATCCGCAGGTTTGGATTTAGGTTAGATAGATTCAGATCATAAATAGATCAACTTATCATTTAATATTTGAGCAAAATTTGAATTTTAGATTTTTGATTTGTTTAATCTATTTAATATTTATATCAGGACAAGTCAGATAACCAATTTAATTTGTTTAACTTATTTAAGATCTATTTAATCTATTTAAAAGTTATTTAACATATTTTTAATCTATTTAATCTAGCATATTAAACTTATTTAACTCGTTTAACTTGTTAAAAATTCATTTAATTTGTTTAATCAGTTTAACTTAATTTGATATATTTAATAAATAGATTAAATGGGTCAGATCGAATTATCTGTTTAATAAATAGGTCAGATTCAAATCTAGATTTTTGATCTGTCTAATAAATAGATCGAATTCAGATTGATGATTTTTTTATTCGATCCATATTGATCCAATCCAATCCAATTGCCATCCTTGTATAATAGCTTACGTTCCAAGATATGTAACCTTAACTTCACCTAAAGCATTGAGCCAAAAATAAATTAGAGCAAAGAAAAAGGAAACTTTGACATCCGATTTCAGGTAAGATAAACCTTAACATGAATTTGAATAGTCACTAAAGTATCTTGGTTCAAGCAATAATTTTTTGAAGCCTTCTCCGTGGAGAATATTACATCAGTCCTTAACACCATGAAAAATTTGATGCAGATGCATAAGTTCTTATCTGCACAAAACAGCTTAATCTCGTAATGTCCCATTGATGATGCAAGTAATCTTTCAACTTAAACTATTATGATTTCTCCTATTGAACCCATCCGGATGTGGTCCACACTAACACGTATCGAATTTTATTTTACATGTTTTACTTAATCTGGACTTTGACTAAAGATAAAACTCCAAGAAAGTAATAAGAATATATTTGATGGTTTGATAAGTTTGAGCTTTACTCAAATATTATAGATATCATCTATCTTCGATCTTTGCGACTGATTAAGATACTACCTCTAATTGGTGAGATATATTATAAAAGAATATCTATGGACTTGATCCCTTACTCATCTGAGAGCTTATAAGATTCTTTCTATCAGAAATACTCGGATTAGTATTAGAAAAATTAAGACATTGCTTCGCGACAATCGAGGAACGCATTCAGGATTTCTTCATACAGGTTGTAGATTATTGCAGGTCGATTTCTTTGGGCTTGAATAATAATATTGAAGGTATAATTATTTTCTTAAATAGTTTAATTTTTCTACATTCAGTGGTATCAAAGCAATCTCTATGCTTTTTTATTCGGTCTATGATCTGCAAAATTTCATATGCCATATTTTAGATTTATTTTTTGGCATATTAAAGATTATTTATAAATAAAATGAAGAAGGAAAGGATCTCACTTTCTTCCTCCGATAGTCTAGATCCGTTGCCGGATTCTACGAAGAACTTATGATTATTTATTTATTTATTATTGGGCCTATGATTTAGAAAGATTATTTAATAAATAAATAAAATAAAAGAAGATGGCCGATCATGTGCCCTCTTCCTCCCATCACGATGGTCGGGTTACCATCCTTCTCCCAGCATCAAAGATGGCCAGACCTTCAGCACCCATATGGACGGGTTGACGGCAAGACTAGTGAGCCATCTCTGACAACCACCTAAAAAAAAGAGAGAAAAAGGGAGAGGAAGATGGAACAACTGGTTCTTGGTAAACCAGGGTCCTCCCTCTTGATCGTTGGCAAAAATCGGTCGAGGGCCTTGGGGAAATGACAGTGGTCCATCGATTCGAGATTTTTCGATGACCGTCGATCGATCTTTGGAGGGAGGAGCATCGGGTCTTGATCTCACCCCAACCTCCCATTCTTTGGCTGATCACCGGCACACCCATAGGAAAATCGACAGTTCCCACTCCAAAGTGTGTTTTATGATGGTTGCCAGCTCCGATTTAAGGGAGAAGAACGTCCTCCTCCTTTTTTGTCGATCACCCATTAATTAAATGATCTCCAATTCTTCAACAGTCGGAATAATGCTCTCGATCGATCGCCAGTGGTATTGATTGATTGATGGGTCGCCGATGAAGAACAATAGAGGAGGTAGCCGCTGGCCATGGGTTTAAGGGAGTAATCGAGGAGGAAGAGGAAGAAAGGGGTTCGGTCTCGGGTAATGGGTTTTAGGGTTTAACTGGCAAACCTAGATCCATCAATAAATTACTTAGCCCTTTTGATATTCGACTCCATCAGACCAGATTTAGTTGGTTCAATCTAGTTCGGTGGATTTTGCAATTAAGCTCCGATAAAACATATATTTCAATAAAGTTCCTTCTATAATTGGCTAAATCAAGTTTAGAGGACATTTGCAATCAAGTCTCTCATAAAGTAATATATTACATAAAAGTCTTTCTCAATAGTTGATTGAATAAGAATTTTTGCAATTTACTACCTAATAAAGTAACTAATCCCATAAAGGTTCTTAAAAAATTAAACTTTAGCCCCTATGATAGAGTTTATTATATAAAGATCCTTGGATTATTATTTAGCCCTTATGATAAAGTTTATTACATAAAGATCTTCTGAAAATTATGGTAAGATCCTTTTCATGAGGTTTTATTGCATAAAAATTTTGTTTGCACATTATATGATTTATTTTTATGCTATTAATTTATTTATATATAAATAAAAAATTAAAGACCTATAATTATATTTGATGTATTCAATGCCATATAAAGTTAGTGGATTTATTATATTTAGGAATAGCCACAGCATCCTAGAGATAGTAAATACCACATAAAAACTATAAATTAAAAGTATAATGGCATATGAACAAAATTACAATTAAGTCATAGAAATAATTTACTTTATCCACATGGAGTGGTTATTTTATAATTTAATTAGAATAAAATGATAATTTAGATATTGATGATAGGATTTTTCTTAGATCCATGGATATAAAAATTTACTATCTTTTAATATCTATATTATTAATTTTATTAATAAAGTATTAGTAAATTCTATACATGATGCATATCTATCCACAAGAATGTTAGAATCTACTACTACTAAAGTTAAATATAAAAAAATTTATTTACTTTGAATAAAGTTTAATTAGTTTTATTATTTGATGGTAAAGTGAGCATGTGTTAGCTGCAGTATTGATTTCCATAATTATTGATATTAGCATAGAAAAAAAATTAATGAATTGAATTTCTTGAAATAAAGAGAGTAAAATAGTGCTCACAATATACTAACCTTGATCTGGTGTATCGAGTGAATAAACTTTCACCACTTATGAATGAAAGTATATCAGAACAGAAGAGCTTTTAAGAACTGTGAGTCTTTCAATGGATTCAGTTTGCTCTATAAAAAATTTAACTTAAAATGACATATTAAGAGATCATGTCACAAGTCTGATATTTTCTTATATGAAGTAGAATAGAAATCAGTAAGCTTTTAAGGCAAGGGCCAGCATTCGTAAGCACATTGTATGGATGAGAGATATCACAACACAATTAATCTGATATTAAAGTTTTCATATTAGATATCCTTTTGGTCTATTTTATTCTCACTTTTTTTCCATCTGATCGATCTCTTTAAGATTTTCTATAGTATACATAATTAGGATTGGACAATTACTGAATTACTGATCAAATATATGCAAGTGAAGAAGAGATTGAGTCAAAAGAAAATAAAGAGCATGAATTTTAATTTACATCAAGTTAGTGAAAAAGCAGATAAAAGAAAGGATGTACCCAAGGTACCAAAGAAAAAAATATTTATTGTAGCATTAGGTGAAACCATTAATAAGATTATTAAATGCTTATTCTGTAAAAGGAAGGAAAACCTAAAGAAATACTACATAAAGTATAAAAAATGACTGCAAAAGAAAAACGTGTACCCTTACTCTTATGTGTGTTTTGAATCAAATTTAGTAAATGTTCTTTATACTATTTGGTGCATTGACTCTAGTATACTTGTACACATTACCAACAAGTTATAAAACTTGCTATTAAGAAGGCACTTGACTAAAAGTGAATAATCTATTCTTTTGAAAGTCAAGCCCGTTTACTTATTAAAACATTTGGATGCTATAAAATTATCTTAGATTTTAGAGTTGGTTTTTCATATTCTTATGAAAACTATAAAAACTCTTCTATGTTATGGTATTAGAGAGTGGGGCATATCTCCAAAGAATGAGTCAAAATACCAGTGAAGAGTTAGGATCTTAGAATCATTAAACTTCGCTGATTTTATGATCATGTGTTGACTGCATAAAGATAAAGTAGACATACAAATTTAAGGGTGCTAGAATGATTAAAGAAACTTTAGAATTCGTTCATACTTTGTATAAAAATCTTTTTCTCATATCTAATAGGTGAAAAATATTGCATTACATACATGGATGACTATTCACTATATGTATCTATATCTTCTATTTGATAAGGTTGTCTTTAAGGCCTTTTAAAGAGTTTAAAATAGAAGTAGAAAGATAATCAGGAAGAGTAATTAAAATAGTCAGATCTGATAAAGGTGACAAGTAGTATGGTTGATATAGAGATGGGACAATAACTAGGACTATTAGCAAAATTTCTAAAGGTATAAGATATTGTATTCCAATACATAATGCCTATCACACTATGTCAAAATAGTATTATTTAAAGGAAGAAATTGGATGCTTAAAGAAATAGTTTGGATCATGATAAGTTATTTTGCTCTATCCATTAACTTATGGGGTGAGGCTATAAAGATAGCTATGCATATCTTACATAGGGTTCCTTCTAAGGTAGTTCAAAGGACTCTTCATGAGTTATGAATTGATAGAAAATCTAATTTATAATATATACGTGTATGGGGTTGATCAGCTGAAGCTAAGATTTATAACCTATAAGAAAATGTATTTGATCTCAAAATAACTAGTATTTTTTTCATTGGTTATCTAGAGAGATCAAAATGGTATAGATCTTATTGTCTATCTCGTACATCATAAATAGTGAAAAAATAATAAAGCTAGCTCTAGAGAATGACATGTTTAGTGGAAGTGGAGAATCTTAAGATATTATCTTTGCGAAATGCTGAGCTTGTAAAGCATATTGAAGTATCGATTACTATTATTATTTCTTAAGATAATATTCAGAAGAAATCGTCACTTTATTAAGCTCTACTTCACAAGATTTCTATTGCTAAAGAGGTAACTGTCTAACCACTGCCACTAGCAGATGAAAGGACAGCTTTCTTAAGATCTATTAAAGCAACATAATAAGAAAATAAAATATTAGCGATGAAAATTAGCGATAAAATTTTTGTCATCGCTAATAATCAATATTAGTGATGAAATTTATGATGGCAAAATTATCGTCGCTAATAATCTTTTTTATCGATAGCTTCAACGATAAAAGTTTAGCCATCGCTAATAATTATTAGTGATAGTAGTGGCGATAGCAATGCCACTGCTATAGGTATTAGCGATAGCAATTAACCATCACTAATACTAAATAATTTTATTTTTTTAATTAAAATTTATTATTATTAGTGATGGCAGATAATTATTAGCGATGGTGTTTTGCCATCGCTAATAAAAAGTAATTTTATATTTTAAAATTTGGTTGTTGGATTATTAGCGATGGAATTATATTATTAGCGATAAAAAAAATTATTGCTAATATTAATATTTTTTAAAAATATTTTTTTAATTATTTAAATATTTTTTTAAAATTATTAGCGATGGTAAATTGAGCCGGCGCTAATAATCATTGATAATTAATTAATTTAATTATAATTATAATTAATATTTTTAAAAAAATTAAATTTATTAGTGATGGCATTTTCGTCACTAATAGTCAAAAGTTTGTCACCAATATGTATTAGCGACGGCAAAAATACCATCGCTAAATATCATCGTTAATTTTAAATTTTTTTTATTTTTTAAATATGATATAATTTTAAAATTTGAAGTCTATCTTTATCATTCATTATCTAAATAATTATTATTAGAGTATCGACACAAAATACTGCCTCGATCCGATAATCCTAGCTATATCGATCAATAAAATTTAATTTCGATTGTCATAAATAATTGCTTGATGATTTGATAGATAGAGATCATTGATGGATTCAAAAACTTGCAACAATGATCTCGATGATATTTGTAGCATACTATCAAAATTTTACTTCAATCGGATATCATTATCATGATCAATTTAGTATATAATGATTTGGACCATTAAACAAAAAATGATGATCAAAAGGCCAAACGACGTCCGATTATAAAATAATTTTTTAGATAAATGATCTTTACTATTATTTTAATCATTTATGTGATGGTGATCATAAAATTCATATCATGCGTATATGAATAATCTAAAACTATATGACTCTTGATACTTATTCTTGAAGTCCTTAAGTAATAATACTTGTACTTTTATAAGATCTGTTTAACATGGATGGCTCATATACATGCAGTTTAAATTTTAGGATCACTATCGTATGAATAATTAAAGTAGAGCAAAGATCATTTATCTAAAAAATCATCTTAATCGGACGCTTTTTGGCCTTTTGATCAGTCATTTTTTATTTAACGATCAAAATAATCCTATGCTAAATTGACCATGATAGTGATGTCCGATTGAAGTAAAATTTTGATCGTATGCTAAAAATATTACCAAAATCATTGTTGTAAGTTTTCAAATCTATCGATGGTCTCTATCTATCAGATCATCAAGCGATCATTCATGGCTATCAAAATCAAATTTTATTGATCGATATAGCTAGGGCTTTCAAATCGAGATGATCTTTTATGATGATATTGAAGAAAAATCCTGAATTTCGGAGTCAGGTTCGTTCAGATCTGATTGAATCGAGAGGCATATTTCAAAATTTTTTTCTTAGATCCTAATCAGATCTGACATTTTTCAGATCTGATTCTATGATCTGATAAATAAAAAAATTAAATTAAATTAAATCTAAATTAGTTTTATCTTGATATGGGTAATCCGATTACCCGTTGATGATCTTGTTGATTGTCTGAGATTCTAGATCTAGCCATGCAAGGCATAACTTTTATCGGTATCAACTCAAACTGGATCTGAAGATCTTCTTCTTCTCTTTCTTTTCTCTAAAAATTAGATCTAGATCTGATTTGAAGGATCTTCGAAACTCCTTTCGAAGATCAGCAGTCATCTCTGCAACAGTGCTGCATTCTTCCTTTCTCATCAGCCTTTTCTTGTCTGAATTGCACTAATCTGAAGCCCAACTATCCTTGGGCGTGGAGAGGAGAGAGATGGCCTGAAGGTGGCATAGAGGAGGGAGAGGGACAGCCTTGGGGCATGGCTAGGAGAGGAGTCTCTAAAAAGTGGGCGCAGACAGGTCTTTATATAGACCTTGCTGCGCCATGCTGTGCCACATCACCTCGGCCAATCACGTTACTTCGTTTAATCAGATCTAAATCTGATTGGTGGGATGACATCACTTAATCCAATCAGGTGAGAGACCCACAGATTCATCCTAAGGTGGCACCTAAGACTGGTCAAAGTCTATAGGTGAGGGTCACCTAGTTTGAATCCAAGAAGCAACCTGGTGCACGCCATCCTAGATGTGCGCCCCTTTCTTTCTAATTTTCAAGGAGGGGACAAGCCCCTATCTACTCTCCAATAAGTGCATGACACATGGGCAGATGTCCAAGGGTCAAAGGTCAACATTTGACCAAAGTCAAAGAATAATAATTAGCAGGTGATGGAAAATGGCAGGTATTATCTTAAATTTATCTCATAAATTAAGATAATCCTTTTCTGACCTGTACAAGCTCCAATCAAATCAGGTAAAGATACCTGAGTGAGTACAAACTCATTTGGCTTAGTCGAGATAATATTTAATGATAGAAAAAGAAGAATGTTAGGTTCAATCGTGTGCTAGCACGATTTTTTTGAACCTAATTGAATCTAATTCAAATCAATTGAACTAGATTAGTCTAGTTGATGATATCCAGATCCAAACCCTTATTTGTGTGATCTAGTTAGGTTCAGTTCTATATATAATGGGATATGTAGTGATCTCCATCATCAACATCATCAAAACTCCTTTTGATGGATCAGAATTCTTCTGATTCAGACAACTAGAATGATCGATCATCTAAATCATTCTAATTGCTTCCAAAATCCACCAATGACACCTAGCAGTATATTGTGGCAATCCATCAAAATTGAAAATGAACCTCTCGATGCAGCTACTTATGTGATTAAGTTCTTCTCTCTTGAGCCCTGATTAGATTAGGGTTAAGGTGAACTCGTCAAACCCTAATTTCTATCATATGATTTAATCATTTGATTCAAGTCCAATGTGAAAATCTTAATAGAAACACTTTCTATTATTTCACTTTCTGTCATGGCCATGGGCTTATGGACTTGATTCTTATGATCATCATAGGGCTGCTACTCATCCACTGAGATAGATAGATTTCATCTTATCTTGGTGCAATCCAATTCCTATAATGAACATGCTATAGCCAACATACATCTCAAAATTTTGAATAGCTAGGAGATCGAGTCATGGTGTAGTCAAACTATAACACCCTCAAGGTGAACTATCGATGCACCTCAGGTCAAAGAACCAGACACACCACTGCAGCTTCGAGTCAGTCATCGACGAGAAGGTAGACTTTCTTATGACTACTCGACGTGGTCACGCTCAGTGCCCTCGTTCTCTAACGAGTACCTGTATTCTCACTCCGGTGTCTCTACACCATAGACTCAAGACTCATCTACTATAAAGAAGTAATTGTACACTAACCTTTCGGATCAATCACCATCCTCATGATGATCCTATGGTTAGGAGTATTTTATGAGTTAATAATGAAAATTCTTATCTTAAATTTTCAACTCTTAAAAATAAGAATTATCATTACCATTAACTCAAGGGATGTATCACAGATACTAAATACACATATGTGATAGAAAATAACCCATTTTTATTATTTATAGTCAAAATTATAATTTTGCCTCTAGAAGTGTATTACAGTGTCAGCCAATTCTAATTTTTAGGGTACATATATCTAACAAACTCCCACTTGACCTAAAGCCAATTGGCTATAAGTCTATATCCCATCTTCTCAAGATGGGCTTCGATCTTCTACTAGCCCAACGGCTTTGTAAGTGGATCCATCGCATTGTCTGCAAAGTCGACTCTCTTGACCTTGATGTAACCCTTCTCGAGATAATCACGGATGAGGTGGTATCGCCGCTCGATGTGCTTGGATTTCTGATGAGATCTCGACTTCTTAGCAAGGGCTATGGCGCCATTATTGTTGCAGTATAGAGAAATGGCATCTGATGGCATCATTCTGATCTCTGCGGCAAACTTCTTATACTAGAATGCCTCCTTTGCAGCTTCTGATGCAGCGATATATTCTGCTTTCATGGTGGAATCTGCTATCACTGTCTGTTTGAAACTTTTTCAACTGATAGCTCCATCATTACACAAAAATAGACTTTCAGATGTCGACTTTCGATCATCTACATCAGACATAAAGTCTGAGTCTGTATACTCCTGGACTTAGAGTTCTCCATTGCCAAAGATCAGTAACATATCCTTAGTTCTTCTTAAGTACTTAAGGATACATTTCACAGAAGTTCAGTGTTCTTCACCTAGATTTGACTGATATCTGCTCGTGACACTCACGGCATGGGCTATATCAGATTGTGTACATAACATGGCATACATGAGGCTCCCTATTGCTGAAGCATAAGGGATCTTGCTCATGCGTTGTATTTCCTCAGGTGTGCTAGGGCACATCTTCTTGGAAAGATAAATGCCATGTCTAAAGGATATTAAACCCCTCTTAGAGTTTTCTATACTAAACCTCTTTAGCACTTCCTCTATGTACATCTTTTGTGAAAGTCCTAGCATCCTATTTGATCAATCTCTATAGACCTTAATTTCTAGAATAAATGATGCTTCTCTTAGATCTTTCATGGAGAATTCTTTAGATAACCATATTTTAACTATGGTCAACATGAAAATATCATTTTCGATAAGAAGGATGTCATCCACATACAATACGAGGAAGATAACTGCGCTCCCACTGACCTTTTTGAAGACACATGGCTCCTCCTCATTTTTGATGAAACCAAACATTTTGATCACATCATTAAAACAAGTATTCCAGCTTCGAGATGCTTGCTTAAGTCCATATATGGACCTTTGCAGCTTGCAAACCTTGTGATTATCATCACTGGATGTAAAACCTAGTGGTTGATCTATATAGATATCTTCCTCAAGATATCCATTTAAGAATGCCATTTTCACGTCCATTTACCATATTTCATAATCGAAATAGGATGCAGCAGCAAACAATGTACGGATGAATTTTAGCATAGCTACTAACGAAAAGATATCCTAATAGTCAATGCCTTCGTGTTGACTATAATCTTTTGCCACTAATCTAGCTTTGAATGTCTCCACATTTTCATCTGTACCAGTCTTTCTCTTGTAGATCCATTTATACCCAATAGGTACTATACCTTCTGGTGGATCTACCAAGGTCCAGACTTGGTTTGAGTGCATCAAGTCAATTTCTGACTTCATTGCCTCTAACCATTTCTCGAAGTCGATATCTAATATTGCCTCGTTATAGGTTTTGGGATCATCACTATGAACCCCATTACCTACAAGAAATATTTTCTCTACATCCTCTGAAATAGTACCTAAGTACCTCTCAGAAGGATAAAAAATCCTTTTCGATCTATGAGGTGGAAGAGGTAGTGTATGGATTGGCTTAACCTGATTTGGTTCCATTTGGTCCTTAGCTCGTTGCTCTTGTGAGACTTTCTCATCGAGCTTGATCTGCTTTTCAATGCCACTATCTTGAATAAACTATTTTTCAAGAAAGATGGCATGTCGACTCACAATCACATTGTGATCTTCTAGAATATAGAAATAATATCCTAATGATTCTTTAGGATATCCTATGAATCGAGCTCTAAAGAATCTAAAGTCTAACTTGTTCGCTTGTTGTCTTTTGACATGAGTTGGACAATCCCAAATTCTGAGATGACTCAGACTTGGTTTCTTACCATGCCATATCTCATACGGTGTGGTATGAACGGTTTTAGAGAAAATCCTATTCAGTAAGTATATTGTAGTTAACAAATAGTATCCCCAAAAAAAATCAGGAAGATCTGTGAAGCTCATCATGGATTGGACCATATCTAATAGAGTCCGATTTCTCCATTCTGAAATTCTGTTGAGTTGAGGTATTCCTGATGGAGTCCATTGAGAGACTATGCCATTTTTCTTGAGATAGTCCAAAAATTTCCGACTAAGGTATTCACCTCCTCGATCTGATTGAAGAATCTTAATGGATTTTCCAATTTGCTTTTCTACTTCATGTCTGAATTCTTTGAACTTTTCAAACACTTTAGACTTGTGTCTTATAAGATACACATACCCATACCTAGATAAATCATCGATAAAGATTATGAAGTAGACTAAGTTGCCTCTAGCCGGCACATCAAATGGGCCGCACACATCTATATGTACTAGGACAAGAAGATCTGTGGCCAAGAGAGCTTAGTCATTTTGCCATGAAGACAGAATTCAAAAATTGGATGTGACTCGAAAGTCAACAAACTCAATAGCCCAATTTTTTCCAATTTGTTAACCCTATCTTCTACTATATGACCTAATCATAGGTGCCATAGATACCTATCATTTGGACTATCCCTAGGTCATTTTGATTTTATGGCATTCATATTTTGTTCGAAATTAAAAATAGATACATCAACATGTAACTGATAAAGACCGTTAATAAGAAAATTATTTGCAATTTTTTTTTCTTTCATAAAGAATGTTACAATGGTCCTTAAGAAAACTAATTACATAACCTTCTAATGCAAGGCAAGAAAAAGAAATCAAATTCCTACTTACTGCAGGCATATAATAACAGTCTTTTAGTACTAAGTCTAAACCAGATAGTAGTCGAAGAGGGTATATTTTCATGGCCACGACAGTAACTCTTGCTCCATTTTCGACATGCAGGATCATCTCACCATCCCTCAGCCTCCTACTATCCTCAAGACCCTACATAGAAGTGCACAAGTGAGCACTAGAACCAGAGTCAAGCACCCAACTGGATGCAGAAAAAATCTTAAGGTTAGACTCAATAATGAGCATACCTCCAGAAGGACCTGCCTCCTTCTTTAGGGTGGCCAGGTAAGTAGAGCAGTTTCGCTTCTAGTGGCTATCATTGTTACAATGAAAATACTTTTCTTTGTCAGCAGTCTTCTTCTTCAGCTCTGTCTTTTTCTTCTTTCCTCCTTCCATCTTCTGCTTTTTCACAGACTTCTTCTTTCCAAAAGATTTTCTCTTAGAAGAAGTCCGTTTCATAGCAAGTACTGAGCCTTTAGAACCTTTCATAAAAAGTTTAGCGGTAACCAGCATGTTCATAAGTTCGACCAAGGAGTTTTGAAGTTTATGCATATGGTAGTTCATGATGAACTGCCCATACGCATCAGTCAAGGATTGCAGAATTATATCATTCTGCAGATCCAAGTCCAACCTCACTCCGAGCTTCTCAAGCTCTTCCATGTTCTTGATCATCATCAGCCAATGATCTTGGACTGACTGCTCATCATGCATTTTAGCCTTGAACAGTCATTTAGTGACTTGATACTTGGCTGCACGATTCTATTCACCAAACATCTCCTATAGGTGAGCCAATATTTGGCGAGCAGTCCTGATATCTTCATGTTGGTGCTGAAGTTCATCAGACATCGAGCCCAATATGTAGTATCCGACCTTGTTATCATCATTTGTCCATTTATCCAGAGATGCTCTCTACTCAGTGGATGGATGAGCTGATAAGATGGGAGGGTCCTGATCCAATACATAAGTTAACTTCTTGGAATCCAAAATGATTTTGAAGTTCTGGAGCCAATCCTTATAATTTGGTCTGATCAGTCTATAGGTGTCCAGGATTCGTGCTAGTGGATTAGATGCAGATATTTTTCTGTAGAGAGTCAAAGTTTCTAGTTAGATATTGTAATTAAGACTTAACTAATTTATTTAGAAATTTTATTTTTAAACAAATTAGCTCCCACTATTTTCTTGAATTTCTACACTCTCTCTATAGAGATGCAAAAATCTTCACGATTACTGATTTCTAGTGGATGGTGTAGTCCCACCGACTTACTCATCACCTTACCTAACAGTTATTGGTGATGGATTAGCCAATGAGTGAACAACTCTTGTTCAATGATTCTTTAATCATGATGCACTCGAAACTTGAATCTCTAATTCATGAATCTCATCATTGTGTCCGAAATATTGATCCACTCCTTAGTTAAGTCAGACCCACCATTTGCATAGATTAGATTTCTAATTTAGTCTCTCATCGTATCCGAAATATTGAGCCTAATCCATCCTCCAACCTATAGCATCCAATGCCTAATAGACATGGTTGCATCTTTCCAATGTAACTAAGCCACTGTAACCAAGTCGAGAACAATCAATCTCGGGAAGGGTCCGCACACATCTACAATGGTGGAAGACCTTAGAATTAATCTTTTTTAGGAAGATTTTGATTTAGGTCTCATTAAACTTAGACTTGACATAGTCATAACCATTATGACTAACCTAGTGGCATGGTTAGCTTGGATTATTGACCACCTCAGATCAGAACTGAGTCAACAAACATGGCCAGGCAAATAAGATCGGTGGAAGGGATATGCCATTAACTCGATAAGAACACATTCGAATCGAGTAGCTTCCAATTAAAAATTAGCTGGTCGTATCTGCCAAACTTACCTTAGATAGAGCCAAAACCAATTAGGTTAGCCTATAATCCAGACTCTAACCACTGAGCCTAATTAGGTCTTAGCTTGATCGATCACTCACGTGATGCAATCTTGATCCAGACTTAATCCTATTAGGCTGGTAAATTTAAACATTATTGATCCCATCTAACCAACTCTTGATTCGGTTTGATCAACCGCTAGACCTAATTAAGCTACCCAAGTCCGAATCCAATTTTATGAACATGTCTTAGATCTGAAAATTTTCAATTTTAGATCTAATATATTTCATAATCTTAATTCTTAATTAAGTTTAGGGTTCAAAAATAAAACATGCAAATAAGATCTTAAGATTTCAGGATCTAAGATTTTACGGAAAGTAAATTTTTAATTTCTGATTAAGGACGAATGCACAGCACCCCTACACATCATACGAACACCCCATCGAATGGGAGGAGAGGGTCTTTAAATCCTACTTTGTTCTTATGATTGGACAGTCAAGAAAAATGCCTTAATCAGAAATACAACTAATCTACAAAAACTAATTAAATCTAAGCATATATCTCATATAAAAAAATTGATCTAATTAAAACATGTTTTGCATACATCTCATGTATCATGCATGTATATTTTTTAGATCTAAGTTATGTCATAATCATCTAAAAAATTAAATTTAAATTTGATCTCATCAAATAAAATTTAATCTAGACCTATTTGTAGAACTATTCTACAACTAGTCTAAATATGCAACTATCATATCTCATATGAATAAATTAAATTTAATTTATTTTTTATTTTTAGATCTAATTATAATATTTATAAGATTAGAAAATAATAAATAAATAAATCAAAAAATTATATTTAATTAAATAAAAATTATGATTATACTAGACTACATATAGAATAATTCTATTCCTAGTCTAGTTATGTATCTCATACATATTAGATCTAGATTAATTAATTTTAATTTTTTAATTTTTTAATTTTAGATCTAATTATATCTTATGTGATATCTAAAATCATTAATTTATCAGATTAAATTAGATCTAAATAAATTTTATAAGAACCTGGCTCTGATGCCAGTTGAAGGAAAATCCTGAATTTCTGGGGTCAGATTCATTCAGATCTGATTGGATCGAGAGAAATATTTTAAAAATTTTCTCTTAAATTCTAATTAGATATGATATTTTTCAAATCTGATTCTATGATCTGATAAATAAGAAAATTAAATTAAATTAAATCTAAATTAGTTTTACCTTGATATGGGTAATCCGATTATCCATTGATGATCTTGCTGATTGTCTGAGGTTCTGGATCTAGCCACGCAAGTGCCTGATCTCTACCGATATCCACTCGAACTGGATCTGGAGATCTTTTTCTTTTCTTTTTTTTCTCAAAAAATTAGATCTGGATCTAATTTGGAGGATCTTCAAAACTTCTTTCGAAGATCAGCAGTCGTCTCTGCAGAAGTGCTGCCTTCTTCCTTTTTTGTCAGCCTTTTCTTGCCTGAATCGCACTAATATGAAGCCCAACTATCCTTAGGCATGAAGAGGAGAGAGATGGCCTGAAGGTGGCATGGAGGAGGGAGAGGGAGAACCTTAGGGCATGGCTAGGAGAGGAGTATCTGAAAAGTAGGCGCAGATAGATCTTTATATAGATCCTGCTGCACCATGCAGTGCCACATCACCTCGATCAATCACATTGCTTCATTTAATCAGATCTAAATCTGATTTATGGGATGACATCACCTGATCCAATCAGATGAGAAACCCACAGATTCATCCTAAGGTGGCGCCTAAGACTGGTCAAAGTCTATAGGTGAGGGTCACCTAGTTTGAATCCAAGAAGCAACCTGAAGTCCCATCCGTATGGGACTCCAGGCATTCCTATCCATGGGCGCACGCCTAGGAGTCACCTAGTTTGAATCCAAGAAGCAACCTGGAGTTCCATCCATTTAGGAGTCTAGGCATCCCTATCCATGGGTGCACGCCATCCTAGGCATGCGCCCCCTCCTTTCAATTTCCAAGGAGGGGACAAGCTCCTATTTTCTCTCCAATAAGTGCATGATACATGGGCAGATGTCCAAGGGTCAAAGGTCAACGTTTGACCAAAGTCAAAGGATAAGAATTAGCAGGTGATGAAAAATGGTAGGTGTTATCTTAAATTTATCTTATAAATTAAGACAACCCTTTTCTGATCTGTACAAGCTCCAGTCAGATCAGGTAAAGATATCTGAGTGAGCACAAACTCATTTGGCTCAGTCGAGATAATTTTTAATGATAGAAAAAGAAGAATATTAGGTTCAATCGTGTGGTAGCACGATATCCTTGAACCTAATTGAATCTAATTCAAATCAATTGAACTGGGTTAGTCCAATTGATGATATCCAGATCCAAACCTTTATTTGTGTGATCCAGTTAGGTTCATTTCTGTATGATAATAGGATATGTAATGATCTCCATCATCAACATCATCGAAATTTCTTTCGATGGATCAGAACTCTTTTGATTTAGATAACTAGAATGATCGATCATCTAAATCATTCTAATTGCTCCCAAAATCCATCAGTGACACCTAGCAGTATATGATGGCAACCCATCAAAACTAAAAATGAACCTCTCGGTGCAACTACTTGTGTGATTAAGTTCTTCTATCTTGAGCCCCAATCAGATTAGGGTTAAGGTGAACTCATCAAATCCTAATTTTAATCATATGATTTAATCATTTGATTCAAGTCCGATGTGAAAACTTTAATAGAAACACTTTCTATTATTTCACTTTCTACCATGGCCATGGGCTTATGGACTTGATTCTTATGATCATCATAGGGCTGCTCCTCATCTATCGCGGTAGATAGATTTTATCTTGGTGCAATCCAATTCTTACAATGAACATGCTATAACCAACATACACCTCAGAATTTCGAATGGCTAGGAGATCGAGTCATGGTGTAGTCAAACTATAACACTCTCAAGGTAAACTGTCGATGCACCTCAGGTCAAAGAACCAGACACACCACTGTAGCTTCGAGTCAGTCATCGACGAGAAGGTAGACTTCCTTATGACTACTCGAGGTGGTCATACTCAGTGCCCTCATTCTCTAACGAGTATCTGTATTCTCGCTTCGATGTCTCTACATCATAGACTCAAGATTCATCTACTATAAAGAAGTGATTGTACACTAACCTTCCAGATCAATCACCATCCTCATGATGATCCTACGGTTAGGAGCATTTTATGAGTTAATAATGAAAATTTATGTCTTAAATTTTCAACTCTTGAAAATAAGAATTATCATTATCATTAACTCAAGGAATGTATCACAGACACTAAATACACATATGTGATAGAATATAATCTATTTTATTATTTATAGTCAAAATTATAATTTTGCTTCTAGAAGTGTATTATACGTGTCAGCTAATTCTAGCTTTTAGGACATACATATCTAACAGATATTCTAACGATAATTATTTAGATAATGAATAGTAAAGATAAAATTTAAATTCTAAAATTATATCATATTCAAAAGAAAATTAAAAAAATATTAATGATGGATTTTTTATCGACGGTATTTGTGATGACAAGTTTGCCGTTGCTAATAAAAAATATTTAATTATCTGATAAAAATATTAGCTATGGATTTTTATTTTTAGCGATGGAGCTTCATTGCTAATGCTTTTATCAATGGCATTAGCGACGATAAGTTTGCCATCGCTAATAGTCTGCAACTTCAAAACAACCAAGAAAAAAAATTTTCCTCCCATGCTCATTCTCTCTCGTTCCCGCCCCTCATCCTCCTCTTATTTGCATCCAAACTTCCCTCACGCCCCAAACCTCCTTTCCTCCCTCCCCATCCCGTTCCTCCGACATCCTCCAGTCGAGCTCTCCCTCTCCTCCCTTCCTCCATCCCTCCACTATCGGAGTCCTACCTCTCCTTCCTTCTGTTGGGAATTATATCTTAAAGCCAATCATCTAAGTTGTAGATGGTTGAGCTCAATATAAAATATACTTGAATTATAAATAAAATTATTTTTTGGCATTTTATCACTTTTGCATCTTTCTGTAATGAACTCTTCTGTGATGAAGTCCTTAGGACTATTTAAATTTGACAAAGAAGAATTTATCATTTAGTCCTTAAATTAGTTCATGACCAAATGATACGTTGTTCTCCAGGACAACAACGTATCGAGTGTAGGTCATTGTATGCCATAAGTATTGATTGTTCTCTTAACCAAGAAGTATGGAGATACTATCATGGCATGCAGGTGAAGTGTAGGGATACATTTCACTGAACATGACCCAACTACATAGCTCTTTGTTGTCAAGAATTGCTCGCAAAGGATACGGGTATAAGTATCTCTTAGACCTAAGATCACCATGGTGGCTTACAAGTAATTCACTGTACTTAGGTACCGGACTATCTAAATTTCTAATTCAGTGACGAAAGGCTACTGGGTGCAGTCAAGTACTTATGAAGTCGGTGCATGTGTCAAGATGGGATTAATACCTCCAAGTGTTGGAGCAAGTGCATCAATGTATTTTAATTTAGCAAAACCTCGATCAGAGTAGTTCATTCGATGGACATTATAATTTGAAATACACTGTAGATAATTTTTCATGGTTGATAGTTAAATCCTAGGTCATCTTTTGAGCATTGAGGCCAAGGAGATTGTTGGTGCAGAATCTGTTGACGTCTCCTAATTGCTCCAAATCCATCAGTGACACCTAGCAGTATATGGTGGCATTCCATCAGAGCTGAATGCGAACTCTTGGTGCAGCTACCTGTGTGTATTCAGTTCTTCTATCTTGAGCCCCGATCAGATTAGGGTTAAGGTGAACTCGTCAAACCCTAGTCTCTGTCATATGATGTAATCATTCGATTCGAGTCCAATGTGAAAATCTAAATAGAAACTCTTTCTATTATTTCACTCTACCATAGCCATGGATTTCTGGACTTGATTCTCATGATCATCATAGGGCTACTCCTCTACTACCGAGGTAGATAGATTCCATCTTGATGCAATCCAGTTCCTACAATGAACATGTCACAGCCAACATACACCTCAGGGTTCCATATGGCTAGGAGACCGAGTAATGGTGTAGTCAAACTATAACACCCTCAAGGTAAACTGCCGATGCATCTCAGGTCAAAGAACCAGACACACTACTGCAGCATCGAGTCAGTCATTGACGAGAAGGTAGACTTCCTAATGACTACTCGAGGTGGTCACGCTCAGTGCCCTCATTCTCTAACGAGTATCTGTACTTTTACTCCGGTGTCTCCACACCGTAGACTCAAGACTCATCTACTAAAGAGAAGCGATCGTACACCAACCTTCCGGATCAATCACCATCCTCGTGATGATCCTATGGTCAGGAGCTGTTTATGAGTTAATAATGATTATTCATGTCTTAAATTTTCAACTCTTAAAAATATGAATTATCATTACCATTAACTCAAAGGATGTATCACAGACACTAAATACATAGGTGTGATAGAAAATAACCCATTTCATTAATTATAGTCAAAATTATAATTTTGCCCCTAGAAGTGTATTACAAGTGTCAGCCAATTCTGGCTTCTAGGGCACATATATCTAACAACGGCCACATCACAACAATGGATAACTCTTTCTCCATAACAAACTCCACGTGGCTCACCCACTATCGAATGGTTACGATGAGCTCCATCTATAAAAAGGGACCCTCCATATACATTTTCTCTAAACTCTCTTCTCCTTCCTGAAACTCTGCTGAATTCTTGTCTGAGCACTCCATTTCTATTGGTCAGAAGAGCTGACTTGATCGTTGAAGGATCCTACCGGAGCCGCCACCACCGACTTCAGACGGAACTTTGTTTTGTAAGTCACCAGCGGCGATCTCTTCCTCCTCCACTTCAGCTCGATCCGACGTCAACCAGATTCTGCACCAACAATCTCCTTGGCCTCAATGCTCAAAAGATGACCTAGGATTTAACTATCAACCATGAAAAATTATCTACAGTGTATTTCAAATTATAATGTCCATCGAATGAACTACTCTGAT